>OZ018390.1:8059433-8636300 GCA_963969525.1 Ontholestes murinus
GTGATACAGCGAAACACGTGTCTGCAGATAGTCATTACATAACACTTTTCGAGACTCGGTTAAAAAACGATAACACCACAAAATTGTTACATAGTGCTAAATATAATTTTAGACATGTAACGACAGCTAACAGTTATATCATTCAATGCCTGGCGGTGCTTTAGTACGGGGAGTAGTTGTTTTAACTGTTAGCTGGAGTTTTTACATTATTATGTAAAACATTAGTGCAGAAGCTCATAGAGATTTATTTCTCTCATTATTAATTATCATTATTTACTGCACTAGAAATTTCAATTCTTAATATATATATATATATATATATATATATATATATATATATATCAACATAAATGACCTACAAAATACTGCTTGCGCAGTGGTGTATATTTGTGTATTGAAACATACAAAATACTGCTTGCGCAGTGGAGAATGTTTGTGTGTAAGGTATACTCCCCAAGCAGTATTTTCTACTTGTGTGGAATATCAACTGCTGTCAATTGATACATACAAACATTCGTCACTGCGCAAGCAGTATTTTGCATATATTCAATACACAAACATACACCACTGCGCAAGCAGTATTTTGATTTTTTGATAACTTAAGTTGATATATATTCTAATCCACAAACATTCATAACTGCACAAGCAGTATTTTATAGATTAAGATGCAGTAGACGATATTTGATATTTGACGATTGACTGATTCAGTTGAAATTTAAAATTGACAGTTTAACATTAGTTACGACCATGGATATAAGATAATTGAGAAAAAATGAAGAGTACGCTTAGATAATGACTTGTTCATTGGGATAAGTCAAGAGTACGTTGAGGCAATGAATAATGCATTGGTATAGGTCAAAGATACGCTAGAACAATGATCAATGTATCAGCCTAGGCCAAAAGTACGACAGGGCAATTTGTAATTTATTGAAATAGGCCAAGAATACGATAGGGTAATAAATAATTATTAGCATAGGTTAGGAGTACGCTAGGACATTGAATTGAATTGAAGCCAAGCACATACACACACGCACACACAAAATACTGCCATCATCCTAACGTGGATAAATGTCAACGTTTATACACTTTCAGGACTTCTGTATATTTTGGAAATTGTTTTAACAATGATATATTATCGATAAAATTAATAATACAAGTGTTACATATTTTTTCTATAAAATTTACTTTTTTGCTAAGTAATTAATAAGGCAAATTTTTTATATGAAAATTGTAAATGCATTTTAGTTTCCTCAAATTCAAGTTTGCAATGTGTGCCAATTTGTTTTTAGCTGTAATGGCTAGAATCATCTTAATTTATAAAATACTTCTAGCGCAGTTATGAATGTTTGTAGATAATAATATATATATCAACTTAAATGATCTACAAAATACTGCTTGCGCAGTGGTGTATATTTGTGTATTGAAAACATACAAAATACTGCTTGCGCAGTGGAGAATGTTTGTGTGTAAGATATACTCCCCAAGCAGTATTTTCTACTTGTATGGAATATCAACTGCTGTCAATTAATACATACAAACATTTGTCACTGCGCAAGCAGTATTTTAAACATTTTCAATACACAAACATACACCACTGCGCAAGCAGTATTTTGTAGATAACTTAAGTTGATATATATTCTTATGCACAAACATCCATAACTGCGCGAGCAGTATTTTATAGATTAAGATGCAGTAGACGATATTTGATGATTCACTGATTGCAGTTAAAATTTAAGAATTAACAGTTTGACATTAGATTCGTTCATGCATAATATGATAATTGAGAAAAAATGAAGAGTACGCTTGGATAATGACTTGTTCATTGAGATAGGTCAAGAGTGCGTTGGGGCAATGAATAATGTTTTGGCATAGATCAAAGATACGCACAATGATCAATGTATCAGCCTAGGCCAAAAGTACGACAGGGCAATTTGTAATTTATTGCAATAGGCCAAGAATACGATAGGGTAATAAATAATTATTAGCATAGGTTAGGAGTACGCTAGGACATTCAATTGAATTGAAGCCAAATATACATTAAGGCAAGTACATACACACACGCGCGCACACAAAATACTGTCATCATCCTAACGCGGATATATTTCAACGTTTATACACTTTGAGGACTTTTATATTTTGGAAATTGTTTTAACAATGATATATTATCGATAAAATTAATAATACAAGTGTTACATATTTTTTCTATAAAATTTATTTTTTTGCTAAGGAATTACTGAGGCAATTTATTTATATGAAATTTATAAATGCATTTTAGTTTCCTTAAATTCAAGTTTGCAGTGTGTGTCACTTTGTTATTAGCTGTAATGGCTAGAATCATCTTAATCTATAAAATACTGCTAGCGCAGTTATGAATGTTTGTAGAAAAGAATATATATCAACTTAAATGATCTACAAAATACTACTTGCGCAGTGGTGTATATTTATGTATTGAAAACATACAAAATACTGCTTGCGCAGTGGAGAATGTTTGTGTGTAAGGTATACTCCCCAAGCAGTATTTTCTACTTGTGTGGAATATCAACTGCTGTCAATTGACACATACAAACATTCGTCACTGCGCAAGCGGTATTTTGCATATATTCAATACACAAATATACATCACTGCGCAAGCAGTATTTTGTAGATAACATAAGTTTATATATATTCTAATCCACAAATATTCATAACTGCGCAAGCAGTATTTTATAGATTAAGATGCAGTAGACGACATTTAATATTTGACGATTGACTGATTCAGTTGAAATTTAAGATTGACAGTTTAACATTAGATACGACCATGGATATATGATATTTGAGAAAAAATGAAGAGTACGCTAGGAAAATGACTTGTTCATTGGGATAAGTCAAGAGAACGTTGAGGCAATGAATAATGCATTGGCATTGGTCAAAGATACGCTAGAACAATGATCAATGTATCAGTCTAGGCCAAAAGTACGACAAGGCAATTTGTAATTTATTGCAATAGGTCAAGAATACGATAGGGTAATAAATAATTATTAGCATAGGTTAGGAGTACGCTAGGACATTGAATTGAAGCCAATTTACTTATATGAAAATTGTAAATGCATTTTAGTTTCCTTAAATTCAAGTTTGCAGTGTGTGTCACTTTGTTTTTAGCTGTAAGGGCTAGAATCATCTTTATCTATAAAATACTGCTTGCGCAGTTATGAATATTTGTAGATAAAACTATATATATCAACTAAACGATCTACAAAATACTGCTTGCGCAGTTGTGTATATTTATATATTGCAAACATACAAAATACTGTTTGCGCAGTGGAAAATGTTTGTGTGTAAGATATACTCCCCAAGCAGTATTTGCTACTTGTATGGAATATCAACTGCTGTCAATTGAGACATACAAATGTAGATATGAATATATATCAACTTAAGTTATCCACAAAATACTGCTTGCGCAGTGGAGTATGTTTGTGTATTGAAAACATACAAAATACTGCTTGCGCAGTGGAGAATGTTTGTAGGTAAGATATACCCAAGCAATATTTTCTACTTATGTGGAATGTCAACTGATGTCAATTGATACATGCAAACATTCGTCACTGCGCAAGCAGTATTTTCAACATTTTCAATACACAAACATACATCACTGCGCAAGCAGTATTTTGTAGATAACTTAAGTTGATATATATTCTTATCCACAAACATCCATAACTGCACAAGCACAAATGTAAAAATTAAGTTCTGAGCTTCACAAACTATACACGATAAAAATCGAAAACCACGAATTTTTTGGAAACATATTTCTAAACAGCAAAAATGCAATGGAATTCCAAACAGAATGTTATTGGAAAATAAGATTCTGATGAAAATATCTCAGTAGGATTTGCTACCGATTTTTCAAAAACTTATAAACCTATGGATGACAAGTCGTGCGATTTTGTTTTTAAAAAACAAGTAAATAATTCTAAATTTTACATTTACTTACAAGATGTGTATGAAGAGTTAGAATCTCTAGGCAATAGTGCGACCTGTGGTTCTGATGGCGTTCCAGCAATATTTCTTTCGAAATGTGTTTGTACTTTGATTAAACCCTTACAAATTTTAATAGAGAGAATGGGTGAGACCGTTACTACGTGATAATCCATTTAATTATTAACAAATCATTTATTTGTGGTTAAAACATTGTGAATTTTTCAATTCAGCTTACACATTTTATTTTCTTGCTCTCTGGAAGAAGAAAAGTTTCCCCATATTTGGAAGAGTGGTATTATAATACCCATTCATAAATCTGGCAGAAGAGATATTATTCCGAACTACAAAGCAGTTGCAATCCAGCCATTTATTCCAAAAATATTTGACAAGATGATTTCCAAGCAATTGGTATGGCTGGCTAAGGAATTAATAGTGGAAACATAACATGGATTTTGTCAAGGGAAATCTACTGGAATTCCAATCATCCATTCGATCAGCCTTGGAAAAAAAGTGCCAACTTGATGTGATTTACACCAATTTTTCCAAGGCTTTCGATAAAGTCAATCACTATATTGCTCTCAAAAGATGAGTGCTTATGATTTAATGATAGTGTTGTGTGTTGGTTCCGTTCATACTTACTTCCAGAAAAACAAGTGTTAGAATCGGTAATTTCACGTCTGACAAAATAGAGGTAACATCTGGTGTTCCACAGGATAATCACTGTGGTCCCATCTTATTTCTCTTACTTATAAATGATATTAGTGATTATTTGGAACACGCCAGATGTTACCTCTATGCAGATGACATGAAAATTTTAATTGAAATTCGTTCCGTTTTTTTTTTTAAGTAAGTAAAGGAAAAGAAGTGACGAAGAGCTTTAAAGAAGAAAAAATAATGAAAGGTTAAAACATGAAGGTAATGAGCATGCTCTTATAAAGTTTCTCGAGGAAGTAGAAATCAAAAAATTGAGCACTGTGAGTAGAATGTTCATTGTAACACGAACAAGAGAATCTGGAGTGACAAACAATATTAGAAATGGTATAGAAAAATAAAATAATAATTTAATTATTAATAAATCTGGAGAAACAATTGTAATGAGTTAAATAAAAATTTTCCCAGTGAAGAAAACATGAAGAGAAGAAACATACTAATTATCCGATGTAATACTATCTTCAAATAAAGATGTTTTATATATAAAAATTTGAAAATTTACTACTTATAGTTAATAAGACAAAATATGGATTTTCAACTCAGTGCCTCGTCAATTAGAACCTCACTTGATATAGTTTATCGAATTGCCCAAAATTTTAAGAGCTAAACTATTTTCTTCTCTTTGATAATGAATAAGCACATAGTAACTGTCGGCGTTATCATATTAATTCCGGCAAATTAGTTTTTGTTGTACTTTTCTGAGTTTATAAAACGAATTATAACAGAGTGACTTATAAAAAAATCAAATAAAATGAAAAACCAATGAAGCAAAAAATGATTCGGTACTAGAGATTACCTACAAACAATCCGATTCATCGAGCCTCCTTTCATTTAAATAATTTTTCCTTGAAAGTGAAAAACTACACACTCAATTATCACTACAAAAGCTCATTGTTAATATTTACAATATTTACCTTTTCCTTCTATTCCTCCTTCAACATGACGAATCCTCTTTGTTTTATGCTTATGCTTTTACAGCTTATTCTATTATATATCTTCTATTGTCTTCCTTTCTTACTCTAAAACACCTTCCTAATTTATCTTCTTCCTACACAACAAATCTTTTTTATGGATTTACTTTATATGGTTTGTCTTCGCTCACTTATTTACAACCAATCTTTTCTCATTATCATGATTAACCACTATAAATCCACTTTTATATATTTGTCTTAGTGTTAAATTCTTCATTTTGTTCAATATCCATATTATTCTCTTTTGAATTTTCTTTCTTAGATTTCTTTTTCTTCTTTTTTTGGAGATTCTTCATTTTGAACTTTATTTATTAGTGTATCTTCTTTACCATTTACACTATCATCAGCTATCCTTTTCTCTACATCTACTTTATTAATTGTGTTGCTGTCAATGTCTGCATTTTGTTCAACATTCAAATTATCCTCTTGTGATATTTCCATTTCTTTCTTGGCTTTCTTTTTCTTCTTTTTTGGACTTTCTTCTTTTATATATGCTTCAAGTAATTTTTCTACATTTTTCCTTCTTTTATTCTTTCCTCGTCTACTACACAATCGAAATACATAAACCTATCAAAATCCTATTTCTTCACATAGTACCATGAAAAGATTTACAGCGTTATGACGAAGGCTTAATCATAATTAACGAAAAATGCAACAATCGTATTTTTTACAAGCTTCAAGTAAGGCATATTTTGTTTATATATTTCTTCCTTATTCTTCTCTTCCTATTTTACCCTAAATCATTTAAATCAATAGAAATCCTATTTTTCATACACTTTATGCAAGACTTCTCTTTTTGATTTATACAGCTTCTTCTTATTTTTACAATCTTTGCCTACTCATTCGTTTCCTCTTCCTGTTTACTATATGCTTTAACACCTTCACTTTTATACCAATATTTTCTTTTATTTTCTCACATCTATATCATAAATTACTTTCTCTAAAACTCCTTTCTATTTTATCCTCTTTCTCCGCCAGAAATCCTCTTCAAGTTTTTGCTATATTTTGTTTTTCTTCTCGCCATTCATTTTAATCTAAAACACCATTTTATTTGTACAAAATTTTCCTTCTCATTTCATTTTTTTTCTATAGTTTTCGATTCATCTTTCTATCTTAAATCGGTTTTTCTAAAACTTCTTATTTCAAAAATCTCATTGTAAAATAAGGATTAATTCATGCGGTTTTTTTTTCGAAAATTAAGGTTTTATTGTGGAAAAAATGGTTATACACACAATGATCAAAGTATTGTCCATCGGAAGCTATAACATTTGCCCATCTTTCTGGCAGTTTGTGGATTCCATCTCAAAAGAACTTCTCCGGCTTGGTGGTGAAGAATGAATCGAGCCAATTTTTAATACCCTGTTCTGAAGTGAAGCGTATTCCGGTGAGGGAATTCTGCATTGATCTGAACAAGTAGTAATCAGAAGGGGATATGTCTGGGCTATAAGGCGGGTGAGGTAGAACTTCTTACCCACTCTTTTCCAAATAGTTTTAAACCGGTTTTGAAACATGTGGCCGAGCGTTGTCATGATGGAAAATTATGGATTCGTGTCTGGTTGCATATTCTGATCGTTTTTCCGCAATCGCTCTCTTCAAATGAATTAATTGTGTTCGGTAGAGGTCCCCTTTGATCGTCTGACCCGATTTCAACAGCTCATAATACAACAGACCCTTCTGATCCCACCAAATACAGAGTATTACCTTGTCGCCATGGATATTCGGCTTTGCCGTGGATGTTGATAGCTGGCCAGGCTTCACATACGATTTCTTGTGCTTGGGGTTATCGTAATGAATCCATTTTTCATCACCAGTGACAATCCGATGCAAAAATGACTTCTTTTTGTGGCGTTGAAGCAACATTTCCGACATGCAGAAACGGCGTTCGATGTCTCTTGGCTTTAATTCATACGGCAAGCAATTTCCAAGCTTTTGGATGAATTCCGATGCTTTTAAACGTCTGGAAATGGTTGCTTGATCAACTCCCAATAATTTTGCAAGATCTTTTTGCGTTTGAGACTCATCTATCAAAATTTGCAATAATGTTATGTTTATTTAAAGAGTTAAACGAAATTTATATAACATGTAATTATAAAGAATTCAAAATTGAGCAACTTATTAAGAATAACCTTTTTGCCTTTTTGTATAAGGAATATAGAAAATTCCAGTATACTCAGATATATTTAGAAGCATTCGTATTATAAGAACATTTAAGAAGAAAAATATATTTATAATTTGTTATAACATGTCCTATCTGGGTTTGTTAAAATTCAGCGGAATGAAAGAATAAATTTGCAAAATATTAAAATACATAGGAATAAACGCGTCGTTCGCAAAATAAAAAAATATGCCGCGCACAGGAATACATTTAATGGACGCATTCGATGTATATTCAATTAAATTCCCACTCATTTAGAATGTTGAATATCGCTCGGGCACGAATGCTTTACGTGTTTTCGTGCGCATTGTAGCAATGTTTCCGTTTCCTGTTAACGGGCAGCGTTTGTTATTTTCATGCAAATTTCAGCCGCGGCGTTTGTTGTAAATATTATTTCGTTGCCCTTTTTCACGCCCACATAATTTAAATTGAATGAAATCCCGACGTATTTTAGAAGTCTTAACGGAATTTTATTCATGTTAAGGGAATGCGAGTGGATTTAGATTTACTCAGTGACGATTTTTAATTTAAATAGCTTAAATAATAAAATTAAATCATAAACAATAGAAATATTAATTGAAGAATGGATGAAGTATGTTATATATGTGTGAAGAAGTAATATCTTAAATTTTATAACATTAAGAAATTGTGTACTTTTACTCTTGAATGTAGCATTTTCTTTTCCTTTCGAAACATAAAATTGCATTACACACGAGCTCGAAACTTTCCAATTCAATCCACAAACACACAATTCCCAACGAAATCACGTTCCCATTTTCCCACCCCCTTGAAGTACACAAGAAAACATCACGGATGTTTCAAGTGCAGTTCCCTGACCCTCACGGAATGATCGTTTTCCCTCCCCGGCAAAGGCTTCTTGCATTGTTAAACTCCGCCAGACGTCTAGACAACGCCGAAGAAGACTTTCCGGTTGGAAAATTGCAACGACCGTTATTATTAAGCCTCTCGTTACTCGCGCTGAAAAATTACATCCATCGGGCGAAGTGCTCCGAATGGGGTTTGTTTCTGCTTCTGATTAAGGGCTCGCCATTTGCCCGACTTCACTCCCCGTGGCGGATCGTTTTTAAAATAAAACCGTAATATTTCATCCCGGCGAGGAAAAAATGTTCGGTCTTATTCGTGCTGTATTGTTTGTTACATTTGTTTGTATATAAACAATGACTGCACTTATGTTATAAGCAATGTGGAAATTTTTTAAGGGTACATTCAAGTGGATTGCAATAATAAAAATGGTGATGAGGCCATCATAATACTTTCCCTATATTTTTCTCGATGAGGTTATTTAATAATTTGCTAAATTTTTACAATTACTTGTTATATAAATTTCATTTAGCTCCTATAGTTTATTAGCAATAAGCAAAAAATGTCAACATTTTTAAATTAGGAACTTTACAAAAAAAAAAAATATTTCAACAAAACTTTTTCAGTTTTTCAATGCCTTTAACTTTTGTTCGAAAAGTTACGTCTTATTTTTCAAAATTTCTTAAATTTCAAATAAATCTATTAAATTTTGCAATAATATTATGTTTATTTATGTTTTACAACTTTTAATTAAAACCCTCGCTTATGTTTTACTGATTGGAAGGTGGGTTAGAGGCCACCCACCCACCCTACATATACATATTAACTCCAATTACTGATCGCCTCGAAGTTTGCAATAATTTTAATTACAAAATTAAAGAAAATTGACAAAGTAATTTTTTTAAAGAGAATGGTTGCGAGCGTTACTACGTGGTAATCCATACGTACGCTGAATTATTTTTCAATCCAATCACTATGTTTTAACCACAAATTATTTGTGGTTAGAACATACTGATTTCTAAACGAATCTATTTTTAAATTTTTTTAGAGCTTCCAATAAAATCTTCACAATTTAGAAACCGGGTTGAATTAAAAAATCTTGAAACCTAGAGAAGAAATTAGTGGAAATTTCTTGAATTCTTGAAAAAGTAAGTCTAGATTTTAGAAAAAAAATTCTAAAAAATCTAGGGCATCAAAAAAAGAGAAATTTCCTGAACCCTCAAGAATATATTTCTACAAACAAATTTTCTAAAAAGTTCTAAAGCCTCCAAAAAAATCTTTGCAATTTAGAAGATAAGAAGATAATCTTGAAATCTGAAGGAGAAATTTCTGGAAATTTCCTGAATCCTTGGAAAAAAAGTTTAGATTTCTAAATGAAAATTTTCTAAAAATTCTATAGCATCCTAGAAATTTAGAAGACCAGTTGAAAATATATCTTGAAATAGGGAAGGGAAATTACCGAAAATTCCTTAAACTTAAACTTCGAAAATAAGAAAAGGTTCCTAGGGGACAATTTTCTAAAATATTCTAGACCCTCCAAGCAAAAATCCACAATTTAGAACTTTTTAAATAATTTTATAGCCTCTAGTTGAAGCAAAATGTTGAATTCTAGAGAAGCAATTACTGAAATTTACTTGAATTATCCAAAAAAAGACGAATTAAAAAACATTTAGGGCAATTATAAAAATAAATAAATTTATAAGAAAAAATCTTCGCAATTTATAAGAAAAGGTGAAAAAAAAAATAATTAGGGGAAGAAGTTATTGGCCATTTTCTAAACACTAAACTTTTAGAAAAAAAATTTTAGAAAATCCTAATGCCTCAAAGAAAATCTTTACAATTTAAAAGACGACTTCAAAAAAAATCTTGAACTCTGAAGAATAAATTGCTAGAAATTTCCTGAACCCTTGAGAAAATAATCTAGATTTCCAGAAGAAAATTCTAAAAATTCTAGAGCCTCAAACAAATTACTAGAAATTTCCTGAACTCTCTAAAAAAAAGTCTAGATTTTTAAAAACAACTTTTCTAAAAAAGCCTTCATTTAAATCTTCGCAATTTACTGGAAATTCAAACTCTTGTTATGTTTCATTTTCGAAACACGTGTAAGTTATCTGAAAATAAAGAAATGGAACATAACAAGAGTTTTACTTCTCCCAATTTGAAAATTTGGGTCCATCAAGAGAGTAGCAGAACAAGTATTGATTATATTACTGTAAATTTCCTGAATTCTACAAAAAATCAACATTTCTAAAAACTTCACAATTTAAAAGACAGCTGGAAAAAAACAATCTTGATATCTGGAGGATAAATAACTGAAAAGAGTCTAGCTTTCTAGGAACAAAATTTATAGAAAAATCTATAGCCTCCAAATCTGAATAAGAGTTACTGGAAATTTCTGAAAAAAAAAGTATAAAGTTCTGATAAAGACTTGTTTTTAATAAATAAAAAAAACACGAAAATATTTTCGTTAAATCTACAACAAATGAGTCTTATTAAGACTGCAAGAACAAATCACTTTTGAAGTCTTAATAAGACTCATTTGTTGTAGATTTTACGAAAATATTTTCGTGTTTTTTCTATTTATTAGTGAATTTTCTACAACGTAAAGGACTTATATATTTTATTACTTGTTTTTTAATTTTTGAGCCCTGAAATTACTGGAAACAGCCTCAAAGAAAATTCTATAAATATTAAAACGAACTTTCTATAAAATCTAGAACTCCCAAATAAGACCTTTGCTAAAAATTCTGGAAATATGAAGAAGAAATTACTGTAAACTTATTTAAATAATGAATTTATATATTTTTAACTAACAGGAAAGGATGCCATTTACAGAGTAAAATTCGCATTAAAACTTAAATTAATAATTAAAATACAATAACAAAAATATAAATAACAAATGATACACATTAATACATGAACATAAATTATAATTACTTAACAAAATCTTTCTTGCGTCAACAAATGATTTAAAAGCAGTAAAAGATGAAGAATATAAATCAATAAAGGGATTAAACTGATTGTATAGATTTAGAAGAAAATTTCCTAATAAATTCTAAAGTTAAACAATATCTAGAGTCGAATAAAATATTTGCTTAAAATTCTGGAAATATCTATTTATTTATTAGATAAGAAAAAGAAAATACTGTTCACTTCTAGAATCATCAAAAAAAGTTTTATAAATCTAAAATTAAATCTTGTGAAAAATTCTAGAAACCTCAATGTAAAAAAACTAAAAGTATGACTCATCTGAGAGAATTATAGAAATTTTCTAATAGAAAGTTGAACAAAATATTGTATAGAAACCACGAAGTAATTTCTATAAATAAATATAAACAATGATATTCTGAAAAATTTTGAAACTCTTGAATAAAATTTGTGCTAAACTAGTAAATATTCCCAGACTTCTCGATGAAAATTCTTTGGAAACGAAGTTGTAATAAAAAGTAAAAGTATGGAGGACCAATTACTGAAATTTTAAATCTTTAAAGAAAAATCTAAATAATTTAAAAGTTCTAAAGTTAATTTTTTTTTCAAAAATTAAGAACGAGAAACATGTCTTAATAAAACTTGTTCAGTTCCTCATTCCCTCTAACCTTTGTTTGAAAAGTTATGTTTCAAATTTAGAAAAATATCGAAAATAGTTAAAAAATAAACGCCTCGAGTAAACATCCACTTCCGGTTTATAATTGTTTACCAAATGCTTTTCAGTTCTAGTTTTTAATGATAAAACCTTAAATTTAAAGTTTTATTTCAAACGGATCATTCGTTCTTGAGATACAGCGCCCAGTTTTTTTTTTAAACGTCAACAACTTCAAATAATCTTTAAATTTTAATAAAAATTGTAAACCTTTTAAAACCTAACGAAAATTTCTATAAGTCAAATTACTGAAAAATTCCAGAAATTTATTTAAAAAAAACTGCTTCATAATTTCACATTTTATAAAACATTTCTTGATATCTTGATAATAAAATTAGTGGATATTTCTAGAACTCTTGAAACCTGAAAATGTTAGTAAGTAATAAATTCTTGATAAGTAAAATTTTTGAATCCTCAAGGAGAGTTTTTACAATTTGGAGTAAAAAACTTGGAATAAAAATTATAAACGTTCTGGGAGTTTAGAAATATAATTGCAAAAAAAACTAGAAATTTTGACAAATTTTCTGGGAATCTGGACTTCAAATTACACTAAAATTCTAGAAGAAAATCGTGGCCATTCCTGATAAGATTGTTTGTAGGATCTGGCAATATTTCTTAAAACGAGAGCCCACGACCAAATTGTTATAAATTTGGAAATTAGAAATTTCAAATTACTGAAATCCCAAAAATACTTGTATGTAATAAAGAATTTCGATATAATAAAGCAAGTAAAGCAAAAAAACTCTTGATAAATGATTACAATTTGGAGCCAAAATTTCTAGAAATCTAGCAAAAAATGTTTGAAATTAGGTATCTGGACGAAAAATTATCAGAAAAATTTGGTTTTAAAATTACTTGAAAATTTATTTTTTCATTCATTTGTCTATTTAAAAAAATAACTCTTGAAACATTACGTTGAAATAAGAAATGCTATAAATTTTAACTGTCTCAAAGAAATATATGAAAAAAGTGTGTGAATAAAGATGGAAAAAAGTTCAGAAAATTCTAAAACCTTTGACAAAAATTTCAAAGCATTTAAATATAAATTCTGGGACCCATTTAGAAATTTACAAATTTCCAGAATTTTTACGTACAGACCCTTAAAATTTTCCAGGATTTCTGCTTTATTTTAAGGGCCTGCAAGTTAAAATTTTGGGGATTGGTAACATTTTTTCATCAAATTGAAATCTAAAAAAGAGCTTAATATTTCGAAAAGTCTCGACAAAGTTTGTAAAAATGGAGACACAACATTATTTGTAATTTTCTAAAAGCTTCCTAAAAACCCAAGCAAGTTTGAATAAGATAATATTAGAAATGATGGAAATTTCTAAATATTAAAAAAAATACAGTGAATTCCTGAACTCTTGAAGAAAATTCAAGAATTAGGTTGAGAAGAAAAATTTCTGGAAAATTTTAAAGTCTGGAAAGAAAAACTGTTGAAAATGCTTGAACCCCCGATAATTTCTAAGAAACTATTGTTAAAATTATTTCAAAATTCATTAAAAAAATTGCTCATCACGTATTGGTAACATTTTTTCATTAAGTTAAAATCTAAAAAAGAACTACTTAACATTTCTGAAAGTCTCGACAACGTTTCTAAAAATAAAAACGTAAAATTACTTAATTAAGTTTCTAGAAGTTCTCTAAAAAAACAAGCAAATTTGAATAAGACAAAACAAGAAATAATGTAAGTTTCTTAAAAATAAAAAATAAAATTCGAAAAAGTCCTGAACTTTTGAAGAAAATTCTTCAATTAGGATAAGAAGAAAATATGCTAGAAAATTTTAAAGGGTGGTTAAAAAAACTGTTAAAATTCCGAGACAACTTAAAAGTAAACCATGTTTTTAAAGATAATTCTTGCAATTTGGTGTGAGAAATATCATAAGAATTTAGAAATCTAAAAAAAACTGCTTCAAAATTCTAATACCCTTAGCGATATTTCTAAAAAGATCGTAGAAACTACTGATGACGTAAAACAATTGTGGAATATTTTACGAATCTTAAAATTTCCTTTTCCACCCTACGTTAAATTTTTGAGTGGGCAAATTAATAAAAATTATATACATGTTACGTGGAAAAGCTTTGATGAGATTGACTATGGAAGGTCATTTATAGTCAAACTTTAATTAAAAGTTGCAAATTGTATAGAAACACAAATTGGTGTTGGTGACCATCATAATAGTTGCCTTACATTTATTTTTCGAAAACTATGAGGTTAACGGAAAAGGCTATTCTTTAACAATTTTGGATTTTTTTCAATTACTTGTTATATAAATTTCATGTAACTCCTGTAGTTTGTTAGGAATAGGCCAAAAATATCAAAATGAAACTATATGAAAAACGTATGTTAATAAAACTTTTTTAGTTTCTCATTGTCTTGTATAGTTTTGTAATATTTTTCAAATTTAGAAAAATATCGAGAAAAAACCAAAAATCACCTTGAGTAAACACCCACTTACGGTTTATGAATGTTTACCAAAGGCTTTTCAGTTTCAGATTTTAACGATAAAATCTTAAATTTGAAGTTTCTTTCCAATAGGACCATTCGTTTTTGAGATACAGCGCCCACAGACATTTTCATGCACGAAAACAATACTTCCCCTATATATATAGTATACAGGGAAAGTAAAAAGTTGAGCTTAATGTGCGACAAACATTTACTAATTAAAAGTCAAACCATCATTTAATCCGCTTTGATAATTCCACTCGAGCTACTTCACGCTCCGGTCCAAATTAATTGTTCACATCGATTTCCAATAGGATTTTCTTACTAAGTCAATTAATTGGTGCATACCGGATTTGTCGTTCCGGGTAGAAATGCAGGGAGCGAACCGCACGAACTATGAACCGTGAAAGTAATCCCTAAAATAACCTTTCGAACTATTGGATCGATCAAATTAAGTTATTCACTCATTAAATAATGTTTTTTATAGATTCTTTTGGAAATATAATAAGTTTTGTGATTATTAGAAGCTAAATGTATTACATGTGTGTATTTTCGGTATTTGCTAATTCGGTGTTTAAAGTTTGTAGAGAATGTAGCTAAAAGGAGGAATTATTAGAACCGTAAAGGCTTTTATCGCCGATACACTTTTCCCGCCCGCCCGTAAAACCGAAATAAACCACTGATTGCATAATATATTTTACGGTTTTTCCCTTCCAACTTTTACGCGACCCAATTTCCCGAATATATTAAAACGAATAAAAGGCTCACGATTCGGGACATGCTATCAAGCCCTAATATCAGGCAGGTGAGGAGAGATAGAATGGGATTTCGTCGCTCGGGTTCTATAAATAATTTTTATTTCAATATTAACACACACCCATACATATTTGCATATTTGATGCACAGTTGTAAAATTTTAAATTTATGCTTTTAACCGACTCATAGTTTCTTACTCCATGATATCATATACTGAACATTGTTGTAAACAACAAACTTCAACCTTTTTCTCGTGTTAAGTATGATGTGCTTCAAAGTTTTTCCTTATCTTCACCTTCATCTGCTTTTAACTTGATTTGAGCAATTTTTTGGCATCTTTAAAGGAATGAAAAATCCGCCACAATCTTCCAAAACATACGTACAAATATTAACTAAGACTGACATCAATATCTCTTGATATTCCGCCAAATTTACTCAAGCTAATTGATAACATCAAAAATTAAAACCCAAATGAAATTTGTATATATAGAATATAAATATTAACACCTTGTATAATTTCAGGTACGTCATAACGACGTTATGCGGAGAAAGCTGTCCAACGCCGGACTCCGTCATCGCGATGCTCTTCTGGGTCGGCTACTTCAACTCGGCCCTCAACCCCCTCATATACGCCTACTTCAACAGGGACTTCAGGGAAGCGTTCAAAGACACCCTACAGTGCGCCCTGCCCTGCTGTTTCAGCTGCTGGAAAAATCCAGCGCGATACCTCTAGCAACTGGACAATCCACCACCACATGTACAAAGAGCGCAGCAGCAGCAGCAGCAGCAATACAGGGACGAGGGCCTTTAAGCAAGGGCTTGCACGACTGACTGACGACTGAGAAGATGGAAATTACCAATAGATTACTAGCGCTAAACCATTATACCAAAAAAAAAAGCAATACCCAGCAAAATTTTCATTTCACAACGAGAACGAATATAATACTCAAAAAAAAAAAAACAAGCCGAGACACAAATAGCAATAATGTAAGACTTGTGCGTAGCTTTGAAAATTTTGTAATTGCTAATGTTGAAGGAGAAAAACCATCACTGAGTTTCTGTGATAACTGATTTTATAATAAAAAAAATTATATAAATATATACGGATGCTAAATGTAACGTCCTCATCCATGTCCCCCCCAGTGTGATATATATACGACTTTTAAGTTCCTCATCACTCAAAGTAAAACTTAAAGAATCTGTAGCGCACTATTAAATAAAACAGTATTTTTGGTACGAACAAATGGTATTAAATAAATTTAAATAAATAAATAAAAAAACTAGCTCTATATAATAGACCAGCGCGCTTTTTATGAATGTTTCCGTTTGTCTTTTGGACGTCTTCCTTTAAATGTGCTCAATGTTTCACGACTCTTTCGTTACGTATTTATGTACATAAATGAATTATTTTTTTTGTATTGAGAATGGAACCGGTTTCTCAGCTCTTAGAGCCGCGAGAGGACGGGTTCCATTAGAAGACGTTAACAAAAAATTAAGAAAGAAAATAAAAACGTACACTTCTCGCTGTCCTGTTAGTTCTCTAAGATGTTGGGACATTTTAAAAGACAATCTCGCGTAGGCCTATTTTGTAACAGATAAATATATACATATAATTATGTGAGAGATGTATGATGTGTGGGGATGAAGAGTTTAGAGAGTGAGAGAAATGTATAAATGACGCTACACTGCGGACATGTTCATATAAGATATGTGTTACACGTCATGATGTATCTACAATATATTATAAAAAAATATATATATTGTTTGTTGATTTGTTGTCTTTTCTTTTGATATCCTTTAATTAATCCATATATTTCTTTTTCATATAACGCAATGTTTTGAATATGATGAAGGAAAGCATATTTTTATTTGTTTATTTTTATTAAAAGGTATTACCTTTGATAATGAACCGCAAAGTTCGAAACACGTAAAAATAAAACTATGGAACATAAAAAGTATTTCATCATTAAATTTATACATCCGGTTCCATCAAGAATGTAGTATAACAAGAACTACTTTTGCAAGGTTTTGATTTTGATTTAGCTTTTTTCTTGTAGATGTATTATCTATTTTTATGTATTTTTGTAACTTCTAAAAAATTCAAGGAAACAGAAACAATCATTACAACCACTCTCAATCAGTAAAATATATGCGAAGGTTTTAATTAACAGTTGTTAAACATAAATAAACATAACGTTATTGCAAAATTTAATAGATTTATTTAAACAAATTTTTCAGACAATTTTCGATGATGTTTTACTGATTGGAGGGTAGGATAGAAATTTATTCATACACATTTTTCAAGTAATGTTTGATAATGTTTTATTGATTGTAGGGTGGGATAGAGGCCACCCACCCACCCTACATATACATATAAACTTTAATTCCTTATCGTCTCGCTGTATAAAATGAAATGAATTACAAAACTTTTTGAATAAAAAAAATTTAAAAAGGTAAAATTTTTGAGTGAGTAAATTGGTAAAAATTTAATGCATGATGGGTGGCCAGACTCTAAATCTAAATTAGATAAGATTAGCTATATAAAGTCATTTATATATAAACTTAAATTTTGATTTTGTTTTATTTTTTTTATATAAAGGGTTTGATGGTTTTTAGCAGAAAAATCATCAACGATTAGTATTTAAAGTTATCATGTATATGTAGGGTGGGTGGGTGGCCTCTATCCCACCATCCAATTAGTAAAACATAAGCGAGGGTTTTAATCAAAAGTTCTAAAATATAAATAAACACAAGATAATTGCAAATTCTAGATTTATTTATACAAATTTTTCAAATAATTTTTGATGATGTTTTACTGATTGGAGGGTGGGATAGAGGCCACCCACCCACCCTACATATACATATAAATTTTAATTACTGATCATCTCGCGATTTGGAGTAAAATTAATTACAGAACTTTTTGAATAAAAAAGAAATTAAAAGGTAAACTTTTCTACTGAAGAAATTAAGAAAATTTGTATGCACGATGGGTGGGCAGACTTTAAATCTAAATTAGATAAGATTCGCTAGGGAAAGTCATTTACATTTAAACTTAAATTTTTATTTTCTTTTATTTTTTATTACATAAAGGGTTTGATTGTTTTTAGCAGGAAAATCATCAACGATTAGCAATTAAAGTTATCATGTATATGTAGGGTGGGTGGGTAGCCCCTATCTCAACCTTTAATCATTAAAATATAAGCGAGTATTTTAATTAAAAGTTGTAAAATATAAATAAACGCAAAATAATTGCAAATTTTAAAGATTTATTCATACAATTTTTCAAATAATTTTTTATGTTGTTTTACTGATTGGAGGGTGGGATAGAGGCCACCCACCCACCCTACATATACATATAAAGTTTAATTCCTCATCGTCTCACTGTATCAAATGAAATTAATTACAAAACTTTTAGAATAAAAAAGAAATCAAAAGGTAAACTTTTCGAGTGAAGAAATAAAGAAAATTTGTATGCACGATGGGTGGGCAGACGTTAAATCTAAATTAGATAAGATTAGCTATAGAAGGTCATTTATATTTAAACCTAAATTTGGATTATTCTTAAAATATAAAGAAACAAAAAATAATTGCAAATTTTAACAATGTATTCATACAAATTATTCAAATAATTTGTGATGATGTTTTATTGATTGAAGGGTGGGATAGAGGCCACCCACCCACCCTACATATACATACAAATTTTAATTACTGATCGTCTCGCGGTTTGGAGTAAAATTAATTACAGAGCTTTGTGAATAAAAAAATAAATTAATAGGTAAACTTTTGAGTGCGGAAATTAATAACATTTTTATGCTCGATGGGTGGGCAGACTTTAAATCTAAATTAGATAAGATTAGCTACAGAAGGTCATTTATATTTAAACCTAAATTTGGATTATGCTTTATTTTTTATTACATACAAGGTTTTATTGTTTTTTGCAGCAAAATCATCGACGATTATTATTTAGAGTTATCATGTATATGTAGGGTGGGTGGGTGGCCTCTATCTCATCCTCCAACCAGTAAAACATAAGCGAGGGTTTTAATTAAAAGTTGAAAAATATAAATAAACAAAAAATAATTGCAAATTTTAAAGATTTATTCATACAAATTTTTCAAATAATTTTTGATGATGTTTCACTGATTAGAGGGTGGGATAGAGGACACCCACCCACCCTACATATACATATCAATTTTAATTCCTTATCGTCTCGCTGAATCAAATGAAATTAATTATAAAACTTTTTGAATAAAAAAAATTAAAAAGTTAAAATTTTTGAGTGTGTAAATTAGTAAAAATATAATGCATGATGGGTGGACAACCTCTAAATTTAAATTAGGTAAGATTAGGTATAGAAAGTCAATTATATTTAAACTTAAATTTATTTTTGTTTTATTTTTTATTACATAAATGGTTTGATTGTTTTTAGCAGAAAAATCATCAACGATTAGTATTTAAAGTTATCATGTATATGTAGGGTGGGTGGGTGGCCTCTATCCCACCCTCCAATTAGTAAAACATAAGCGAGGGTTTTAATTAAAAGTTGTAAAATATAAATAAACGCAAAATAATTGCAAATTTTAAAGATTTATTCATAAAAAAATGTCAAATAATTTTTTATGATGTTTTGCTGATTGGAGGGTGGGATAAAGGCCACCCACCCACCCTACATATACATATAAATTTTAATTACTGATCGTCTCGAGGTTTGGAGTAAAATTAATTACAGAACTTTGTGAATAAAAAAGAAATTAAAAGGTAAACTTTTTGAGTGCGAAAATTAATAAAAATTTTATGCTCGATGGGTGGGCAGACTTTAAATCTAAATTAGATAAGATTAGCTATAGAAAGTCATTTATATTTAAACCTAAATTTGAATTATGCTTTATTTTTTATTACATACAAGATTTTATTTTTTTTTGCAACAAACTCATCAACGATTAGTATTTAAAGTTAATATGTATATGTAGGGTGGGTGGGTGGCCTCTATCCCACCCTCTAATTAGTAAAACACAAGCCAGGGTTTTAATTCAAAGTTGTAAAATATAAAGAAACAAAAAATAATTGAAAATTTTAAAGATTTATTCATACAAATTTTTCAAATAATTTTTGTTGATGTTTACAGACGGAGGGTGGGATAGAGGCCACCCACCCACCCTACATATACATATAAATTTTAATTCCTTATCGTCTCGCTGTATCAAATGAAATTAATTACAAAACTTATGAATAAAAAAAATTAAAAAGGTAAAATTTCTGAGTGAGTCAATTAGTAAAAATTTAATGCATGATGGGTAGCCAGGCTGTAAATCTAAATTAGATAAAATTAGCTAGGGAAAGTCATTTGCGTTTAAACTTAAATTTTGCTCTTGTTTTATTTTTATTACATAAAGGGTTTGATTGTTTTTAGCTGGAAAATCATCAACGATTAGCAATTAAAGTTATCATGTATATGTAGGGTGGGTGGATGGCCTCTATCCCACCCTCCAACCAGTAAAACATAACCGAGGGTTTTAATTAAAAGTTGTAAAATATAAATAAACAAAAAATAATTGCAAATTTAGATTTATTCATACAAATTTTTCAAATAATTTTTAATGATGTTTTACTGATTGGAGGGTGGGACAGAGGCCACCCACCCACCCTACATATACAAATAAATTTTAATTCTTTATCGTCTCGATGCATCCAATCAAATTAATTACAAAACTTTTTGAATAAAAAAAAATTAAAAAGGTAAACTTTTTGAGTGCGGAAATTAATAAAATTGTTATGCTCGATGGGTGGGCAGACTTTAAATCTAAATTAGATAAGATTAGCTACAGAAGGTCATTTATATTTAAACCTAAATTTGGATTATGCTTTATTTTTTATTACATACAAGGTTTTATTGTTTTTTGCAGCAAAATCATCGACGATTATCATTTAGAGTTATCATGTATATGTAGGGTGAGTGGGTGGCCTCTATCCCACCCTCCAACCAGTAAAACATAAGAGAAGGTTTTGATTAAAAGTTGTAAAATATAAATAAACAAAAAATAATTGCAAATTTTAAAGATTTATTCATACAAATTTTTCATATAATTTTTGATGATGTTTTACTGATTGGATGGTGGGATAGAGGCCACCCACCCACCCTACATATACATATAAACTTTAATTCCTTATCGTCTCGCTGTATCAACTGAAATTAATTCCAAATTTTTCGAATAAAAAAAAAATAAAAGGTAAAATTTTTGAGTGAGTAAATTAGTAAAAATTTAATGCATGATGGGTGGCCAGACTCTAAATCTAAATTAGATAAGATTAGCTAGGAAAAGTTATTTACATTTAAAGTTAAATTTTGATTTTGTTTTATTTTTTATTACATAAAGGGTTTGATTGTTTTTAGCAGCAACATCAGCAAAGATTAGCAATTAAAGTTAATATGTATATGTAGGGTGGGTGGGTGGCCTCTATCCCACCCTCCAATCAGTAGAACATAAGCAAGGGTTTGAATTAAAAGTTGTAAAATATAAATAAACAAAAAATAATTGCAAATTTTAAAGATTTATACATACAAATTTTTCAAATGATTTTTGTTGATGTTTTACTGATTGGAGGGTGGGATAGAGGCCACCCACCCACCCTACATACACATATAAATTTTAATTACTGATCGTCTCGCGGTTTGGAGTAAAATTAATTACAGAACTTTGTGAATAAAAAAGAAATTAAAAAGTAAACTTTTCGACTGAAGAAATTAAGAAAATTTGTATGCACGATGGGTGGGCAGACTTTAAATCTAAATTAGATAAGATTAGATAGGGAAAGTCATTTACATTTAAACATAAATTTTGATTTTCTTTTATTTTTTATTACATAAAGGGTTTGATTGTTTTTAGCAGGAAAATCATCAACGATTAGCAATTAAAGTTATCATGTATATGTAGGGTGGGTGGGTGGCCCCTATCCCACCCTCCAATCATTAAAACATAAGCGATTATTTTAATTAAAAGTTGTAAAATATAAATAAACGCAAAATAATTGCAAATTTTAAAGATTTATTCATACAAATTTTTCAAATAATTTTTGATGATGTTTTACTGATTGGAGGGTGGGATAGAGGCCACCCACCCACCCTACATATACATATAAATTTTAATTACTGATAGTCTCGCGGTTTGGAGTAAAATGAATTACAAAACTTTCTAAATAAAAAAGAAATTAAAAAGGCAAAATTTTTGAATGAGTAAATTAATAAAAATATAATGCATGATGAGTGAACAACCTCTAAATTTACATTAGATAAGATTAGCTATAGAAAGTTATTTATATTTAAACTTAAATTTATTTTTGTTTTATTTTTTATTACATATAGGGTTTAATTGTTTTTAGCAGGAAAATCATCAACGATTAGTATTTAAAGTTAATATGTGTATGTAGGGTAGGTGGGTGGCCTCTATCCCACCCTTCAATCAGTAGAACATAAGCGAGGTTTTGAATTAAAAGTTGTAAAATATAAATAAACAAAAATAATTGCAAATATTAAAGATATATTCATACAAATTTTTCAAATAATTTTTGTTGATGTTTTACTGATTGGAGGGTGGGGTAGAGGCCACCCACCCACCCTACATATACATATAAATTTTAATTACTGATCGTCTCGCGGTTTGGAGTAAAATTAATTACAGAACTTTTTGAATAAAGAAGAAATTAAAAGGTAAACTTTTCGACTGAAGAAATTAAGAAAATTTGTATGCACGATGGGTGTGCAGACTTTAAATCTAAACTAGATAAGATTAGCTATAAAAAGTCATTTATATTTAGACTTAAATTTTGATTTTATTTTATGTTTTATTACATAAAGGGTTTGATTGTTTTTAGCAGGAAAATCATCAACGATTAGCAATTAAAGTTATCATGTATATGTAGGGTGGGTGGGTGGCCTCTATCCTACCCTCCAATCAGTAAAACATAATCGAGGGTTTTAGTTAGAAGTTGTAAAATAGAAATAAACAAAAAATAATTGCAAATTTTAAAGATTTATTCATGCAAATTTTTCAAATAATTTTTGATGATGACCCTTACTGATTGGAGGGTGGGATAGAGGCCACCCACCCACCCTACATATACGTTTTAATTTTAATTACTGATCGTCTCGCGGTTTGTTGTAAAATTAATTACAGAACTTTTTGAATAAAAAAGAAATTAAAACGGTAACATTTTTGAATGAGTAAATTTCCCTTTCCAAAATCTCTGACAGGTAACCCTGCGCAGGATATACATGGTGTTTCCTATAATACAGATATTTCAAAAACTTTCTTTGTACCTTTTCGACTTCATTAATATGTACGTTATATGTATGATTCCAGAAACGGAACAATACTCTAAACGATTACCAATGTAGGCGTAATAAAACTTTGTTAATGGCTCAATGCTATTAACGGGTTTGGTATTCCTTATTAGAAAACCTAGTAATTTATAACAGACACTAGTAGTTTGATAAATATGTTCATTAAATGTCAGTTTGGTATCGAAGTACACACCTAGATCTTTAAAACCAACAACACTTTCAATTGGTAAATTATTAGCGTGTTAGTTAAATTTAATATTGTTTTGTTTTCTACTAAAGGTCATATGTTTACATTTTCCTATATTTAACATGAGCTCGTTATTTGTGCACCAATTGTGGAAATCTTGCTGCAGTAACATACAGTCGTCATTAGTATTTATAACCCTAAAGACTTTAAGATCATCAGCATACATTAAGCTTTCTGATTTCAAACAGCTGACAACATCGTTAAAAAACATTAAAAATAACAGCGGGCCAAGATTTGATCCTTGGGGCACACCGCTAGTAGAGACAAAATAATGTGATCGGAAACCTTTATATTCTACGTAATTATTCCTTCTCGTTAAATAGCATGCTCAATCAAAGACTCACTCAATCCAAATGAGTTCAGTTTTTTTATAAGGAAATGATGCTGTACCATATCGAAGGCCTTCGACAAATCATTGTAAATAACGTCCACCTGACCACAATTATCTAGGGCTTTGTAAATGGTAGATGTAAATCTGCATAAATTGGTGGTGGTTGACTTTCCTTTAATAAATCCATACTGACTAGGTGATAGAGACTGTATAACATGGTTATATATTATTTTATACACCATGATCTCAAATATCTTGGCAAAGTTACGAATTAAGGATATTGGGCAATAATTCCGGATATCGTCAGTATTATTATGTTTGTGAATTGGTATTATTTTTAAGATTTCCAGATAGTGGAAAATTTATTATATTTAAGAATCAAGTTATAAATATGTAAAAGTGGTATTGACAAAACTTGTCGACAGTCACTAACAACTAAAGCAGGAATATTATCAGGGCCCATTGTGAGGTTTTGTTTTAATTATAAACTAAACGACTTAATTAACAAAAGCTGATTGCCATTTGACGGTGAACCAAGAAGATCCGATTTAACATTACATGTAGAATAAACAGATGAAAAATGTGTAGCAAATGCATTTGTGATAATAAATAACCATAGTTTTTGAGGTTGCTGCTGAATATCAACTTCTACAGAACTAATATATTTGGAAAAGTCAGTTTTGATATTTGCTTTGACAAGTTTACGATATGAGGTATATTGTTGTTTTTTTTAAAGTAGTTTTATATTATCCATAAGAAAGACAGTTCTTAATCTCTTAATACTTTAAATTATTAGTAAACATTAACTTACATATTTTGATTAACGATTAAATTTTTTACAGAACAAAATTATACCTTACTGATCGTATCAAAATAATAATAAATTATCTGAATCCATATTAGAAACACATTATAACATTGTACTACTATTTTTAATTATCACTCATCACTAGTTTTATTTAAAAACGAACATTTCATTGATTATACAATCAATCATATCATAAACGACATTAAAAACGTTCCCTAAAATAAACTACCATTTTCCATAATTTCAAGGAAACGATAACGACGAGAAATGTTTCCGTCAAGAAGCGAAAGCTACGTCCTAAAATATTTCGACTTGATAGGCATTATACATTATCGCAAAAAGCCAAACAAATTAAAACTCCTGATTCTATTTCCATACAACGCAATATTTCTCTACTCGAGCATCGTTGAGAATTTAACGGAGACTAATTTCGTGGCTTATATCATACAATTTTTTTGGAAGGCTTCTTGTATGGTAGCCATCAACACCATTGTCATCGGTGCTGTGTTTTGGCACGTGGAAACTCATACCAGTTTTCTGGGTAAGATAAGTTTAATCGATAAAAACCTGGCAATATTAAAAGTAAACGTGAGAAAATCCAAAGTTATCTTAATGGTAATTCTGGCAACATTTACGCATTTACTATATTCCCTGGCGGATTACCTGTTCTGGTATCATGATTCAGAAGAGACGATTTGGTCGGCTTTATGCGAATATTCCAACATGTTCTATTTCCTAAACCTAAACCTTATCAAAATCATAATGCTGAACGTAATCAAAAAACGTTTGGTTTTATTGAAAACAGCATTGGAGAAGATTATGGTGAATGGAAAGTTTGATGATATTAATGCTTCTGTAAAAGTGGAGTACGTTATTAGCACGTACATAAAACTGTGCGAAGCTTCCGATGATTTTGTAAAGGTCTTCGGTTGGAATTTAATGTTTACTGTTATAATCGCTATACTGGCTTTGCTTTTGGGTATTGTTTATTGTCTGTTCTTGGAAGGTGGTGATGCGAAACTTTTCATTTCGTTATTTTTTTGGATGGTTTATCTTAACGTAAGTAATACGTGTAAATTTTATTTTCTGTCTAACCTCTAACAGGAGTGTTGATCTAACCTAACCTAATCTAACCTAACCTAACCTCTAACAGGAGGTAGTGCTGATCCTGTGTCAGTTTTTTGCCTTATGTTCATCAGTCATTCACTTGTCAGTTTATTATGTGTTTGTCATGTGTCTGTCTTGCATCTACCTATTGTCTATTTGCTATCATTTAATATCTGCCTGCTGTATATCATTTACCTGTTGGTTGTTTATCACCACTTTTCACTAGTTTTTAGTATGTTTATTTTATTATTCTGTCATATGCATTTGCCTATATATTTTTGTGTATATGCAATTTTTATTTATCAGACATATGCTCAGAATCTGCTTGTTGTTTGCCTATATATTTTTGTGTATATGTACCTTTTATTTATAAGAATATCAATCTGTTATCAGTCTGTATCCGACCCTTGTAGTAAACTGTAGGAATAACATTGTTTTCTTCTTTTCAGTTCCAGAGTTTATTCATAGTAACCCTTTGCGAGAAAACCACCACTGAACATTACAAGTTTAAAGTAAAATCTTACCAAGCACTTAATGATTCTTATGGAGAAGTGTACGAAAGTGTTTTCAGATTAACGCAGCAGGTCTCCGCCAAGGTGTTCCAATTTTCAGCAGCAGGATTTTTCAACATTGATTTCAAGATGATCTTTACGTTCAGTACTCTAGTGATTTCGTACGTTGCCGTTATCTTACAGTTTAAGAATAATATGTTTAAATGAAAAAACATTAGGACTAGTTTTTAATAAACTTATCATCATAGCAACATTCTCAGAGAAGTGCTGAACAGAAGTAATTCAACTATTAGTTTTCTTCATTTATTTAAAATACATCAAGAGTAAAAACCTAATTGTTAACACGTAAAAAGTATATTAATGCTTCGAATGAAACGATCGATAAAGTTTTAATTCAAAACACATTACAGTAAGTGATTATTGACACATAAATTACGTTATTTATTACATATAGATTGCGTTTATTATATATTCATTAACTAGACATAATTTTTCTTATTGTATTATCCACTGTACAAAACATATAACTCAATTGTTTGGTTCGGAAGTTTAGATTATTGATATTTTACAAAGAATAATTTTAATATGCTGTCAAACACAATGAATATTTATTACGATATCATAGGAATAGCCCCATTATGGAAGAGATGCGGAAATAAATTAAGAATAATTAAAGCATGTATAATACTGATCGCATTGAATACAGCCTATGGTTTATCATCAATTGTTTTATACGAAAGCACGATGCATCAACTTTGGAAACTTTTGTTGTTAATGAACAACAACCTTATTATCATAGGTACGGTGTTTTGGGATTTAAAAAAATACCGAAAACTACAAGAGCTAACAAAAATTATAGATTTAAACTTAAAAATCACCGAAATTAATCACGTCTACTACATCGTGGCTACAATATTGGTTTATACCTTAAAAACATTATCGGATTACTTTTTGTTGTACAGATTTGCGAATGAGACGGAAATTTGGGCGCTGGTCTTTGATAATGTAAACGCTTTTTACTTCCTTAACATCAACGTCTTGAAGATTGCCATTTTGCACGCGCTTTTGGAAAGGTTTAAAGTTTTTAATGTAAAATTGAATGAAGCATTCAAAACTTTTAACGATGAAGAATTAAAACTAAACACTTACATGAAGAAAAAGGCGTTGGAGGAGAGTTTAGATATTGTGGTCAAAACGTATTTGATTATGAGCGAAGCATGTGAAATTTTTATGAAGATTTTTGGCTTTAATATGCTTGTAACCATCGTCATCGGTGTTCTTTCCGCTCTTACTGGTATAGCTTACATGCTGGTTCCGGAATTGTTGTTCGATATATTCCTGTTTTTATGCGTTTGGATTGTTTACAATAATGTGAGTATTCATTACCTAAGGTTTTAATTTATATAAATCTATATGAATGAAATATATTTTTTTCTATTCATTTTGTGTTTTACAGGTGCAATGCTTAATTATTATTATATTCTGCCAAACCAATGCAAACGAATACAAGCGGTTAAAGATAAGGAGCTATCAGCTACTAGACAATTGCCCTGTCAGCATTCAAAGACACTTAATTTTGCTAAGTAATATTATATCCAGAACACCAAAGTTCACAGCAGCCGGATGCTTTGATGTTGACTACAGCACGATTTTCACATTCATCAATTTGTTAACGACTTATGTTATTGTGATTGTCCAATTGAAACCTAATTAACTTACCTCTAAAAATGTAATTAAATTAATTGATTATATTTCAATCAATGCTAGAACTAAAACAGTATGTGTATGTACAAACTTTCACTCTTCGAAAAGTAATTTAAGGCTATTGTTTAATTGGTTAATTAAGGACGTTCAAAAAGAAAATAAGTATATACAAAATGAAGCATTTTATTTCCACATTTATATACAAAAATACTATACAATTTAATAATGCCTATCGAAAACTATATATAATAAATATATACATAAAGATAAAAAGAAACACTTTACACCTCTTTTAGTAAAACAACAGACACGTTTATGGAATAATGATTGTAAACACGAATTCACATGAGTACGGATTTCACAAAATGCCAGCCATCAAAAAAACACATTAAGTAATCAATCATAACATAATTCAGTGTTTATACTTTACATTCCTAGTTAAACACAAATTTCAGATCTTTTGTCATAAAAAAATTAACATTCTCTCCCTATATTAATTTAATTAACAAAGAAATAAGTAGTGATATTGAAATCGTAGAAAGGGTTTAGAATAAATAAATAAATATTACACACCAAAACAATCTACGGACATATTTTTAATTTATATGAACTAAATAAAAAGTCACTTACTTCAGTTATTTAATTTAATCATAAAGTAAATTTTGATTTAGTCCATCATAACATAACACATCGCGTTGCTCAAAAATTTAACGATTTATTAAAAGCAAACATATTTTTACCTACAACTTATTCAACATCGTTGAAATTGATGGCTGATCATCTTGGCAACGGTAACCTTCCTCACCTTAACTTCTATTCGATAAGTACAATAACTTTTTTTCTGCTGTGCATAAGAGAAGCGAGAAGGGGGAAAAGGAAATGTCGTTAGGCACCAATGGTAAAAACAAAATTTAAATTGGAAACGCAAACGTGCTCAATAATTAACGTTACAAGAACTTCAGAGTATATCAGTGTGAAGATTTCGAAAGCTACACAAGTAACAAAATAACCCATAAAATTATTTCCATGTTGCAGGCGTACTCTGTTCAAAATTCATCACGTTTTAAACATAATTTTTAGTTTTAGAAAATTGATATCCTGTTTTATAGATAATTAGTGCTGGAAATAAGAAATTTTATGTAATTAAGCTTGGTAAAGTTATTTTCTTGCGAATTTCATATATTTCCTGTTGAAATTTTATGTGATTAGAATTAATAAAATTATCCATGTCAATACATGTAACTATTTAATTAAAATGACTTATAACATTATGATAAGACAATTACATAAAGTTAATAATAATAGTAGCTTAGATCGTCAGCTTATTCATGTTAATAAAATATAATTCTAACAATAATGTTGTTCATTTGTATTATCACAATCTTTATATTATAATAATGTATCATTTTATTATTTAATTTTTAAACTTATGTATTTTTTTTTTAAATTTTACATTTATTTTAAAATATTTTATTGTGTTTTATACGATTTTAGAATAACACATTTTTATTCGATGTTTCATTGTTGCTTAGCAACAGCAATAATAATGGAAGAAAAACAGATTTGTTTTTTCTGTTTGAGAATTTTTTTTTTTAAATATGCAGATAGAAAATAGGTAAGATTTTTACTATTTTTTAGTTAAATTATTTAAAAAATGCTTGCTCACAATAGAAAACCATGTTTTTAAAGGTTGACTATATAAAAATAATTAGCACTAGCACAATATAATTTTGTTATAAAATTTTTAGGTTAGGTTTACATTTACCAATCGTAAAGCGTAAGTTACACTTTAAATTAAATCATCTTTATGACTCATTTAAATTGTTTAAGTACTGAAAAACCTCTACAGCATATAAAAAAAATCATTACATTCAATCAAACATATATTTAATTATTCTGTATTATTTTAAAAGTAGATTAATTATAAAATCAAGGTATTACATTTATATTGTCTTATTTAGAATATAAGTCAATAATTAAATGGAATTAAATATAAAAACAGGATATCAATTGTACGAAACAACAAATCACGAAGCCGGAATCATAAACACGGCTATGATAATCAACTATATATTATTCAAAAAGAAAACAGTAGTTTTTAGTTTAGGTTTTGAATTAAATTTACTTTTATAGCGCGAATTTTAATTAATGAGGTAAAATCAAGATGATTTTATGTGATAAATCAATCATTTTCAAAACCTAACCTAAAAAGTAAAAATAGTTGCAATTTTTAAAGCTCTTGCTCAGGCTATAAGAAAAAATAAACTGAACCGTTGCCATTAAATAGGACACTTTAAATGTTGAAAATGGTGTAAACGAATCCAAGATGAAAGCGCAGTCGAGTTTTTGTGCACAACTGATTAGACACAAACATTCATCATGAGATAATTGAATGTGAGATGCATGGGAATCTGTTAGTTAAACTACAACCTTTGTTTAGATGTGTGGAGAAGTTTCCAGTTCAGTTCAATTTTTAATCGTACGTTTATTTTACAGAATGATTAGAAATAAATGGATACAGTTTAAATATTAACATTAAAAAATTATACTCTATAGATTATATTTTTTGGGTTTTATGCATTAGTTTGGTTAAAAATTAAAATAATAATAATCTTTAGAAATCTTTTATGTTTGGTGAAACAATATTTTTATTATAATTGTCTTATGTATATTTTTATGTATGCAATAAAAGTTTAATTATTTATAAACTTAAAAATAATTATAATTTACAAAATTTAAGCACTATACATTCGAGAAATATAAACAATGTATCCATATATTGAAGAAAGGTTCTAAGTATTTTAATCAATGTATCCATCTTCTGTAAAATCACTCTGTAAAATCTCTCAGGGTACGGTTTTTGAAAAAAAAAAAAGGTTGCACTAGAAAGTCTTCAATCTCTCCTATTTGATCTACCCATACAAACAATGATAAATAAAGTTTTACAAAGTTGTACATCTTATTTTTGAAAATGTATAATGTCTACAAGCTTCAAGTAAATTCTTATATAGATTTTTTTATTTTTTTTATTGTAATGCATTAACTTTTAATTTTTTAATTTATTATGATGATTTTCGGATATTTCTTGACTTTAAAAATTTGGGTTTTATTAGATAATCGAAAATATTTGATGTTTGTCTAACATTATCCATTAATTTTATATTAGCTTTAAAAAGTTCAACATTCAAACTTTTTAATGCAACCTTATTGGAAATAAAGAAACATTTGGTTTCAAATAGACCTCTCCAACAATCCAAGTTCACCGTTAAAAGTTATGCTTGTAAACACCACATATGATTTATTTGTTTATTACTGTTTCTGAACTATTGTTGTTAATTCCCAGATTCGTCAATCCCGAAGCTAATGTATTGTATATCATACTCCGTAGAAAATAAGTTACTCTTGATTAAAAAATCCACTTTGTACCTAGTGTGTGTGTGTGTGTGTAAGTAAGGGCGTAAAAAAAAGGGTAGAGAACTACTCTATCTTTTTCGCCGTGCCGTTGCGGCGCGTTACTTCCTGGCTGACGAAGCCCTTGTTGATCCCGTTTGAGTAGCACGGCCTGTAGGCGTCCGTTTGGATGTAGGGACTGATGGACGAGCCCTTCTGCGTGTACTTGCCGTTCTGGACTTTACCGTTGCGCGTGTCACTTGTGAGGACGGGCTGGAAATAAAAAATTATTACGTTTATAACAATGTTGGATTAGAATGAAACTTTGGCCAAGAATGATCAAGATATGGAGAAATTGATAATATAAAGGAATTAATAGCTTAGAGCTTCCTATGAGACTCGATGTAGAGGTGTAGAAGAGCTTATCAGGTTAGAATGTCTAATAATAGCTGAGGGAATCAAATATCTAATTGAAGAGCATCTGTGATTGAAAAGGAAAATCAAGAGACTGCAGAGATTTAAGGATTTCAATTCTGTTTGAGTGAGTTACTGAAACTAAAGTTTGGAATTGGAGAACCTATAAATGATCTAGTAAGAAAATCAGATCAAAAGGCAATTGCAGATAATTTATAATTATACAAAATGTAATCAAAATTTACTTCAGTAATAATAGTGAAAGGATCTAAAAAAGTAGTAAAAAAATCACCACAGGTCAAAAAAGAAAAACCAAATTTATCTACTATTGAAAATTTCTAATATTTTGATTATTTTCTGAGGCGACATTCAACTGTTCTGATACTTTATAACTTTATTTATAAATGATTTTCCATTCGTTAATTGTTTTTTGCAAATATATTATCATTTTAATTGATTTCTTTGAACGTCCTAAATGGTTTGATCCAGAAATTCGTGCCTGGCCTTGTCGGGTAATTTAATAATTACACATAAAAACGTGTCTCAAAACAATTTACTCACTTCATTAGAAAAATATGGAAATTTTTTCACTTAAAAGTAATTGTATAACAAGCTATATTATAGAAACAAATAAATAATTGACATATTAATTAAACTAAATTGTATGGTAAATGACACAATTTTCTATGTTTTGTGCCACTTATTAATTACTAATTATTAAAATCATAAAGCTTTACACCGAAAGGTAGAAGAACAAATGATTAAATAAATAAATAAAATTAAAATCATAATCGAATATATATTTTCTACTCTTGCGACTCATTTAAATAATAATCGACTATATAGTCATTGTGAAGTCTTTATAATCATTATCATGTATTGAAAACGAGTCGAAATTATAGTGAATTGTTATTTTAATAATTAATCAGTAATAAACAGTACTATAAAACAAAGAAAAATGTATTTTATTTATCCTTGAAACTGAAATACCAAATATTTCTTTAATTAACGATTCGAGTACTTCTTACCATGCAGAATCCCTTGTTTCCGCTCTTTTCGTTCGTGTACTTCACTTTGTAGAAGTCGGAGAACAGGAAGAGGAAGAGCACTCCGTGCAGGGAGATCCAGACCATGATGCTCTTGGGGTAGTTGCATTCGGTGAAGAGTAGTTGGAACTGGTGTGCGAAGATTGCGACGAATTGCACCTGGAAAAATAGGAAACCAAAACGCTCTAACAGTTTTCCGATACGATTCATTTCAGCACACTTGCCATTTGGAAAGTGGTGAGGTACTTCTTCCACCAGATGAATTTCTGGTATTCCGGTCCCATGGCGGAAACCATGTAGTAAAAGTACATCACGATGTGCACAAAAGTGTTGAGCAGAGCGAAGAAGGTGCTGTGACCACCTGAAATAATAATAAAATGCTTAATTAATAAAGCGAAAGCACTAAAAACCTTTCTTCACAAAATTTATTTATTTTATTAATTAATCAAGTTTATCTTCACATAACTCACCAAAATCAAACACCCACACTTTATATTGACAAGATTTACAGTTGCATGTGTTTAATTAAATACCCCTTTCTATAATTCATATTTTAATGTACAGTTTGTTTTTTTGCATTAGCCGTGTATGTTTAAGTACTACTTTTTCTATTTTTACCTGGAGCAAATTTCATTCCCATCCAAACAGAGAAAGGCATGCATCCATGGTGGATGACGTGTAGAGTGGACACGTGGCTGTTCTTTTTCCTTAAGATAAAGAATAACGTGTCGAAGAACTCCGTGAATTTCGAGAAGTAGTACCACCAGCAAGTATTTGCCATCTAGAATTACAATATTTATATTTACTTAGTTTATTGTTTTTGTTCTTGTATTTATATGCTTTACGTTGATTTTATTAATTTTTTTTAATTATTTCTTTTGTTATGACCTGTGTAAATGTATGTATTGACATCAATTACAAATCGAAAATACTACTACAAACAAATTAATTTTTTTACAGCTGACAAGAGTTATCAATTAGTTTACCCGCATTGCCATGGGACTCGTCGAATAATCCACTGGTTGACACCTAAAGCTGTAACTACCCCACCAGCCACTCATCAGGTACTGAAAATAACAACAATTAATTATTGAAATCATCCCTACAGTAACATAACCTATCATTAGATTTCAGCATTAAAATTATCATTGTTTGTCGACTTTTTAATTTTAACTAAGGAGCTTTAGCTTCCATGATTGTTAAGGTTAGGTGGAACTTAATAATTTATTATTTCTTTTAATAATTGTTATACGTTTCCGTTGAAATAATCGGTCATAATTAAATTAAATTATATATTAATTGTATCATTTCTTCGCCTGAAGAAGATACAGTGTGTCGAAACAATTGTCATGAACAGCAAAATAAATATTTGTAATCGTATTTCATTTACGAAAATTTACCAAAGTGATTATTATATTAACAGAGGCCAGATGAAGTGGAAGCATTTCATTGACCCACTTCATCAAAATCATGTCCTTTATTTTGTATGAAAGAACAACAAACAATATTAATTAAATGAAATATTTAAAACGTAATATTTTTCAGGATGGAATTTAAAATTCATATTGACGATGTCTTAATCTACAAGGACTAATTATTGTCTGTGTTTACCTCGTAAAAGATCCAAGCGCTGAACACAGTCTGAACTAAATTGTAGAAAATTAGAACGTTCCTAAGGTTTAACGGTTTCCTATTTTCCATAAGCTTTGGTCCCAGAACTTTGGAGAAGTACGCGTAGAACATGCATATTGCTAACGTCGGTATCGGACTGGACATCATCGGCCAATCACTGACCCTTGGATCTGTAACGAAAGAAAAAATAGGAAAAGTAAGTTATTTTGCAGTACAATATTACAATGCCATCAAGACGATTTTAACTGTGCGTAAGTAAAAATTTAGTGAGAAAATATGTTATTCAATATTTGCCATGAATTAATGAATCGATTAAAAGTGAATTTAATGGATATCCCATTGTTAGAACTGTTAAGCTTGTGAGGATAGTACTTTTATAAGTAAGGGTAGAAATTATACAGGATTAGAAGAGAGATAAAGGAGGAAGGCTTTCAAATGATTGAAAACAATGTATCAATTGGGAAGAAGCAATTGAACAAAAACAGGGGAATAACAAAAATGAAAAACATTGTATTAAAAAATGGAAAAACTAAAATTAAATTCAAGGTAAACAATTATATATAATGAAAATTAATTAATAACTGTACTACAAATTTTAATATTTAATTTGCATAATTATATATAAGGTTAAAAAAATTGTATGTTTTAAGTAACTTCAAGAATTTAACAATATCATTTCAATCACTTATTATTATTTCGAATACTCCACATTTTCTCTTTAATAATTTAATGTATTCAGATCAATCGATGCAATTTTTTTTGTACACATCTTCTCCATACAGGTGAATATGAATAATTAAAAGCCAGCTTTCTTGATTTATTGACCATCCCGTTTGTTGTTCCGTGGCGAGTTTTCTATTTTTCACTATTTCCACACGGCAAGTGAAAATTTTTGCGTAACCACAATAAAACAATTATCTAATTTGTGTGAGAGAAACCACCGTTGTGGCTTTTGTGAGAAATTAAGGAAACCATCAGCGCCGCCGTTTCGTTCAACGTTCTCATCATCATCATCATTATCATTGCAATTATTATGATATCTAAGATTGAGGAAACGCCGTTGTCGCATTTTTGTATGTAGGAGGAAATGCGGCTGAGATTTTTACTCCAATTTCTTCAAGAGGTCGTTATTTCCTAGATGACACTTTCTATTAGATTTTCCACCAGGGAGTAAATAATAAAATTGACTCCATTCAGAATAATGCGACATTGTCATTTTCAAATATTGTTATAAAAAAAATTCAAAAAGTCTTCGGTGCGAATTAACAATAGATTTTTTAGACTGTGACGGAGGGAGTAATGGCGTTTCCAAAAATTCTTTTACGAATTGTTCACCATCTAATTGGACGCACAAATACGCACACTGCCCAACGAATCCGATACGAATTTATTTAACAAGGCCCGCATTCTTCGGGTGAAATTCAGTGCCACGCTCCAAAGCAGAGGGGAATATCAATGAAACGACGTAAATGCCTTCACGTGAATTTAATTTGGTTAAGAGAAATTGTTCCTAATTGCGCATACGAAATCGTCCAAACGCAGTGTCCGAGCGTTTTACTCATTGATGGGAATTTGATTACACGTGAAATTTGCATTTATTTAAGAATAGTTTTCTCTCAGGGTCTAGTAAATTGCAATTATTTAATTTAAGCAGAAACAATATGCAAAATTTTGATATTATCGTATGTAACGATAAATATATGAAAAACAAAAATGTTTCTTAATATTGTATTCTACTTTAATCCATATTCAGAAAGATTATTTTTGTAAAAATTAGTAGTAGTATGTTACGTTGTGATAATTTTTTTCGAACTTATTTTTCTCATAAAAATTGTATCTAAGGTACAAGAGCTTAAATTTCTCTACACCTAATCTAGAAGTATTAGGTTCCCTAACTTATTTTTAATGACCTAACATTCGAAGAAAAGCGGATGCAGTAGCAAATAGAGTTTGGACTGCATTTAAAAACCCAAGCCAAAATTTTTAACTCTAAAGCATTTTACATCATTACTTTTATTTTAAGGAGAAAAAAAACTATATAGCAAGTTCATTAAGTAATTTTCTTTATATGATACAGGAAGTAAAATATTTAAGGGTTAATTGAAGGTGCAAGGATTTTGAAACAATTTAAATTCATTTCCGTTCTTTTCCATAGTGATTAATCAAAGTCCTTGTGGCACCGGCGAAAACAAATGAATTCTTCGGGTGGAATGTCTGGCGTTTAACAACAAGGCCGTGCGGAAGCTACGTACTTTTGCGGATTTCCCTTTATATTACACCTACTGCCCTACCTTGATTTGCTTACCTCTCGAAAACAGGTCCTTTTAATATTTATTAACAGCAGACACGAAAAAACATGGGGTGTTTCCATCATATTATTTCCTTGTGTACTTTTAAAGCATTTGATTGATTGTCGAGGCACTTAGGCGTTGAAAATCGATATTCAATATTAATAATAATATATCTTATTTTTAAATCATTTGTCTTCTTTGTAATTGAAGAGTTACAGACTGTATTGATCAGAATTTTGTTGAAAGTTTCTAGCATTTTTTCTTCCACATTTTCCACCATTACTTGCTTTATCTTATGTGAATTTTCCAAATAACAAGCCTCCGGAAAGTTATACATATATTCAAAATTTCCCCTTATTTCTTGCTTTATCTTATTAGATTTTCTTTGAAAAGTATTTATATTTTCGGATTCCTAGAATTTTCTTTGAGAATTCTAATTTTTTTCAGCAATTACTCTTCTATTTCTAGAATTTTTTTTTAGCATTAATTTATCTATTTTTAGAGAAGTTTTTCAGAACTATTCTTGAACTGCTAGAGCCGACAGTTCTTATGTTAACGTCATCCACAGTTTTCAATTTTAGCGCCCTTTACGTGATTCTTGTTTACTAAAAATACTATTTAACTTATAACATTTTCAAGTTTTGCCGTTTCTTCTCGGGTATCCTATATTTTCTGAATATGACCTTGACTCAACTGTTTTCGCCAACTAATTTAGAATTGCGATTCTTGTTAACCAAAAATACCATTATAACTTATAACAGTTTCAAGTTTTTCTGTTTCTTCTCGGGTGTCCTCAATTTTCTGAATATGACCTTGACTCAACTGTTTTTGCAACCAACTAATTTAGGTGATGGAGAAAGTAAGCGCCTATTGGGATTGGCTGTCATTTATACTCTAAGAACGCCTGTACAACTAACCTTCTCAATGTGATCTCATTTATTTCAGGATGAGCTAAGCTATATCTACATATCAGGTTTAAATTCCTATAGACCTTCTTTGCAGATTTTTTGGTAGCGGTCTTTAAGTTTTTCTTTAAGTTTAATGATGTGCTTCTGGCTATATCTCATTTTTAGATGCTTAACTAAATGATTCCACTTTAGGATACTTAATGCATTTTTTTATATAATCACATAGTAATAGAATTAATGCGGTGGCCTTTTCTTCTAAAACCCAGCCAATTCCTGATGCCATAGTCTCAAATTGTCTGAATAAATTGATCCAGAAAATTAGCTTTTTAATTTCACAAACAAATTTAATTTAATTTTATTCGTCCATAAATTTCCTTTAGTTTTTCCAAGGATCTGTATATTTCCATGCATATTTCCTTCTTCAAAATCTTCTATTCAAAGATTCTAGTATTTTCCAGTTATTTCTCTTACATATTTCTACAATTTACATTAATTTTTCTTCCAAATTATATGGATTTGAGGAATCTACAATTTTCTAGCAACTTTTATCATTTTTCTAGATTTTTTTTCTCTCAATTCTTGTTGTTTGCAAGAATGTTCCTCAGTTTTCTCTTTTAACTTCTAGAATTTTCGATCAGTGTATTTTCTTCGAAAGTATTAGAACATATTTCTTCCAGATGTTTAGAATTTTTAAGCAACGTTTATTCCATTTTCGAAATTTCTCATTAAGACTTTTCTTCAGGAATTTCACAAATTAATATGTAATTTTTCTTCCATATTACATACATTGAAAGGATGTATAATTTTTAAGATCTTAATTAAACTTTCCATCATTTCTCGTTTTATCTTATCAGAATTTTACAGCAATTCTTTTTAATTTACCGATTTTTCAATATTTTCTTTTTCAAACTTCTATGATTTTTTTGAAGGTTTCAATCAATGTTTATTTCAGGTTTCTAAAAATTTCAAGCAACTTTTATTTTAGAAATTTTTTAAATTTATTTTTTGCTTCATTTTATTGAAACTTTCCAGCAGATTTCCTCTTCTTTCATAAAAGATTGCTGATGAGATGCAAAATAGACCAAAAGCTGTTCACTTTTTCATTTTGTTACAATTTCCGCAGTTTTCTCTTGTAAGTTCTCGAATTTTTGGTATGTGAATTTTCTTTGAAGGTTCTAGAACTTTCCAGCAATATTTCATCCTGATTTTTAGAAGTTCTCATTATGATTTTCAAAAACTTTTCTTCAAAAATTTTACTTACAGATTTATATGAAATGCTTCATTCCAGGTTTCTAAAATTTTGAAGCAACTTTCATTTTCGAAATTTTTAATTTATTTTTTGCTTCACTTCATTGAAACTTTCCAGCGGATTTGCTCTCTTCTCATAAAAGATTGCCGATGAGATGCAAAATAGACCAAAAGCTGTTCACTTTTTCATTTTGCTACAATTTCCGCAGTTTTCTCTTGTAAGTTCTCGAATTTTTGGTATGTGAATTTTCTTTGAAGGTTCTAGAACTTTCCAGCAATATTTCATCCTGATTTTTAGAAGTTTGAAGCGACGTTTATTCCATTTTCGAAATTTGTCATTATGATTTTCAAAAATTTTTCTTCGAAAATTACACTTACATATTTATATTAAATGTTTCTTCCAAATTACGTAAATTTAAGGGATCTATAATTTTTAAGATCTTAAATAAACTTTTCATCATTTCTCGTTTTATCTTATCAGAATTTTACAGAAATTATTTTTAATTTACCGATTTTTCCGCATTTCCTTTTTCACTCTTCCAGAATTTTCTTTGAAGGTTACTTTCTAGCAATGTATATTTCAGGTTTCTAGAATTTTCAAGCAACTTTTATTTTATAAATTTTTTAAATCTATTTTTTGCTTCATTTTATTGAAACTTTCCAGAGGATTTGCTCTCCTCTCATAAAAGATTGCTGATGAGATGCAAAATAGACCAAAAGCTGTTCACTATTTTATTTTGCTACAATTTCCGCAGTTTTCTCGTTTAATTTCTAGAATTTTTGGTATGTGAATTTTTTTTGAAGGTTATAGAAATTTCCAGCAATATTTCATCCTGATTTTTAGAAGTTTAAAGCGACGTTTATTTGCAAAATTTCTCATTATGATTTTCAAAAACTTTTCTTCAAAAATTTCACTTACAGATTTATATGAATTTTTTTTTCTAAATTACATAAATTTAAGGGATCTATAATTTTTTAAATCTTAATTAAATTTTCTGTAGTACTTTTCATCATTTCTCGTTTTATCTTATCAGAATTTTACAACAATTCTTATAATTTACCCATTTTTCAACATTTTCTTTTTCAAACTTCTAGATTTTTTTTAAGGTTACTTTCTAGTAATGTTTATTCCAGGTTTCTAAAAATTTCAAGCAACTTTTATTTTAGAAATTTTTAATCTATTTTTTGCTTCATTTTATTGAAAATTTTCAACGGATTTCCTCTCCTCTCTTAAAAGATTGCTGATGAGATGAAAATAGACCATAAGCTGTTCACTTTTTCATTATGCTACAATTTCCCTAGTTTTTTCTTTTAAGTTCTAGAATTTTTGATATGTGAATTTTCTTTGAAGGTTCTAGAACTTTCCAGCAATATTCCATCCTGATTTTTAGAAATTTGAAGCGACGTTTATTTTCGAAATTTCTCATTATGATTTTCAAAAACTTTTCTTCAAAAATTTCACTTACAGATTTATATGAATTTTTTTTTCTAAATTACATATATTTAAGGGATCTATAATTTTTAAGATTTTAATTAAACTTTTCATCATTTCTCGTTTTATCTTATCAGAATTTTACAGCAATTCTTTTTAATTTACCGATTTTACAGCATTTTCTTTTTCAAACTTCTAGAATTTTCTTTGAAGGTTACTTTCTAACAATGTATATTCCAGGTTTCTAGAATTTTCAAGCAACTTTTGTTTTAGAAATGTTTAATCTATTTTTTTTGCTTCATTTATTTTCGAAATTTATCATTATGATTTTCAAAAACTTTTCTTCAAAAATTTCACTTTAAGTTCTAGAATTATTGATATGTGAATTTTCTTTGAAGGTTGTAGAACTTTCCAGCAATATTTCATCCTGATTTTTAGAACTTTGAAGCAACGTTTATTCCATTTTCGACATTTCTCATTATGATTTTTAAAAACTTTTCTTCAAAAATTTCACTTACAGATTTATATGAAATGTTTCTTCCAAATTACGTAAATTTAAGGGATTTATAATTTTTAAGATCTTAATTGAACTTTTCATCATTTCTCGTTTTATCTTATCAGAATTTTACAGCAATTCTTTTTAATTTTTCAACATTTTCTTTTTCAAACTTCTAGAATTTTTTTTGAAGGGTACTTTCTAGCAATGTTTATTCCAGGTTTCTAGAATTTTCAAGCAACTTTTATTTTAGAAATTTTTAATCTATTTTTTGCTTCATTTTATTGAAACTTTCCAGCGGATTTCCTCTCCTCTCATAAAAGATTGCTGATGAGATGCAAAATAGACCATAAGCTGTTCACTATTTTATTTTGCTACAATTTACAATTTCCGCAGTTTTCTCTTTTAAGTTCTAGAATTATTGATATGTGAATTTCATTTGAAATTTCTAGAACTTTCCAGCAATATTTCATCCTAATTTTTAGAAGTTTGAAGCAACGTTTATTCCATTTTCGAAATTTCTCATTATGATTTTCAAAAATTTCACTTACAGATTTCTATGAAATTTTTCTTCCAAATTACATAAATTTAAGCGATTTATAATTTTTAAGATCTTAATTAAATTTTCTGTAGAACTTTTCATCATTTCTCTTTTTATCTTATCAAAATTTTACAGTAATTCTTTTTAATTTACCGATTTTTCAGTATTTTCTTTTTCAAACTTCTAGAATTTTCTTGGAAGGTTTCTTTCTATAGCAATGTTCATTCCACGTTTCTAAAAATTTCAAGCAACTTTTATTTTAGAAATTTTTAATCTATTTTTTGCTTCATTTTATTGAAACTTTCCAGCGGATTTCCTCTACTCCCATAAAAGAATCCTGTCTGATTGCTGATAAGATGCAAAATGGACCAAAAGCTGTTCACTTTTTCATTTTGCTACAATTTCCCCAAGTTTTCTCGTTTAAGTTCTGGAATTTTTGGTAAGTGAATTTTATTTGAAGGTTCTAGAACTTTCCAGCAATATTTCATCCTGATTTTTAGAAGTTTGAAGCAACGTTTATTCCATTTTCGAAATTTTTCATTATGATTTTCAAAAACTTTTCTTCAAAAATTTCACTTACAGATTTATATTAAATGCTTCTTCAAAACTACATAAATTTAAGGGATCTATAATTTTTAAGATCTTAATTAATTTTTTTTCTAGAACTGGAATGAGATGCAAAATAGATCAAAAGCTGATCATAGCTGCACTTGACAGGAATAATTAAATGTTTTCATGACGTATATTACTGGATAGGTGCAACACCATCTTGTTAAAACTACAATAGCGAAGATGTTTTTTATTTTATACAAACAACTCTTTATCTTAATACAGAAGAAGAAAGAAGTTTACGTATGTTATGGACTTTCTATTAAAATTCAAGTTTGCTTGATGATCAGAAGACAAAACTTAAAGGCAAAGCTTCTACTGCAATGTTTTTATGTATTATCAATTGTGTAGGTTCAGAAAAAGTTAATTTTTTTCATTTCAAGGATGGTAAGACTAGGAGACAGGAAGCCATCGCTATTCCTGCGACACCTGCAGCATCTGGCAGGCACCTTCATACCAGACTCGTTACTACGTTCCTTATGGCTCAGAAGACTCCCAAGCAGCATGCAAGCCAATTTTTATTATTTTACAATAAGATCATCCGAAGATTCAAGAATTTAAGCATAACTTGAATTCTCGATTATCTTATTGTAAAATAATAAAAATTCTTAACATCGTTGAAGTGAAAAAAGGTAAATTATTTGATAACAATTTAAAATATAGTTGTGTAAATAACTGATAGATTTTGTGGTTGCTTGGGAAACTGTTTACATCTCTCGATTTACACAATCACCCCGGAAGAAAACCGGGCGCATTACATAATCAAGCCGAATATTCGATTCGGTCTCTTATGGCGACAGTGATTGCGTAAAATGTTTGTCCGTTTCCACTTCGCTGGTGCATTTATTAGGAAAAAATTGACTTTCGAATAAATCATCTTTATAAAATTGAACTAGACGATTCTAGAGGTTTAAAAATATGTTTGAAATTCTTGCAATAAAAGGCTTTTGGGGGTTTATGTATTATGGTAATTAGATTTTATTTCCTTGCATAAAAATTTATCAAATTACATGTTAAAAATGTGTAGTATTCAATCAATAGAAGAACCACATTTAAAATTTTAATTTTATTCCGTTATTTAAATTACTGTACAGTAAAAAAAAACAATTTGTTAATGCATGTATAATTTATGTTTCCTTGATTCATTCCAGGTGTCATTATACTATTAAAGATTACAATATTGCAGTTAAAAACAATTACCATAATAGACGTTGCATATTTACAGCAAGAGACTCATTAGTATTTAATCGAAACATTAATTGAATTAAATGTTCTGAAGTGTATTATTGAGAAGAGATGCATACTTTAATTCAATTTCGAATTTACATACGGTAATTGGCCATTATGCCAGGTGAAGAGAGTCTCTTAGTTTTTTATTTGACTTTTCTAACCTATCTAAATATTATTACAATTACATAATAAAAATTGGTAAATTATTAAAATAATATGTGCTTGTAAATTAGGAAGCAAAAATACATTAGAATTAATTAAAGTAACATTTAATGACCCGCAGAGATTTTTATTCTTCATAAAATATAGTTTTCATTAGTATAACTGCATTGTAAGGCCAAAACTACAACCTTCATTTCTAATTAATTTCACCTTCATAATTTTTTTTAATGTTTAATTGTGGAGGCGTTATCTTCTCCTTCATTTAAAAAAATATATATTGTAATTATAAAAGACAAGACTATAATTATATTCAATCAGTATTATATTATTAATATACAGGGTGACTGACGAAAAACCTTTGGTGCTGTATCTCGCTTATTTTTTATCCGATTTTAATAAATAAAACATCAAATTAAACCATTTTTAAAAGACTTTAATAGGATCTGAACTGTTATTTTTTCTCGCACCCAGTTTTTGACAAAATACGATCAACATTTTTTATTAAATTGCACTGTATATATATTTTTATTGATTCGCAAGGAGATTTTTTTTTCTGAATATAAAATTGTAGACAAATTTATCCATACATCAAACTTAAGTCGAGAAATTGAGGATTAAAAAAATAAATAAAAAGTCAAGTATCCATTGTAAACAATATACAGACCCTATTTTAAATGTCAAAAGTGACAGTGACAGCTATTGATACAATACTGCAACGATTTTTAATTATTTCATAATTAAAATGTTGCAATATTTCAAACACTGTACTAGAATTTTGTGCTTCTACAGAAATCGTTTTTCAGTTTTTGAAATCTTGCAACATTTTTATTATGAAATTATTAAAAATCATTGCAGTATTGTACCAATGACTGACCTGTCACTTTTGACATTTGGAATAGGCTCTGTATATTGTTTACTATGGGTATTTGATTTTTAATTTTTTTTAATCCTCAGTTTCTCGACTTTGGTTTGATGAATAGATAAAATCGATTACAAATTTAGATTCAGAAAAAAATCTCCTTGCGGATCAGTACAAAATATATACACAGTGCAATTTGAAAAAAAAAAGTTGATCGTCTTTTGTCAAAAACTGGATGCAAGAAAAAATATCAGTACAGTTCATATTAAAGTCTTTTAAAAATAATTTAATTTGATGTTTTATTTATTCAAATCGGATCAAAAATAAGCGAGATACAGCATCAAAGGTTTTTCGTCAGTCACCCTGTGTAAGTGGTAATATTATTAGTAAATATTTCATTGTTTGATCTTTGCACTAGCTTATTGGATAATTGTCCAGGCGCATACCAGATTGAGGAAAAGTGTGCCATCAGAGTTAACAAATTCGGACGAGCCGGCCGAAATTAATTGCACAACTCTCGCTTTCTTGGACTCGGGACACCTAAAACGGCCCCTCGGGGTGTAGGTGAAAGTGCCCATTACTTTTACTAGCTCGTTTTATATACAAGAACACCGGTTGCACTTACCGCGGTTCTTTAATTACGCTGAGGGGACGTTGCACTTAAATGGTTCGTCCTCGACTCTTGCATCATCCATCCTTGACTCATTCAAGGAGACCATTATATTACACTACAATATTTACACTAAAGTAGTTGTAATATCTGTAGGACCGAATTTCTTTCGTTTATTTTAGTTATTTCGTTAATAAATATGTGCAATTTGATTGATTGATTTAAAAGATTTAACTCGTGACGAATGTTAAATACTTACCACTTTTATTATCTAGTAGGTCATGGTATTTGTCGATTATTTCTGTTACTAGGTGTGCCATTGTGATTGTGTCTGAAAGTAAAGAAAAAGAAAGACAATTTAATAAACATAAACAACTTCAATTTTATATGATTAAAGATATGAGTACTTTTTTTATGCACATAATGCATCACAAAACAGAAGCCTCCACAATTACCTATTTAAATTCAATTACAATTAATATTAATAATTAAATTAGTCCAATTATGTTTAATTAATTGATAGCAAAAAAAGTCGTTTTTCAAGTCGAGTTTTAGTTTGAAACTTTTTATGAACAAAAACGTCTATATTTAAATAAACTGAGATGACTACAATGTATAAATTATATAAACAAATGCATTAAGTATGATTTTAGAGGCAACAGAAATAGCAAAAATATTTCTATCAATTAAGAAATTGAAATTGGTAAATGTCGCTAAGTGTGATAACTATAATATTGTTTTATTTAAATAAAAAAATATCCACTACAATAATGTATTGATGTAGTGTACAATAGTACATTGATTTATCTAACCAATCACTTATTGTCCTAGCGTACTCTTGACCTTACTCAATAAAATACGCATTAAACCATCGCTCGAGGTAACGTACTCCTGACCTAGCCCAATATATTACATATTGCTCTTGCGTACGTTTGACCTAGTTTCGCAAACTATAGGTTATGGTAGGTCAAGAGTACGCTAGTAAATGTGTTCATTAAAAAATGTGTGCAAAAAATAATACAAATACAAATCACGGATCATTTAGACAAATACAATATTATATACCACAACCAATATGCTTTCCAACAATATTCAGGAACAACTTCAGCAACATATGAACTAATTAACAACTTAAAATCCAAATTAGACCTAAAGAAACAAGTAGCAGCAATTTCACCGACATGAAGAAGGCTTTCGATACCATCTCTAAACCTAAACTTCTAGAGAAACTAGAGGCAATAGGGATAAGAGGAAAGGAACTAAAATTGATAAAAACGTACCTTATGAATAGGACACAGTGTGTGAAAGCACATGGTACAGGGAATCAATTGCTGGAAGCCGAATATGGAATACCTCAAGGAGGCAACTTACCGCCTATACTGTACATCATATATACAAACTGAACTTGAAAGGAAAGCCATACATGCGAGGGTAGATTGAAAAGTTTCCGGAATGGGCAAGAAAACGCAGTAATTAAACAGGTTTTTATTTTTGATTTTTCAACATAGTACCCTTGCAGGGCGATACACTTTTCCCAGCGGTGCTCCAACTTTTTTAAGCCTTCAGAAAAATATGATTTCGGGAACTCTGCAAAATAAGCTTTAGTGGCGTTGATGACCTCCTCATTTGACGTTAAGCGCTTGCCTCCGAGCCAAGTCTTCATGTTTGTGAACAAAAAGAAGTTGCACGGGGCCAGGTCTGGAGAGTACGGGGGATGCGGCACCACCTCGTAGCTCAAATCAACCAGTTTAGCAATGGCGATTCGGGATGAATGGGCCGGCGCGTTGTCGTGGTGGAAGAGCACTTTTTCCGCTGCAAATGAGGCCGTTTCTCCTTCAATATGCCGTTGAATTGATCCAATAAATCGCTGTAGTATTGTCCCGTAGTAGTTCTTCCCTTCTGCAAAAAGTCGATGTGTATCACACCTTGCGAATCCCAAAAAACGGTGGCCATGACCTTTCCAGCCGATGGGACAGTCTTTGCCTTCTTCGGAGCAGATTCGCCTGGAGAAATCCACTGTTTCGACTGCTGCTTGGTTTCTGGTGTGTATTGGTGGATCCAAGTTTCGTCCACGGTCACGAAACGGTGAAAAAAATCCGTTGGATTACGCTTTAACAAGGCCAAACACTCTTTCGAAGTGGTCACACGATTTCGCTTGTTGTCCATAGCCAGCAAACGCAGCACCCATCGAGCCGACAGCTTCCTCATGCCCAAATGTTCGTGCACGATATTTTGCACACGTTCATATGAGATGCCCGTGGTCTCTACTATTTCGCGCAACTTCACTCGTCGATCGGCTAACACGAGATCATACACTTTGTCGACCATTTCTTCATTTGTGGCTATTTTTGGACGTCCACTGCGTGGTTCATCCTTGGGGCTCGTACGGCCACGTTTGAACTCGCTCATCCAGAAACTAATAGTCGAAAATGAAGGTGTGGATGTGCCATGAACTTTCTGCAAAATATCTCGTATCTCCGTCGCATTTTTCCCATCCATCCAGATGTTTGATGACTGCACGGAATTCGTTTTTATCCATTTTTGCAAAAGTGCCTGACTTGCTTCACAAGATATCCTAGTAAACAAAAACGGAACGACGCACGTGTCTGAAAATTTGACAGCTTACCTAAAATAGGTTAGCCTTGACAACCATCATAACAATTTCACGATACGCGCGCCATCTCTTACCCATTCCGGAAACTTTTCAATCTACCCTCGTATATGCTGACGACACTTGTATAATCTATTCCGGAGAAAGCTACGATGATATACAAAATAATATAAATAGTGATATGAAGATATTAGAAAATTGGTACTTCAATAACTTATTGACAATTAATTAAAAATAAATAGAATATATGATATTTAATAGCAAGAAAGGTCACACGGAAATCAACGTCAAAATAAAAGGAACAATTAACCGAATTCTGTATCCCTCGAAACCCAAATATCTCTTCTAAATATCACAATTCATTTGTACGAATCACCAGGACAGTTAGCTAGCAAAAATACCTTTTTTTCTCACCTTAAATTCAAGACAAGGGCTGAAAGACCTCAGGTTTATAGCCCAGACGGACTAACACCATTTATTTATTTGTATGTTAAATGTTATTATGTATTGTAAATGTGTCCAAATAAAGATTATTGTATATATATATATAAAAGGAACAAAGATAAATCAGATATCAGAAGTAGATTATTTAGGAATAAGAATACAAAGCAAACTGAAATGGGACGAACACATAAATCAATTAACTAAAATAAACGCCAGAACAATAGCAGCAATAAAAAAAACATTCAAAACTACATTCCAACAACAACAAGAAAACAAAACTACCATGCGCTATTTACATCCCTAAATAACTATCTAATAAATATTTGGGGTAATACAACTAAAAAGAACCTAAATAAGTTACAAATACAACAAAACAAAATACTAAAACTATTATATTAACGAGACAAAAAAAACAACACAATTAAACTTTATGAACACACACAAGAACTAAATATCAAAAACATGATAAGCTTAAGCAATTTATTAATGACTTACAAAATAAAAAACAATATAATCAAAACCAGTATAAAATTACAATCAAATAGAAAATTCCACAATTACAAAACAAGGAGAAGATCAGATTTAAGGACAGAAAAATTCATAACAAAAATAATACTCACAACTATTAACAACTGACAGCATAAAACGATACAATGAACTAGATGACTACACAAAAAACTAAAATATATACTCCATTCAAATTAAAACTTAAAAATAAAATTATAAACAACCAATTAAAATAAATTCATGAAACAAACAAAAAGAAAAAAAACAAACCATCCCTCAATACCGTCATAAGATGGGATACCACACCCGCAAATCTCGAGGCGAGGAAAGAGGGAGAAAAACACCAGGAGTGATTGCAGATACAAAAAATTTACATATTTATCAAATTTTTTATAAATGTATATTTAAATAATGTAAAAATTGTTTAACTTGTTAAGTATAATTGGTAAAATTACATTTTTTTAATATAATATCCAATTTTATGATTGTAAACATTTTTAATTCACATTTAAAATAATTTATAAAACCAATTATTCGTAATTTTCCAATTATAATTATTTACAATTTTCAACTGGAAAAAAAATTATTTAATAACTTAATCAGAATGAAAATATAATGCATTGCCCTGAAAAATATTAATCAAACCTTGTATTTTTTTTTATCGAATACAGCACCATCAAAAAATTATTTCAAATAAAATCTTACTATTTTTATTTTGAATTTGCAATTAATTTGAGTATAATAATAATTTATTCGGTGTTAGCACATAATGTATAGGAACTCTCATTTATAATTTTCATCTTACCCCTCCCTGATGGATAAGGACTAAAAACTTGACAGAATCGTATGCTCACTTACTTACTCACTTACATACTGTCAGATTTTCTTTGTTAGAATTTGAAAACCTGCCATAAAAATTAATGAACCGGTGATTGCCCAATTAAGAGAATCACTTTTAAATTGGCCTCATTACATAACCGACCTCGTCGCTGCAAATAAGGGGACATTGTCAGCAAGCCGTTGACTACTACCATTCCTTCCCGCCTAGTAAGAAGTTCGGTTTTACTTCATTCATTCATTCAACCCACGCCGATGATTATCATTTGTACTACACTCACTCTTTCCGACATGATGAATGGTCTCACCAGCAATAACAAGTGATTTATTTACTAAACATGCAATTGATCATCTCATAAGAAATAATTAAATAAGTAATTGTGGAGGCTTTTACTTTGTGTTACATTTAATATACAGGGTGTCCCATCAAAACCGCACATCAACAGTTTACGGACTTCTAGTGAATGTATTTTTATCAAAACTTCATGGCTTATGTAATCAAGTGTGTCTGATTAATTAAAATATTTTCAAGATTATACGACTTCCGGTTATACCGGAAGTCAACACCAACTTCCTTATTTCGAATGGAATACTATATTTTTTAATACGGATTTAGATTCTACATAAAATTCTGTGAAAAAAATGATTAAGTAACATAACGTCCAAATTTAAGCGTTTTCAAGATAATTGATATTTTTAAAAATTTTGTGCTTTTTCAGAGTTCACTTTAAAAATACATATCACCGACCAAAATAAAATTGAAGGATTTTAATTTTGGCTACACATAGTCAATACCTGGCGGTATCAAATGATGAGTTATTTTTGATAAAATAATATACAGGGTGTTCAAAATTTCAAACCACATTTGGTCAAATTTAAACCAATATATCTCGATTTTCTTAAATGGAACACCCTGTATATTTTTACATATTCGGACGCAGAATTTAATTGTGGTTTTATCTATACTAGCGTTCCCTAAACCTATCTTCTTTACTTTTAAAATCATTAACATGTTTCCGGTATAACCGGAAGTCGTATAATCTTGAAAATATTAATTAATAAATAAGCCTGATAATACTTTGTTTGAAATTATGGTACTCGTGTTTTTATAATTAAGCTTAATTTTTAGAATATTTTTACTTTATAATTAATTAAATGTACACTAAACGCGATGTTTGTTGTTGTTTCGAAAGGTGAATTTGATGCTCGCATAGCGGCAATCTTGCTTCTAATTAGGATTTCCCCGAAAAAAAATAAAACTAATTCGGTAATTTTAGCGGAAGAACGATTAAAGAAAGCGTCGAAAAAAAATTGCAACAAGCAGCCGTCAAAGAAAGCGCGTCGAAGCTATATTGTTTTTTAATCGTCGGCTACTTATTTCTTACCTAGTTCTGACGTAACGGTAAAAAAAAAGAAACTGCCCGCGGTCTGGTTTATTGTTAAATTATAGAGCATCACGAAGAGATGTCTTATTTTTTTTTAAATTTCATGTTACTTTCGTTTTTTTTATTACAGAACCAACAAAGCATTTCTAAAGGTTCAAACAATGTAGAAATATTTTTAGACATACTAAAAGTACTAGCTTTTTTATATGCTTCTTTAAAATTGTAAGAAGCATGATTACCATATATCCGGAAAATTTTCGCAGCTTAGGGATTTTGTAAATAAAATATGAATCGGACTCTGAATAAACACAATTGAAAGAGCAAGGACTAGAGGACATGTGGTTTCAGCAAGATGGGGCCAGAGCACACACAGCTCGTTCAACAATTCAATTATTGAATGAAATTTTTCCACGAAGACCAATTTCACGAGGTGGCAATTTAGCATGGCCAGCCAGCTCTCCGGATTTAACAGCAGCAAACTTTTTCTTATAGGGTTTTTTAAAATCAAAAGTTTATGTGAATAAGCCCCAAACGATTCAACATCTTAAAGACAATATCCGTCACGAAATTGAAGAAATTCAGCCCGATATGTTGAAGGATTTCATGAAAAATGCCCTAAAAAGAGCCGAAAGTTGCATAGCGAATCACGGTCACCATTTAGCCGATATAATTTTCCAATCATAACGAAAAAAAATGTAAAGACCAAATAAACTTTTTATGAAAACCAAACTTACTTATCTTTTCTTTGAGCAAAGTTATAGGCAATCAAAATGGTAGCAGGACTTTTGCCCCAACCTGTACATATAAACTATAATTCATTATCGTCTCGCTGTATCCAATGAAATTAATTACAAAACATTTGAATTAAACAAAAATTCAAAAGGTAAAATTTTTGAGTGAGTAAATTAGTAAAAATTTGATGTATGGTGGGTAGGCAGACTATAAATCTAAATTAGATAAGATTAGCTATAGAAGGTCATTTATATTTCAACTAAAATTATGCTTTATTTTTTATTATATACAAGGTTTTATTGTTTATTTCAGCAAAATCACCAACGATTAGTATTTAAAGGTGTCATGTATATGTAGGGTGAGTGGATGGCCTCTATCCCACCCTCCAATCAGTAAAACATAAGCGAGGGTTTTAATTAAACGTTGTAATATATAAATAAACACAAAATAAATGCAATTTTTTAGAGATTTATTCATACAATTTTTTCAAATAATTTTGGATGATGTTTTACTGATTGGAGGGTGGGATAGAGGCCACCCACCCACCCTACATATACATAAAAACTGTAAATACTGATCGCCTCCCGGTTTGCAATAACTTTAATTACAAAATTTGAATAAAAGAAAATTGACAAAGTAAAATGTTTGAGTGTGTAAATTAATAAAAATTATATACATGATTCTTGGAAAGACTTTAAATCAAGCTTAAACAAGATTAGCTATAGAAGGTAATTTATATTTAAACTGAAATTTGGATTTTGCTTTATTTTGTATTAAATACACGGTTTTATTGGTGTTTGCAGAAAAATCATCAACGATTAGTATTTAAAGGAACTATGTATGTGTAGGGTGGGTGGGTGGCCTCTATCCCACCCTCCAATCAGTAAAACATAAGCGAGGGTTTTAATTAAACGTTGTAAAATATAAATAAACACAAAATAAATGCAATTTTTTTGGGATTTATTCATACAATTTTTCAAATAATTTTGGATGATGTTTTACTAATTGGAGAGTGGGATAGAGGCCACCCACCCACCCTACATAGAGATATAAATTTCAATTACTGATCTCGTCTCGCGGTTTGGAGTAAAATTAATTACAAAAGTTTTTGAATTAAAAAAAAATTCAAAAGGTACATTTTTGAGTGAGGAAATTAATACAATTTTTATGCACGATGGGTGAGTAGGCTTTAAATCTAAATTAGATAAGATAAGTTATATAAAGTCATTTATATTTTAACTTAAATTTTTATTTTGTTTTATTTTTTATTTCATAAAGGGTTTAATTGTTTTTAGCAGAAAAATCATCAACGATTAAGAATTAAAGTTATCATGTGTATGTAGGGCGGGTGGGTGGCCTCTATCCCACCCTCCAATCATTAAAACATAATCGAGGGTTTTAGTTAGAAGTTGTAAAATGTAAACAATCACAAATTGCATTTTTCAACTGATGTATTCATACAAATATTTCAAATAATTTTTGATGATGTTTTACTGACTGGAGGGTGGGATAGAGGCCACCCACCCACCCTACATATACATGATAACTTTAATTACTGATCGCCTCGCGGTTTGCAATAACTTTAATTACAAAATTTGAATTAAAAAAATTGAGAAAGTAAAATTTCTGAGTGTGTAAATCAATAAAAAAATATATGATACATGATGCTTGGAAGGCTTTAAATCAAGCTTAAATAAGATGAGCTATAGAAAGTCATTTATATTTAAACTTAAATTTTGATTTTGCTTCATTTTGTATTACAACAAGGTTTTATTGTTTTTTGCAGCAAAATTATCAACGATTAGTATTGAAAGTTATCATGTATATGTAGGGTGGGTGGGTGGCCTCTATCCCACATTCCAATCAATAAATCATAAGCGAAGGTTTTAATTAAAACCCTAAAATGATTAACATTTACCTTCACAATGCGCGAAGCATTAGAAACAAATTTCAAGAAAACGAATTAATCCCAAGTACTGAAAACAACCCAGATATAATTGTAATAACTGAAACGTGGCTATCTCCTGCAAATGAACAACTGTATAACCTGGAGAATTATAATTCTGAATTTAACTCTAGAATCACCCAAATAGCAAATAAAACAATAAACCAAATACAATTCATCACAATATGAGTAAATGAAAATAAGACATATATTTCGCTCTTATATAAACCACCAAACAAAATTCTAAATGAACTGAAAAATGCACTAACAAGGTATGTCTTCAAAAAAAGGAAAACCCAAATAATAATAGGTGACAGATTAATACATTAACACATCATTCATTATTCATCATTTTAATGTAAATATGTACAAAATTTGTCAATAAATATATATTACTACTAATAGGTGACATAAATATTCTAGAAAAAAAGTCAATCTATAGCCTATAACAAAATACTAAAGGAAAATAATTATACAATTAAAAATAAGATATCAGAACATGAATACACATACTGCAATAGTACAGGAGAAAACACAATAATAGACCACGTTATAACAAATGATAATAAAACTATAAGACAAATAAAAACCAAAGAAACCCATATATCTGACCATAATGTTTCTGTTATTGTTATTATAATTATTATTTTATAGTGTTTTATATTTCCCATCGATGCTTTTGTTTGTTTGTTATAATTTATTGTAAAAAAGGTTGAATCCGTAAATAAAGTTATTATTATTATTATTAAAGCTTTAATAATCCAAACCAACACTCCACATAAACTAAAAACATACGAAACGACAGAAATTACAAAAACATACCATAGGCAAATAACATCTGATATAACCAACTTGAAAATAGAATCTACCGAAAACATAGAACAATTATCAAAAAGCCTAGAAGAAAAAATAACAAAAATACAGAGCGAACACCAGAAAATCCATGGATAAATGAAGAGATTATAAAACAAATAAACAAACGAAATAATTTACAAAAACGGTATGATAAAAATAGGCTGAACGAACTGATAAAAGAACAATACTACAAGCAGAAAAAAAACTACTAAATTAATATAAAAAAATACAAAATTACAATACTTCAAAAACACATAAATATAATTGAAAGACGCTGTGGAAAATTATAAACAAGCAGGTCAAAAGAAAAGTAGAAACAACAAATGCTATAAGAGAAATTAAAACAACTGACGGAATAATTACAAAATACTTTATATGAATAAAACTATATAAGTACTTTCAAAAAAAATATATTGTAAGACGCTACAATTGTTTCGCCACACTGTGGCTTCTTCAGGCGAAGAAATCTTACAATATATTTTTTTTTTGAAAGTACTTATATAGTTTTATTCATATAAAGTGAAGATGAACTTTCATCATCTGTCAGCCTCATCAATCAATTACAAAATACCCTAAAGAAGTCGCAAATGAAATTAACTTCTATTTTGCAAATAAAGGAAAACACCTGGCAGAAATACAACAAAACAGCACTACATATACAATAGGACAAGACCAAGACGAAGTAACAGAATTAGAAGACTTTCACACCATAGACGACGTAATAAATAACCTAAAAGACTATAAAATCCCTGAATTCGACAATATAATAAACCGTATAATTTAGGAAAACAAAACAGTACTGACACCTATACTCCTAAAAGTAATAAACAAAATCATAATAATACCTATACACAAAAAAGGAAACCGCAATTTCCCTGAAAATTACAGACCCATAGCTCTACTATCGTCGCTCAATAAAATACTAGAAAAATGCTTACAAGTTCAAATTAGTAAACATAAAATCATTAGCAGCCAACAATACGGCTTTCAAGAACACTCTGGAACATCATCAGCAACAACGGATATGATACACGACGTAAAAAGTAAACTGGACACGAAAGAAAAAGTTATTGCGATGTACATAGACATGAAGTAAACTTTTGACACAATCTCGAAAACAAAACTAATTGAAATATTGCAGAAAATTGGCACACGGAAGACTAAGGACTTAAAACTATTAGAAACATACCTAACACGTAGACCACAAATAACGAAAATAGGAAACGAAAACAGCGAACCCATGTACGCGTAATAAGGAATCCTTCAAGGAGGAATACAAGGGTAGATTGAAAAGTTTCCGGAATGGGCAAGAGATGGCGCGCGTATCGTGAAATTGTTGTGATGGTTGTCAAGGCTAATCTATTTTAGGTAAGCTGTCAAATTTTCAGACACGTGCGTCGTTCCGTTTTTGTTTACTAGGATATCTTGTGAAGCAAGTCAGACACTTTTGCAAAAATGGATAAAAACGAATTTCGTGCAGTCATCAAACATTTCTGGAGTTCAAACGTGGCCGTACGAGCACCATGGATGAACCACACAGTGGACGTCCAAAAACGGCCACAAATGAAGAAATGGTCGACAAAGTCCATGATCTCGTGTTAGCCGATCGACGAGTGAAGTTGCGCGAAATAGTAGAGACCACGGGCATCTCATATGAACGTGTGCAAAATATCGTGCACGAACTTTTGGGCATGAGGAAGCTGTCAGCGCGATGGGTGCCGCGTTTGCTGACTATGGACAACAAGCGAAATCGTGTGACCACTTCAAAAGAGTGTTTGGCCTTGTTAAAGCGTAATCCAACGGATTTTTTTCGCCGATTCGTGACCGTGGACGAAACATGGATCCACCACTACACACCAGAAACCAAGCAGCAGTCGAAACAGTGGATTTCTGCAGGCGAATCTGCTCCGAAGAAGGCAAAGACTGTCCCATTGGCTGGAAAGGTCATGGCCACCGTTTTTTGGGATTCGGAAGGTGTGATACACATCGACTTTTTGCAGAAGGGAAGAACTATTACGGGACAATACTACAGCGATTTATTGGATCAATTCAACGGCATATTGAAGGAGAAACGGCCTCTTTTGCAGCGGAAAAAAGTGCTCTTCCACCACAACGCGCCGGCCCATTCATCCCGAAACGCCAATGCTAAATTGGTTGAATTGGGCTACGAGGTGGTGCCGCATCCCCCGTACTCTCCAGGCCTGGTCCCGTGCGACTTCTTTTTGTTCACAAACATTAAGACTTGGCTCGGAGGCAAGCGCTTTATGTCAAATGAGGAGGTCATCGACGCCACTAAAGCTTATTTTGCAAAGTTCCCGAAATCATATTTTTCTGAAGGCTTAAAAAAGTTGGAGCACTGCTGGGAAAAGTGTATCGCCCTGCAAGGGTACTATGTTGAAAAATAAAAAATAAACCTGTTTAATTAGTGCGTTTTCTTGCCAATTCCGGAAACTTTTCAATCTACCCTCGTATATACACAAATGATATGACTAAACCCAATATTAAAGGAAAGTCATATACAGAAATAGAAGATAATATAAAATCAGCCATGGAAATATTAGAAAAATGGTTCATCCAAAATCTTCTAACAATAAATGAATCAAAAACAACGTATATGATTTTTTGCAACAAACAGGAATATGTAAACCTTCAATTTGCAATAAAAGGAAAATCAATAGAATAATTGCACGACGTAAATTATCTAGGAATACAAATACAAAATAACCTAAAATGGGAAAACCCTCAAATCAAAACGTATCTAATTCTATATATCTATTTAGCAAAACAATTCAAAATTTATTTTTAAAAACATACAGAGCCTACAATTTTACATAATGCTTAGTTTAATATATTGCACATATAGCTGTTAAAAATTTATAAGGCCGCGGCACAGATTATTATTCAAATCTCGCTAGAATTCATGTCAAATAAATAAAACTTTATTATGCGAAATACACCACATTGCGTACTTCCCAAGAGCACGGGATCTACACAACACGAACAGTATTATGCAAAATTTTCTTCAGACAGATGACGTCGCCATTGTTAACGCGACGACATGTTTTTAATAAAACAAAACAAACACGTGCATTCTTGCGAAATGCGACAGCCTTAAAACAAATTATAAAATTACAAAATGTCAGACGTGCAATAAAATCGTAACAGCCTTGAAAACGTCACTGCCGTTAAATGCACACATTCGGTAGAATTTTATTATATGCACACATATTTAATGTACCATGCTGATATAATTTTTAATGGGCGTGTAAAAATTACTATTATAATTGCAAAAAAAAAAATCTTGTAAATAATCAAGGTTTGTTTATCTTTACTTGTTTACTATGAAGATAAGCAAATCGAATTTTAAATTTTACAATGGTATAATATATTTAAGTACTTTGATACTATACTGGCTGTCATAAGTAAAAAAAAACACCATGAATTCGTCGATCAATTTTTATGAAAATTTTATAAAATGCGTAAATAACCCACACTAAGAAATGATTAAAATTTCAACAAAAAATTATGGTAACTTTTTCTTTAATTTAATAATTCAATAATGAGTTGCTCCTCCATGATTTCAGGAGCAATCATCAACTCTCCTAGCCATACTAGAAATCACATTGTCAATGTCAGCCTCGAGGGATTGCATCACAAGCTTCTTGAATTCGCTTCCTAATATCAGGTAAAGTGAGTGGGGGTGGGTGAAGATGGCCCAGTCTTCTGCCAATTGTATCCTACACGTGTTCAAAAGGTGATAGGTCTGGAGAACGTGAAGGTCATGGAAGTAAATCAACATTAGCTAGTTCAAGGAATTTCATAGTTACCCTAGCTGTATGCGGCTTTGAATTATCTTGTTGGAAAGTTGGGGTTTTCAACTTTCTTAGATAGGGAATGAATGTTGGTTCTAGAACTGTATTAATGTGCGATTTGCGTTTAATGTTCCTGGAATAAACACAAGAGGAGACTTACTTCCACAACAGATCACTCCGCTTGTAAGAGCTGTATGGCGTTCCACTGCAAACTGTAAATTTCCTCGTTCTTCTCGGCGATGTCTAACCATTTTACGACCATCGTGGGCAAACAAACAAAATCTCGATTCATCGCTAAAGATAACCTTCCTCTATTGATCGACCCATTGTAGTCTCTCATTGCATTCCAGACGGAACTTCTTATGGCGAGGAGTTAATGGCATACAAAGAAAAGGAGACCAAATGATCGAATTTTCAGGTAAACTGATCGAAGGGATTCCTTGGTTAGTTGAACCTCTCCAAATGTCTCCAGTGGTTCTCGTTGCTTAGATTATAAATTTGGTGATCATACTTCTTTTTGGCGATGTCTAACCATTTAACGACCATCATGGGCAAACAAACTAAATCTCGATTCATCGCTTAAGATAACCTGCCTCCATTGATCGACCCATTGTAATCTCTCATTGCACCATTCCAGACGGAACCTCTTATAGCGAGGAGTTAAGGGCATAAAAGAAGAGGAGAGCAAATGATCTAATTTACAGGTAAACTGATCGAAGGAATTCCTTGGTTAGTTGAACCTCTCCAGATATCTCTAATGGTTCTTGTTGCGTTAGATTATAAATATAGTGGTCATACTTTCTTCATTTATTAATTAAGATAGTTATGCATAGGGCAAGGATTTCGATATTCTAATCGCTATTGTACTTAAATGGTTGTTTATAGAGTAATAGAAATGTAAATCTTTTGATAGTATTAATACTCAAAAATCCATTTATTAGTATGTTGTTTTGATATCGTGAATAAAAACCTATATAAAAATATTATACACCAATAAACGGATTTTTGTCAATTAACATCATTATACCTATCCGTAACACGAATGATCCAATAAAGATAAGGGGTGATAAGTCTGTTTGTCGGAATCCAGTCACGCGATACAATTATGCGACGGCTGTTAGCCGGTGACTAATCGGGGAAATCCTAGAAAAACGGAATTAATTTTCTTCGGGGGTTATTCGCGGATAAATCGATATCAGATTCCCTTTCGAAATAATACCAGTGTATTATTATATTTATATTTTATAAGTTTATTATTTACACAAGCATGAGGTTTTAATATTTTGTATTCCCGTACTCTTTTGATAACCCTTTCTACATGAATACGTAATGATGCAATTCTCTTGGTTTCCAACATCTCTGCTTTAGAACTCTTTACACCTTTACAGATAGTGGTCTGATTAAAATGCAATTTTTCCGATGTAATATTGCATCGATTTGTTTAAAACCACGATCTGCCATCACTGAACAATTTGGTTTTAACGTTTCTAAGTAATCCGATCTTTTAACGGCTGTAACATCAGTTGTACGCCCTCCAAAACCTTTTGAAATAAAGTTAATAAAACCACTTGGTGTAATCGATATTAAGTATTTGCCTTTTTGTATTCTGACCAATACAAAGTAGCTGCTTGTTTTATGGGATCGTTAAGCTTTTCAATTTCTATTTCAAAACCTTCAATAATACTTTGAACATTATAATAATTTGCACGAAATGCTAATGGCAGAAGTTGTTTAATTTTTTGTTTTTGGAAGAATGCATTAGAGGAGCTCATGTGGAGAGGCCCAAAACAAAAGGAGAAAAACGAGATGAGGAGAAATGGTTTCAAGAATGGAACAATGCCAAGAGGGAATACCAGTCAACATGTGAAAAGAAAAAGTCAGGAAAATGAAGAAGTAAAATCAATAAGGGAATTTAAAACAGAAAGGGAGGTATGGGAGTTTATACGTGGGAGGAAACAAAGGGAGAAGAATACTGTAAACATTGAGAAAATGAATACATTCTTCAGGGAGAGTATGAATGAAGACAATATGATAATAAGAACATGTCAGGAACGTATCATAGTGGACCTAAGGAGTGATTTAACGGAGGTTGAGCTTGAGAAGGCAATGGATGGGATGAAGGGAAATAGTGTTTGTGGCCCGTGAGAAGTAGAGGTTAAGGCATTGAAAATATTAAAAGAAGAAAAGGGGGAAGAATGGAAGCAACTTGTAGAACAGCTGAAGATGATATGGAGCAGGAAGAGGGAAATACTGGAAACAAGCGGAAATTATTCCGGTGCACAAAGGAGGTGACAAAGAAGGTCCAGCTAACCATAGGCCTATAAGTGTAACAAGGTGCAAGTTATAGACTATGCATGAAGGTTGCGGCAGAGAGACTAGAAGTGGAGTTGGAGAGCAAGGGTATTATTCCCGACAGCCAAGCTTCAGGAAAGGTAGAGGGGCAGTGGACCATATACTAACATTGAGCCAAATCATTGATAAGGGAATTAAAGAGAAAGGGGGAAAGATCTACATACTATTTATAGACTTGAAGGGGGCATATGACTCAATCAATAGGGAGAAACTTACATACTATTAATGTAAAATTTAAGAATGGCCTAATTTATACATTTAATAACATCTTTGCTTTATTTAACAAAATCCTTGAATACGAATATTTAAAAATATATTTTCGACGGCTCTGCGTTCCTTGATCTTGAGACGACAAATGTAATCCGTCTTACACGAGAGGTTTCACTACAAGTGTAATCCCAAGGTTACGGCTCTTTTCTGCAATTAAATCTAGCTTTATGTTCGTTCTCAAGGCTGCAAAAGTCGTAAATTCCACGCTTCGAATTGTTTATCGTGTTATGTTACAATTTTTTTTTAACTAATTCGGAACGGCACTGAAACGAAAATTTACATTCCGTTTTGTGGCTAGGTGAATGGTATACCACTCACTCATTCAAACGAGAATGGTAATCGGCAGACTTTCTTTTTATAATAAAATATATTAAAATCCTTAAATTAACTAATAATTTAAAATGGGAAAACATTTCGTGGATCTACAATTAAATTATTAGTTTCTTTTTATACATAAGTGCAATGTTACAAAAAATTATTGCTTAATAATAAACAGAATAAACAGAAATTCAGGTACTACCCAAAAAAAGATGAAGAATTAAGGAACTACTGTAATTTGCAAAGTGTTTATCATTTGGCTTTAAATCGGTCGTAAACCAATTTATATTATTACATTAAACGCTAAGAATGGAGTAATTAATTATAGCTATAAACGGTAAATTCCATTTTGGTTTAATGTTATCCAATAATGGTTTAACGGATAAATAATATAATTCGCACCAATAGCTATAAATTCATAATTATATAGTTTATTTCCTTATTTGACACAATCAAAATAATTGACCATCAATAAATTTAAATGTTATTTTTCTGTTGCAAATATTTAATCATTTAATAAAAAATATTTTGATGCTTTTTTTCTATAGTTGTTTATTATTTTTTAAACAATAACTTCTACTAATCAATGTAAACACAGTACAAGGTGGGGCAAAAGTCCCGCCACAATTTTGATTGCCTATAACTTTGCTCAAAGAAAAGATAAGTAAGTTTGGTTTTCATAAAAAGTTTATTTGGTCTTTACATTTTTTTTCCGTTACGATTGGAAAATTATATCGGCTAAATGGTGACCGTGATTCGCTATGCAACTTTCGGCTCTTTTTAAGGCATTTTTCATGACATCCTTCAACATATCGGGCTGAATTTCTTCAATTTCGTGACGGATACTGTCTTTAAGATGTTGAATCGTTTGGGGCTTATTCACATAAACTTTTGATTTTAAAAAACCCCATAAGAAAAAGTCTGCTGCTGTTAAATCCGGAGATTTGGCTGGCCATGCTAAATCGCCACCTCGCGAAATTAGTCTTCGGGGAAAAACGTCATTCAATAATTGAATTGTTGAACGAGCTGTGTTTGCTGTGGCCCCACCTTGCTGAAACCACATGTCCTCTAGTCCTTGCTCTTCCATTTCAGGCACAAGAAAATTTCGAATCATGTCTTGGTACCGTTCAACATTAACAGTAACTCCAACAAAAAAAAATAGAGACCAATGATGTTTCCAGCATGAATACCACACCATAGAGTTGGTTTTAGTGGATGCAATGATGTTTCATGAATTAATTGAGGATTGTGTGTTCCCCAAAAACGACTGTTCTGTTTATTGGCGTGGCCACTGAGAAGAAAATGGGCTTTAGGATATTTTTGAGTGGCAATAATGAAACGATTATTTTCAATAAATATTGTCACTATTTCTGCTCGTTCTTGTGACGTATATTTATCCCTAATAAAATTTGGATGTGTACACAACACAATGGTTAAAGCGAAACTGAGCTAAACGTCACAGAACCAAGATGGCGCGCAATCAAAATGGTAGCGGGACTTTGCCCCACCTATTAGAAGTCTCCAAAGTAAATTTAGGAAACACTACAAAAAACTACTCATCAACTATGAGTTTGAATGGAATTATTTCAAAACTTAGACAATGAATTCTTGTTACATTAGATAGCTTAAAAAATTATGGCAATTGTTTTTAATATTTTTAAACAACTTTAAACACTGATTCACAATGCGTTCACATAGAATTATTTCAAAATCTAGATGATGAATATGGTACTACCAGATAGCAAAATATATTATCTTTCCTTGACAAAATATAATTTATATTTACATTACTCATTAATTACTCTATCTTAATGATACATAGAACCATAAACGTCATAATTACCAAATGGACACATTACGTTCCTAATAATAACAATTTTCTCCGCCTCATTACCGACCATTAAAAAGAAAACGAGCCGATATTTATGAATATTGAAATGCATTTTCTTCGCGTGCTTTATTGGCACTTCAATTAAAGTGAGTGCAATTGCGCAATTCGTCGAACCGAATTGACGCAATTTTTTTCGGTGGGGAATTGCTGATGTCGTTAGTGACACTACAAATTGACGACCATTGGGAAATAATTGTAGCGTAATTACGCTGACGCTCGTGTAATTGTCTTGTACATGATTCTGTGATTAATAAATATCGATACGTGTTTAAAACAATTATTCGATCGTTAGGCGTGAAATATATATGGTGGCGGTGTTGAAATTGCGTTGATTGAATTCACGGAGGCATTGTGTTGAATGTTTTCCATTTTCTATTTCTGGTTTCCTGGCACGTGTTTCCCAGCATATTTATTAACATAAATACGAGTGATGAAGTAATATAAACGGCTACGGATTGTCGCCGTGTGACACCGAAATTAGACCCTTGAGGGATACCAGTTTCGTATTACTATTATTAAATTTATTAACGTGATACCAAACAAAATCAATAAGTAATTTACCATCAGAGATTAAGTTGGTAAATTACTTATTGATTAATAAATATGTTTGATTTATTAGAGCCATTTGACGAATAAAACAATAATAACCTTTCTTCACAATTTCATTTGATTTCAACATATTAATTGATGAGGCCGTTGATGAGACCATTTCTTCGCCTGAAAAGCCACAGTGTGGCGAAACAATTGTTGCGTGTAATTCCAACAAATAAAAGTTTTTGAAAATTAAAAAAGTGATTTTACTTTAAAACTTAACAAAAATTCATTTGATTTACCAAACGTACATTTCGGACACAAAGTGGCCATTATCAATGGATAAGCACTCTTTGTGATGAACGGTTTTTAGTGCTTTATTCGTCAAATTAATTTGCTCTTCACGTAACTCAATCAACCAATTGATTAGAGCCAATTTACTATTTTTTCAATCTAAAATAAATATATAAATGTTTACGTTAATTAAAAGGTTTTGTTTCAATATTTTTATATTTCCAGACTAGTTTCGACCGTTGGTCATTCTCAAACATATACATATTTACAAAAATTTGTTATTCTCCTTGAGAATGACCAACGATCGAAAATAGACAAATATAATAATGGTAAAACAAAACGAACCTTCTAATTAACATAAAAATGTTTCACGACAGAATTTAATTCATTGCATGTTTACATTGTTTAAATTCGTATTTTTATTTCTGATACATTTAAAGGTTGACATTTTTAATATCTTATGAATGATAGAATAAATAAAATTTTCTTGATAGAGGTAGCATTTTATTTTAATAGAGCAACTATGCAAAACATATTTTGTAAACAAATTATCAAGCTATGATTTAAATATGTTAATTATTTGTAAAACAAATTAAATATTAAAGATCGAATAAAATTAAGTCTGTTTATTTTTGCGCGAAATAATTAATTAACTATTTAATTTTATCAACCTTCACCTTCAATTTCAATTATATTTAATGTATGATTTAAATTAACATTAAACTAAAACACTTAATGCATTTCTACCATTAAAAATTATTTACAAAAATGCTTAATGACTTAAATTGCCACGTTTGAATGTCATTATAAACTTGATAATAAAAATATTTTTAAAATTAAATATGGTCTTCAAATGAAACTTTCATCGAGCTTCTAATAACACATAGTTTTTTTAATAAGATTTTAGAAAGGAATTAGAAAACCACGTCCTTACCTTAGTAGAATTTTGGATGTATAGCAGTCTTTGAATCTGAAAATAAAAGAAAAAAATATTAAAATCGATTTAATAATTCACTTTAACAAAGATACTTTTTTGACATTATTAAATTCTATATATAACATATATTTATATAATAAAATGTATTAAAATCCTTTAGTTAGTTGTAGATTCACGAAATGTTTTCGTATTTTTAAATTTAATATATTTATATATGTTAAATGTTATTATGTATTGTTAATGTGTCCAAATAAAGATTATTAAATATATAATTAATTTTTTATATATTTAACATTTTGATACTTTGTATTCAAGTTCTTGGATGTTATCGAGGTAATAACTGTTATTTGCGTACGCGGTCAAAAGGTCGCATTTTATTATTTACAATTTCTACAGTTAATTAATGCTCGCAAAAGGCACATCCGTTACACTTATTATGTGCAGACAGTTAAAATCTTACGCCTAGAGCTTATAATCTAAAAGGTAATGTTTTCTGTATTTGGATAGAGTATTACCATCAAATTGTTTACCTTATTACGTTGTTTACGTCTTCATGAAATTTTAATTTATAAAACTTGATTGATTTCTAGGATACGAGGGTAGATTGAAAAGTTTCCGGAATGGGCAAGAAAACGCAGTAATTAAACAGGTTTTTATTTTATTTTTCAACATAGTACCCTTACAGGGCGATACACTTTTCCCAGCGGTGCTCCAACTTTTTTAAGCCTTCAAAAAAATATGATTTCGGGAACTCTGCAAAATAAGCTTTAGTGGCGTCGATGACCTCCTAATTTGACGTAAAGCGCTTGCCTCAGCCAAGTCTTCATGTTTGTGAACAAAAAGGAATCGCACGGGGCCAGGTCTGGAGAGTACGGGGGATGCGGCACCACCTCTTAGCCAAATTCAACCAATTTAGCATTGGCGATTCGGAATGAATGGGCCGGCACGTTGTCGTGGTGGAAGAGCACTTTTTTCCGCTGCAAATGAGGCCGTTTCTCTTTCAATATGCCGTTGAATTGATCCAATAAATCGCTATAGTACTGTCCCGTGATATTTCTTCCCTTCTGCAAAAAGTCGATGTGTATCACACCTTGCGAATCCCAAAAAATGGTGGCCATGACCTTTCCAGCCGATGGGACAGTCTTTGCCTTCTTCGGAGCAGATTCGCCTGGAGAAATCCACTGTTTCGACTACTGCTTGGTTTCTGGTGTGTAGTGGTGGAAAAAATCCGTTGGATTACGCTTTAACAAGGCCAAACACTCTTTCGAAGTGGTCACACGATTTCGCTTTTTGTACATAGTCAGCAAACGCGGCACCCATCGCGCCGACAGTTTCCTCATGCCCAAATGTTCGTGCACGATATTTTGCACACGTTCATATGAGATGCCAGTGGTCTCTACTATTTCGCGCAACTTCACTCGTCGATCGGCTAACACGAGATCATGGACTTTGTCGACCATTTCTTCATTTGAAGCCGTTTTTGGACGTCCACTGCGTGGTTCATCCTTGGTGCTCGTACGGCCACGTTTGAACTCGCTCACCCAGAAACTAATAGTCGAAAATGGAGGTGTGGATGTGCCATGAACTTTCTGCAAAATATCTCGCATCTCCGTCGCCTTTTTCCCATCCATCCAGAAATGTTTGATGACTGCACGAAATTCGTTTTTATCCATTTTTGCAAAAGTGCCAGACTTGCTTCACAAAATAGCCTAGTAAACAAAAACGGAACGACGCACGTGTCTGAAAATTTGACAGCTTACCTAAAATAGGTTAGCCTTGACAACCATCATAACAATTTCACGATTCGCGCGCCATCTCTTGCCCATTACGGAAACTTTTCAATCTACCCTCGTATTCTCAACACATCATTTCTTCGTTTCATCTTTCACTTCCTATCTATCTAAATCATCTTTTTAATTCGATCTCTGGCCATTTTTTCCCTCTCTGAATCAATAATTACTTTCTATTGTGCTTTATGCTATGTTTCTTTTAATCATGCAGCTAAAACTAATCGAACCTGTTAATTAGGAGAAGTAAAACTCTTGTTATGTTCCATTTCTTTATTTTCAAATAACTGACATGTGTTTCGGATCATTATCAAAGTTAGTTGTCAGTTATCTGAAAATAAAGAAATGGAACATAACAAGAGTTTTACTTCTCCTAATTTGAAAATTTGATTCCATCAAGAAGTAGCAGAACAAGTATTGATTATATTAAGAACTTGTTAATATTCGTAAATCAACTGATTTGCATTTTATTTCCCTTCCAAATTTATTTATTCCACACTGACGCAATTATTATTGACGATAACACAAGTATTAATATTTATGTAAAATTACCCATTCCAATGTCGCCGTGTGCGTAATCGGAAAAATTATTTTCACAGCTGCCTAGATAAAGCTTAAGCCGCCCGATAAATCAAACAAATCGATCGAAGCCGTAGAAATGAATTAATCGTGTCGAGGTTTTACGTTCAGTGGAAGAGGTAAAAAGGAGAAAGCGTGCGAAGATCGCAAAAATGCGGCGCTAAATCAGAACAGAAATTAAATATTGCCAGAGCGAATAGCATACCATTCATGGTTCAACCAAGGTCCACCGTCGTCGTTAGAGTGAATCGTAATTATTTCACCACGTGCGTTGGATTTTTTTAAATAATCTAATCGCACAGTTTGATTATAGCAAATGATGTTTTAATTGTTGTTTTAGTAGCTAAACTAGAAGACATAAAAACATTTTTAGGAATCGAATTAGGATATCAAATTTTCTTTGCAAAGAATTTTTTCAATATTAGATTTTCCTTTCATTTAGAATTGAAAGAGACAAATCGGGAGATATTTAGGGAAAGAAACATAATGGAGAGAAAGTTGGAAAGAAAAATCCTGGAGAGTAAGAGAAGACATCTAAGAAGAAATGAAAAAGAGAACGTCATAAATAAGTAATCAAGACGAGAGAGATTAAGAGAAACCTAGAGAAACATATTGAGTTAAGAGGAGAAACAGAAAAATAAACTATAGAAATATAAACATTACTTAAGGTACATATCAAAGTTGATAAGATGAAGGATAAGAAGAGGGTTAAATTTAAATTGAATGGAAAATCTATGGTACATTTTTTAGTTAGAAATTTTGATTGATTGGCCAACTGAAATGCATAATTTCGAATATCGGCCGGTGGTCATTTTCGAAATGTCACATTCCGCACACGTGCCATTTTCCCCGGTCTTCCTAGCCCGGCGACCACGTGACCGACATTCAAATCCGTCCGGTGAAATTACCAGAGAGATAATTTATGCTAAGACGTGCGCCAATTCAGCCCCCCATTGCAGCCGCAAGAAATGCACAAAATGTTAACTTTATTTTCCCACTTGCATTAATACGCACTCTCGGTAATTAGCTGATGTGCAATTACTGCAATGTAGAATGCAAATGGAATAATTAAATATATAAAATACATAAAACCAATGCACTAGTATCGTTAAGGCGTTGCTTACCTACTTTTAAAACGGAAATGACCGAACCAAAAAAAAAATAGTATATACTAAAATAAGATAGGACTGAAAACAGTTCCTTGGGGAACACCACACTATACTAATTTCTTTAATTATGTATCAATAACCACAAAAGGAACGAATTGTCTCAAAACAATTCCTTGGGGAACACCATGCTGTACTAATTTCTTTCATTAAATATCAATAACCACAAAGAGGAACGAATTGTCTCAAAACATAGAGATAACTAAATTTTATTAATTCATTGATTATAATGTTTTGTTTTTGTTTTAAATTAATTCCTACTGCATTCACATATTAAAATAGTCGATACATTTTATAAACCCACTAACTTGTTTAATAATTATATTGACCAACATTCGATACTACTAACCCATCACAAGATCACACATTCTCTTAACAAAATGTCTTAGCATTTTATCCATCCATCACTAAGTGCAATTAAAAGTTGTATAAGTGAAACCAAGCGATTTTAATCAATTTTCTTATTATCTCAATAATTCTACGTCGAAATTTTTTAATCAACCTTGTAATTGTATATCCAATTGTTTTAAATCAACTACTACTGCTCAAACGTGCGATCCATCAAAGCGTAACCGTCTGTTCATTGGAAAATAAAGGCGCCGAGCAAATTGCAAGGTAATTAATTGGCCCCGATTTCCTTACACCAGAATCACCTACTTTGCACGAAACTAGACTAGACATAGCGAATTAAACGCTAAACGTGGGGCCTTGAAGGTCCATTTATTATGTCACTCTGGAAATAAACGAGATAATCAAGTTCAAATAATTTCGAAGGCAACATTTATTTAAGGATTTACATCACAACGCTGCAGATGAGAAAATTAGGCAAATTTATTTGATAGAAAACTTGTAAGACTTAAAATATACTAAAAATAATGGTTTTTCAGTTTCCGCAAAATTTAATTTATTGGTTTTATCTTAATTGAAAATACATTTCCACCCGCATTTAAATGATTTTTTATTGATAAATGATTGTAGATACCTTTTTATATATCACACACTTTTTGTCTTTATTCGTGACTATAGTTTCGACAGATTTTCTGTCATTTTCAAACTATACTTCAAAAAAAAAGAAAGAAAAGGGTATATATTAGGTCATTTTGATCATTTATTAGTAGAATTTCAGGGTTACGTTTAATTTTATAAATTTCAAGAGATTTATTGCTTTAAATAACACAAATTAAACTTTGTTTATATGACACACTTTATTATTATTAACTTAGTGACTATAGTTTCGATACAATTTAGCTGGTCATTATCAAACTAGAAGACTTCTAGCCACTTAATAAAATCAGTGTTATACAAAGTTAAAAAGTTTTTTATTTGTTTTGAATTTTGAATAGAAACCTTTATATAACATAATCATAATAATAATTTATTAAACAATAAAATTATAACTAAGCGATTTAGATTATAAAATTAGTAAGTTATCAACATTTTCGGTAAACATAAAACTGAAAGTTATCGTCGATATCTTTAAGTATTTCATTTTATTATTGTCATAAAAAAAATATGTAATATATTTAAGAAAAGATGTGGAAATCAGGTCGGCAAATAATTTGAGTCGTTTCTAGACAGAGAAATTTGGTCGCGCCATTATGATGCAATGTTTACATCGTAATTTAACGGACTCAAATTCTGAAAATGTGGAGGAAAGTGAAACTTGGAAACTCGTTCTTGGAAATAAGGCGAAACGGGCCCCGATTACGATTATTATTGCCCGAACGTATCGGAGGAGATGAATGAAATTCCCAAGAAGAAAGAGTCGACAACAACGGGTACGACTTGTTGGTGATTGTGTCACGAATGACCGCATTTTAGTTGGATACTCTGAATTTACGAGAGTCAGATTTAATTTAATGCCAAAAGGGCCCAATTTAAGTGCCAAAAAATTAAATACAAGCCTCATTTTGTAATTTTGATGCTGGCGTTTTATATATTGTATCCTCTCCCTTATGTAAGTGAAGGAACGTTTCCTGAATTTGTGTAAAATAAGTCAGCAGAGGACCAAAAAATATTAAGTCCAAAGGCTATAAATTTTGGGTTGAATGATACAATTAGATTGTTCTTAACAAATTCACAAACCTGCAAATTTTTACTGTGTGTCGTATTGCTAACAACACTAGGATTATTATCTATGTTGCAGTTTACAGGCTTTTGTACTTAACAAAGAAATCCGAATTGATGTATCTCTTATCCAAATTCATAATAATAAGTGGGATGAATTTTTTGTTTTAATTAAAACTTGTAAATTGTATATAAACATAACATTATTGCAAAATTTAATGGATTTATTAAAACAAATTTTTCAAATAATTTTTGATAATGTTTTACTGATTGGAGGGTGGAATAGAGGCCACCCACCCACCCTACATATACACATAAATTTCAATTACTGACAGTCTCGCGGTTTCGAATAAAATTAATTACAAAACTTTTTGAATAAAAAAGAAATTAAAAAGGTAAAATTTTTGAGTGAGTAAATTAGTGAAACTTTAATGCATGATGGGTGGGCAGACTCTAAATCTAAATTAGATAAGATTAACTATAGAAAGTAATTTATATTTAAACTTAAATTTTGATTTTTTATTGCATAAAGGGTTTTATCGTTTTTTGCATCAAAATCATCAACGTTCCCAGAAGTGTGGAAAATGAGAATTGTTATATGTATCCCCAAACGCGACCAACCCTCTTCCTTAAGAACCAGCTATCACCCCATTACACTCCTCCCTGTTATTGGAAAATTGTATGAATCCCTTCTTAAAACCCAAATCCTTTCTTTAATTTCTAACCACATCCCCAAATACCAATTTGGTTTCCTTCCCCGTCGATCAACTTTCCTCCCTTTAACTATCCTAACCTCCAACATTCAGACTGTCCACCTTGAAAGCAAAGCCTCTGCAGCTGTATTTCTGGATGTCCGAAAGCCTTTGACTCTGTATGGCATCAAGGCTTATTGTACAAATGTCACCTCCCAAACACCCCTCCTCACATCATTTATATAATCAAACAATTCCTCTGTAATAGATCCCTAAAAGTTAAAATCCACAACTCTTTCTCTTCTTCTTTTACCCCCGAACAAGTACTTCCCCAAGGCTCTCCTCTTTCACCTCTATTATACAATATTTTTAGCTTCGACATCTATAACCCTGATCCTCTCTACTCTTATTCATCCAAATATCTCTTGCAATTTGCAGACGACACTGCCCTAATTACCCATGCTGCCACGTTATTAAAAGCCCTCCAATTCCTCCAATGATTTCTAGCTGCTGAAGTGTTTGAATTGAATAAAAGTGAAAAATTTGCAATTTTGACACCCTTCAGCATCGGTTTGCAAAATGGCGCATTAAAATTAATCCCCATAAATCACAGCTCCTTATTCCATACCACCGCACCAATAATTCCCCTTACAATGTCTCAATTTCCCAAACTATTATCCCCCCCCTCAGTTACCGTTAAGTACTTAGGCATAACCATAGATCCAAAAATCAATTTTAAAAAACACACTGTTACACTGAAAAACAAAATTATCACCAGGGCAAAACATTTTAGATACTTAACGTATAACAATAATAGTATTACTACTAAAACTGCAGTAAGAATATATAAAATGATTTGTTGCCCAATACTGGACTATGGTTGTGTCCTCTATCCCAATCCCACCAATCCAACCTCCCGTAATACCCTTCGTACCCTAACAAAACTCCGTCATCCTCTCAATCATTTATACAATCCTTCTAATCAGCTCCTTTATGATACTACCTTAGTTATTCCTATCCAAGAACGCCTTCAATTCCTATCAAAAAAATTCTCCAAAAATCCTTTCAACTTTCACATATTATCCCTATACTGTATTCCTAGAAACCCAAATCTAATCCCTAAATTTAAAAACCCACATTCTACCATTTTTCATCGTTTCATGCATCTACTCATTAAAGACTGACGTCATATGATTGGACAAATCAAGGCAGAAAGACCTTTCGTCGATAGCCTTTTGACAGATTATCATACTAACACATCATCAATTATTTATTATTTAAATGTTAAATTGTAGTGTACATATTTGTCAATAAAGATGTATATACTTATCAACGATTAGTATTTAAAGTTATCATGAATATGTAGGGTGGGTGAGTGGCCTCTATAACCATTTAGCATTTTTTTAGTCTTGCTTTCATGTATATGCATATAGGAGAAAATATTTATCATTTCATAATAATCAAGATTTTTCTTCTTGCTGAGAATTCAGTTTATGATCGTTATTGAGCGTATAAAGATCGAATTAAAAACGTGGCTTTATTACAATTTTATATACTTATTATAATGAAAATAACGTGTACGCAGACAATTTTTCAGACGATGACGCAAACGATATCGTCAATCAAATGATAGTGGCAGTGAAGACATATTTCGTGTTGTAAGAAGAAGTAGAGCTGTGCCCTTGTCGTCAAGCAGTTCTGATAGTTACAGTGATGAATAATAATTCACCAACAATTGAACCATTTTTTGGGCAAAAGGGGATCAACATTATACCCAGCAATGGGGAAAGTGTCATGTGGGTTGTAAAATTATTTATTGGCGACGATTTATTTGAGTCTTTTGGACAGGAAACAATTCGATACATGACCAAAATCGTCATCGATTTTTTGGAGCAAAAAATTTCAAATGGAAAGAGTGCAAAAGGAGTCGACGAAAGAATAATGGTCAACCGACTTCACAATACAAACCCATGTTTTTGGCAGTGTTATGAGCCGGGATCGCTTTTTCAAATTTGGGTTTCCTGCCATTTTTCTGAGAATGCTAATTTGGACCCTAATGGCGTTCGATTGCAAAACATCCACCCACTTCTAGATTATTTTCTTTTCTACCAAAGTTTCGAGATGTTTATCATCCTGATAGTGAATTGCCACTTGACGAGAGTATTATGCCTTGGAGAGGTCAACTATCCTTCAAAGTTTGCAATGCGTCTAAAATTGTAAAGTATGGAATTCTGATACGTATGGTTAGCGAGGAAACATCGGAGTAAATTTGCAAATTCAAAATTTTCTGCGGATAAGGCCATCGTCTTCGAGATACTATTTTAAATCTACTGCAGCCATATCTAAATTTGTGGCATCATCATTTTACGTCGAAAAGATGTCTTATTGTATTGTTTACAATACATTCTACTGACATTATCGAGGCTTATAACATCGACTGGCACACAAAGAAAAAAAATTGGAAACCAATTAGTGTAATTGCGTATAATAAATATATGAAAGGCGTGGAAGCGTATTACTCAGCGCAGGGATAGCCTAAGGTTTTCGAAATGGTTGATACCTGACTACTAGACCTTGCCATTTTGTTTAGTTTAGTCATTATGGAATCATGGACCCAAGAGCAAAGCGTATTTGTTTATGACACTTACATTGAAACGGGGCATTCTGTGGATGCTACACAACGCAGATTTCAAACAAAATGCAATGTTACAAGGCACGGTTTACGTTTCCTACGCGAAACACTATCCTTAAGTGGGTGCAGAATTTTCGTACTAGAGGATGGTTGAAGCCTGAAGTACCTCGAGGTGGAGAAATATCAGAACCTATGAAAATGTGGCTCAAGTTAGGGCAGCTATGAAAGCAAGTGAACATCGATTGGTAGTGCAGCTTACTTGCTTGCGTGAAGTGACAAATCAGTACGGCGAATTCAGTAAGATGGAACAACTTATCCCACCTCAAGGGAGTCTATGGCATTTTTGACAGAAAATTTTCCATGATTACTCATTTCGCTACGAGAAGACATCGTGTCGTCCTAAAAATCGCCTAATGTTACGCCCTTTATAAATGCAAAAAACTGACTATCTTTAATTTAGGACCCAGTTACGAATAAAACAATTAACGAAGCTAATGAAATAGCCAATTTATTTGCAGATTATTTTGAAGACAGTTCGGCTTCCTACAAAACAGATCCACTCATATTCCCTTAGGCATAATCACCTCCAACAGCAAAACTTGAAGGTCGCAAACTGCCATAGCCTTACTAAACATTCAAAAGGCATTCGTTTCAGTTGGCTGTTTAAATTTAACTCCTTGCATATTCCACAACACCTCCTAATTTTAATTCGCAATTTTTTAAATAATAGATCTATCAATGTCAGAATATGTAATTCCCCTTTCATAACATTAATACCCCAGCAAGGTATCCCACAAGTTTCCCCTCCTACTCGCTCCTCTATAACAACTTCGTTCAAGACACATAAAGAGTGTCCCAAAATGAACGCAATATTTGAATTAAATAGAAATATCTATAAAATAACACATCGGACAAATAGTCTCCACGATTTGCTGGCACATACACACTCTTTTTTCGAAATTTTCCGTGACCATTCTGCATAAATCTAGCTGAATTTCATTGATGCAGCGTTTAATTTCTTCCTGTGATGCATGGGTGGTTGTGGGCTTTTTGATATAGACCTTTGAATTCAAATAACCCCATCAAATGTAATATAGTGGTGCAAAATCACACGATCTAGGGAGCCAATTCTGATTACCGAAACACAACAGTGCACGACCAGAAAATGTCTCATGCAGTAATTGAATTATTCCACAGGCTGTATGACACGCGGCGCCGTCTTGTTGAAACCACATTTTGGCCACATCAATATGATCCAATTTTGGCAGAAAGAACTGTGTGAGCATGTCGCGATATCGAGCACCAGTCACAGTCTCTACTTGTCCGATTAACAAAACAATCAAGATGAAAATGCTCTTAAGATGATTTTGCTCGAAAAAGTAGCATCCACTTTTTACTATTCAATGATCCATTCAACGAACTCTCTACGCTGAGCATGGTCATTAGGCTTCAGTTGTTATGTTATCTGAATTTTGTATGCATGGAGACATAGATCTTTTGAGAGTATGCGCTGTAGAGAGCTTCTTGAAACTTGCAATTCTTGCGTACTGTTTCGATATTGACATTTGAACGGCCTGTTTTTCGGACGACCAATATGTTTAGCGTCTCCAACTGAGCCAGTCTCCTTGAATTTTTCAATTGACGAATTTAAAACACTATTCCGTCCACACTTTGTATGAAATTTTCGAACTGTGGCTTTCATTACTTTTAAATTATTGTTCAATAATAAAAACACGTTGTTGTATCGTCTAATGCTCCATTTTTAGTAACCCTAAACTCTCGGCTGTCAAATTGTTTTTATTTCAGGGCAGCCGACAATCTACTGCGCAAATGTCGGCAAATTCAAACCTTGGGTTAATTTTGGGACACCATTTATAATTCAAATCCAAATATTATAATCCCACTGCGTATTGGTAACTATTTGCTGACGACATAGCCTTCGGTTTTTTGGTAAAAGCGCTTAGTATACTGCACAGACTGATCGACATACCCAACACTGGCTTGCCAAGTGGAGAATATCCATTAATCCCAATTAATTCTATATTTTCATTCCTTTTCAGCGTGCATCCACATTTCCATTACGCATAACCATACACACCATCCACAACTTGTAAGTATTTTGGAATTATCTTTGATTCTTCACACCCCATTCCCAAATATTTTAAGAAAAAAATTAAAAACAGAAGTAGACATTTCAGACACATAATATACAAACAAAGTATATTTATAAATACAGCAGTAGCAATTTACACAATGATATTTCGACCTCGAGTCGATAGCCGAAAATTAAAACTAAGTCATGTATTAAAATACCCATATTGTAAACTATAAATAATAAAATGGTGATGTGGCCATCATAATACTTTCCCTATATTTTTCTATAAAACTATGAGGTTATTCTTAATTATTTGCTTGTTATAAAAATTTCATTTAGCTCCTATAGTTTATTAGCAATAAGCACAAAAACTTTTTCAGTTTTTTATTCTCTTTAACTTTTGTTTGATAAGTTATATCTTATTTTTCAAAATTTCTTAAATTTAAAAATTAGTTGTGTAAATCTATTAAATTTTACAATAATATTATGTTTATTTACAGTTGTAAAACTTTTAATTAAAACCCTCGCTTATGTTTTACTAATTGGAGGGTGGGTTAGAGGCCACCCACCCACCCTACATATACATATTAACCTTAATTACTGATCGCCTCGCGGTTTGCAATAACTTTAATTAGAAAATTTGAATAAAAGTAAAATTTTTGATAAAAAGAATGGTTGCGACCGTTACTACGTGGGAATCCATACTTATTTACACTAGTTTTCAATTCAGTGAAAGAAAGACTTATTAGATTTTTTTTTAATTTTTGAAAAAACTTTAGTTTCCAATAAAATCTTCACAATTTAGAAAGTGGGTTGAATTAAAAAATCTTGAAACTTGGAGAAGAAATTATTGGAAATTTCTTGAATTCTTGAAAAAGTGAGTCTAGTTTTTAGAAAAAAAATCCTAAAAATCTAGGGCCTCAAAAAAAGAGAATTACTGAAAATTTCCTTAACAAAAGTCTAGATTTCTACAAACAAATTTTCTAAAAAGTTCTAGGGCATCCAAAAAAATCTTTGTAATTTAGAAGATAACTTTGAAATCTGGAGGAGAAATTTCTGGAAATTTCTTGAACCCTTTGAAAAAAGGAATAGATTTCCAAATGAACATTTGTTAAAAATTCTAGAGCCTCCTAGAAATTTAAAAGACCATTTGAAAAAATATCTTGAAATCGGGAAGAGAAATTACTTAAAATTCTTTTAAACTTTCTCGAAAATAAGAAAAGATTTCTAGGGAAAAATTTTCTAAAAAAAAAATCTAGACCCTACATGAAAAATTCCGCAATTTAGAACTTTCTAAATAAGTTTATAGCCTCTAGTTGAAACAAAATGTTGAATTTTAGAAAAGCAATTGCTCAAATTTACCTGAATTCTCGAAAAGAAGGCGAATTTTAATTCGTCCTGAACTTCCTGAAGAAAAGTCTAGATTTCTACAAACAAATTTTCTAAAAAGTTCTAGAACCTGAAAAAAATCTTCGCAATTTATATGAAAAATTGTAAAAAAAAATAATTTTGGGAAGAACTTATTGACCATTTTCTACTCTTAAACTTTTAGAAAAAAAATTCTACAAAATCCTAATACCTCATAAAAAATCTTTGCAATTTAAAAGACGACTTCAAAAAAACTCTTGAACTCTAGAGAATAAATTTCTAGAAATTTTCTGAACCCTCGAGAAAATAATCTAGATTTCTAGAAGAAAATTCTAAAAATTCTGGAGCCTTAAAGAAAATCTTTGCGATTTAGAAAACAAGTTGAAAAATCTTGAAAAGTGGAGAAAAAATTACTAGAAATTTCCTGAACTCTCGAAAAGTCTAGATTTTTTAAAACAAATTTTCTAAAAAAGCCTTCATTTAATTAAATCTTCGCAATTTACTGGAAATTTTCTGAATTCTACAAAAAAATTTACATTTCTAGATTTTTTTTTAATTCTCAAAACTTTGCAATTTAAAAGACAGCTTGAAAAAAAACAATCTTGATATCTGGAGAAATGATTTTCGGATTAGATTTCTAGGAACAGTTTTTCTAGAAAAATCTATAGCCTCCAAATCTGAATAAAAGTTACTGGAAATTTCTGAACTCTAGAAAAATTCTAAAGTTCTGGAAATGATTTTTAGCCCTGAAGGAAATCTTTGCAATATTAAAATCTGGAAGAGATATTACTGGAAACAGTCTCATAGAAAATTCTATAAATATTGAAACGAACTTTCTAAAAAGGCCTCCGAATAAGACCTTTGCTAAAATTTCTGGAATTATGAAGAAGAAATTACCTTTAACATTTAGAATCTTCCAAAAAAGTTCTAGAAATCTACAAGGAAAACTTGTGAAAAATTCTAAAATCCTCGATTAAAATTCTTTGGAAAGGAAGATGCAAAAAACAAAAAATATGGAGAAGAAGTTCCTGAAACTTCCAGAAGCCTCTAAGTAAGTTCTACAAATTTAGTTAAACAAAATCTTGAAAGAACTTTCTGAAAAATCTAGAACTCTCGAATAAAATCTTTGCTAAAAATTCTGAAAATATCTATTTAAAAAAGTTTTATAAATCTAAAAAGAAATCTTGTGAAAAATTCTAGAAACCTCAATGTAAAAAAAAGTATGGATCATCTGAGAAAACTATAGAAAAAGTTGAACCAAATATTATACAAAAACCACGAAGAAATTTCTATAAATTAATATAAATAGACATTCTGAAAAATTTTAAAACTCTTGAATTATATCTTTGCTAAACTTGAAAATTCTTTGGAAAGAAAGTTGCATTTAAAACTAAAAGTGTGGAGGAGAAATTTCTGAAATTTCAAGAATCTTTAAAGAAAAATTTAAAAATTTTTCGGAAAAATTCTAAAGTTAATTTTTTTCTCATAAATTAAAAATTTTACGGAAAACATGTCTTTATAAAACTTCTTCAGTTTCTCATTTCCTTTTACCTTTGTTTGAAAAGTTATGTAATATTATTAAAATTTGGAAAAATATCGAGATAAATCAAAAAAACGCCTCGAGGAAACATTCACTTCTAGTTAATGATTGTTTACCAAAAGCTTTTCAGTTCCAACAAAACAATACTTCCCTTATATATATACTATTTAGGGAAAATAAAAATATTTGATTCTCTCTCTAATAAGAATTACTCAAGTTTAGACCAATTAACAGTTTTCGCTCTCACGTCGAAACAATTTTTTTCTACCTATTGCAATTCCCTAAAAGAGAATTTTCTTTTTAAACAAGATTGCATCAACCTCGTATATTTCTACCTATCTAAAATTGCAGACTTCAGTAGTCCGAATTTGGCTTTGTTCTTCTATAAAAATGTATATGCATGTATCCCAATGGCGAATAGTACCGGTCCCCATCCAATTTCAGATTTGGTTGCACTCTGACTATCTCTAGTTCGGCTACAACCGTATGCGCCCACCACTTGCGATTCATTTCCTATAATTTGTTGATAAATTATCAATAAACGATGATTTCCTTATACAATATGTAATTAGAGAAAAGTTCCATGATAAATTGGTATTTAGCAAAACATCCATTTATGATCTACAGTTGGAGGGTGGGATAACCACTGTTTTAGTTGCTCAAAACAAAAACACAGATTATGAAGGTGTTAATAATAAAAATGTATTAATGTCCTTTACGTTGCAGAAACTAATAATTAGAAAAACACCTTATTTTCTAATTATTAGTTAATAAAAACACCTGTTTTTCTAATTATTATAAAGATGTTGTTAATCATGTTATAAACACTATTGTACCTTAAGTATAATTTTGTTTGTGAGGTGGGTGGGCGGCTACTATACTACCCACCAATTTTGAACTATAAACGAGAGCTTCCTTAAAAGACTTATTTATAATATGAATTTACTTAAGAATTGTTGATCAGTTTCAAATATACAGGGTGGGTTTCTTTAAATGTTCGAAAACTGTAAGAAACAGAGAAAGAATTGTAGTTTTACGAGATGAATAGATTTGCACATTCAAAGTTTTAAAAAAAGGGTAAGTAGATATTTTCAAAAAAGTAAAAATTGTCAATGTTTTCAAAACAATAGATCTCGGTTATTATGACATATAGAAAAAACTGTAAAGGACAAAGGTGTAGATAATTTTGCGCAGATTAATAAACATATATTCAGTTTTTCTTTTATCTTTTTCATGGCCAAACTATTTTTGTGTTTTATAATAAACCTTAAAAGTGTAAATCACTTATTTTTAGGAATAACTGTCATATGTGATAAGAAAAAAATTATATATAAAAATTATCATAACTAAATATAATTTTTATTTAAAAATTGTATAATTGTCATATTTTGGGAAAATAATTGCGATAAAATTATCTAGTTACCCTTGACTTTTTTACAATCTTTTATATTTATCGAGATCCCCATAGAGAACTCACCCTGTATACCCTAGAAACTAACGAATGCGTTGACGTGATTATATTATCATTTTGCCAAAACACAAAAACGGGTTTAAATTTAAATTTCAAAATATCCAATAATAACGTCCGTTTTGTAAATGCTTTATTTGCAAGTCAATTTATTTAGAAATTCGTTCTCGAAATGTACATCTAGCAAAATAAAATTAAATTGTGAAGAAAGTGTTTGTATTCAAAGTGTATAGATAATTTATTAGTTGTTTTTTTAATTTTAAATATTAAACAATAGATAAATGCAAATGCGTTTATTTTAACGTAAAAATATGCAATTATTTTTTTTGCATATAAATATAACGCATTTCCTTTCCGACGTGTATAAATATCCATGACCCTGTCTAATAATTTAACAATAATGCTTAAATGAATATTCACCGCAGATTTAAATCCATATCAATAATTATTTTGCATTGTCAGTATTTTACGTATACAACTGACGCAAAATGGCATTGGAATGTGGGTTAATCGTCGGGCGTTTGTTTTTAAAATATGCCTCAAAACGTTTCGATTTAACAATATGCGGTTTCGATATTTTATATTTATATGTTTATGTATATATTTTTACGGCGCGAATGTAGGTTAAGCGTTCCAATTGTTTTCCCGTGTCTCCCTTTTTTTTAATAAACCCAGTTTTCTTGAATGAGGGGGGACCTTCTGCATAAAACGTGGGCAATTCCGGGAAAACTGTGTCAAATAGGGAGGAGTCTATTACCGTGACACACAATCCGAATCGATAGGACCTTATGCACTTACCCCGTTATTCCACTTCCGTTTCCGCCTCGCTCCTTCGCACAACAGGAAAGCCACTTGATTTTTTGTTGTTGCTTTTTTTTGAAAAACGTGTACCACCGTGAATTAAACTCTAGTCGATGTTGTGAACGAACGCACCCTAACCTTAACGTCAGTTATTACCCCCCTTTTTAAACACCCCGATTGTACTGACTCGGTTAATGTTTTCACACTGAATTATTTGAACACATATCGCGGTCTGATTCGATTATTTTTTTTTTACTTTTCAGAAAATTTTCCGAGCGACTATTTGGAGTAAAGGCGTGTCTCGTGTTTGGGTAGGAAGGCCGGCGTTTATCGACTCGACCGACTGTCGGTGCGCGTTTGGTTGGGTTCGAGAGCCTCCGCTGTCGACAGATGTGCGTATATATACGACAGCAGTTCGTTTCTGGCGGCGGAAACGCACGAGCGGCCGAATGGCGGGCTGACGGCCAAACGAAAAGCGGTTAGCAACGTGTAGGATTCCTACCTGTTAGAATTCCCCGTGCTCATCATAATCTCTTTTTTTTATATTCACTTGATAAAGTTTTTATTTTGAATCAACAAAAGACTAGCGTGGATGTTGGCTTAAATATTGTCAATATTTTGCTTAACTATAATTACTTTTAATAAAGGGATTTTATAATACTAAAAGAATGTATGCTTAAGAGTCAATTGTTATATTAATATTTTCACCAATGAGATATTTTAAAAGTATCATATTCATTTACACAATAAAAAACAACTCAAGGATCGTATGATCGATAATCAATTAGGCCAAAAGTGCAACATCACACTATTTTCTATGGTTACTGTGTTACTAGTGGCGTTGTTTCCAGAATATTAAGGTCATATTATAGGTTCAGGTTATACATACATATACGACCACTATTCTACCCTCTAATCTTTTGGAAATTGCACAGAAAGAAATATTTCCTTATATTTGAAGATCTTCACTTTTATTAATTGAATGGTGGGTTATATGATGAGTACATATTTATTTGTATATCAGGCAGTGGCCTTTCGATTGTTTTCTAAAAGGAAGAACGGTTTTATTAACGATGTTTCACAGAAAATTATATGCAAAAACTATGCAATACTAGCTTAATTTCTTGGTACCACACTCTCGACGATTGCTTCAAACCGTATATTGTCTTGTTTAACCGCAGTACACCTTCAGGAATTGACATGTACACTTCCTCTTATAAGGTGCCAATTAAAAAAGCAGTTGTAACATCTAGATGACAAATATTTAACTTTAATTTCACAGATAAGGCCATTAGTAATCTTGACGTTGAAAAACGAACTACAGGTGAAAAAGTGTAAAAATAATTAATACCGATTTTGCCACTAACCTAGCTCTAGAGCGCATATTTCCTCCACTATCACTTTTTCGTTTAAACGCCCATTTACATGGCACTACCGATCCATGTTTTGGTGTAGTTGCAAAGCTCCAGGCTTTATTCTTTTCGAAGGCTGAACATCTGCTTCCATAGCCTTTCTCCACTGCTCATTGTCAGGACATGACAAAGCTCCATCGACTGTCAGGGGATCTTCTCCTAAAACATTTGACTCACCGCAAACATAATCTGAAAAATCTTTTAGTTTTCTTTCTCTATGTGGCCTTTCAACTACTTCAACTTCCACTGATTTTCCTGGAACATATTCTTCTGAAGTACTGCTATCACCATTCTCGCTCTCATGGTCTGTAGTGTTAACATTTGTGTTTGCCTCTGAGATCGACTCATCTCCCACTGAAACTATTGTTTCTTCGATCATTTCTGATTCGAAATTGTCTTTTTTCAAACACTATAGTATCTCTGCTTGTACTTATAGAATTGTCTTCAGGATTACAAACTCTGTAACCCTTGATGTTGTCGCCATAACCCACAATTAATCTTCTTTGCGATTTCTTGTCCTATTTAAGACGTTTTTCCTTGGCAACATGTACCATGGCTACACTACCAAACATTCTTAGGTGACTTACATCTGGTTTTCTGCCCGTCCACATCTCGAAAGGTGTTTTGTCGCCTGAACTTGATGACGTACAACGATTTTTAACATATACAGCAGTATTCACTGCTTCTGTCCATAGTTGTTTGTCCAACTTTGCATCAAAAAGCATACACCTTGCTTTTTCGACACTGCTTCGGTTTAGCCTCTCAGTCAAACCATTCTGTTCCGGTGTATAGGGGTTTCTTTTTTGGTAGATAATACCACAACGTTTCATTAAGGCTCCAAAGTCCTTATTCACAAATTCTCCTTCATTATCAGATCTAAAGGATTTAATTTTAGAATTCGCTTGATTTTCAACTAATCTTTTAAATGTTTTGAATCTCTCAAAAACTTCATCCTTGCTCTTGATGAAATATACAAAAAACATTCTTGAGAAGTCATCAACGAATTACAAGAAATATCTAGATCCTCATAGTGATTTCGTCTCCATTGGGCCAGAAACATCTCCATGCACAACTTCCAGTGGTGCATTTGCTCTGATGCCTCAGTGCTTGAAGGATAGTCGAGACTGTTTTCCTTCACAGCACACCATACAATTAAACAATCCAATTTTCTTCTGAGTTGAACACTTTAGTCCATTCACTGAACCGTTCACCATTTTTTTTTTTGAGTCCACATGGTTCAAATGTCCAAGTCTTCGGTGACATATTTCGCCTGATGTCACTGCCGATGTTTAATGGCAGTGTGAGTCCGGACACAGTCTAATTTTGTAGACTCCACCAACTAAATCAGCAATAGCAATCATTTCAATTCATTTATTGAAAATTTTACAGCCAGTGTCATCGAAGATTACGTTGTTACCATTTGCTATTAATTGACTCAGTGACAGTAAATTTGTTGACATGCCTGGGACATAAAGAGCAATTTTTATTTTTATTTCAAAATGTTTTTTACCTACTGCAGTTTTAATTAACGCATTCCCGACTTTATCAACTGGTAGGCTTGTACTATTAACAACAAACATTTGTCTGTCACATCTTGACATAAAATGGTCTTCGTTAACAAGTATATACACACTTACACCAGAATCCAGATAAAAGTCATTTGGTCCGTAGTTGCCTGTAGAAAACACAACACTAAATGCATTCGCTTTATTCTTGTCCTTAATTAATGCAAATAGCTGCAAACCATCTTTGCAACACTTCACACCCCATACAGGTACCCATCTTGCGGATATCTTTCTCATGTCCAAATGTTCATGCAAAATAACGGGTGTCCAACAATTATTGCAGTCCCGGGTGGCGTTGGAATCAAAAACGTAGGTCGATTCTTAGGTGCCAAATAAATGAACTGACATTTTAATTGTCAAACATGACTTAAATATGCATTTAATGTCAGTTCATTTATTTGGCACATAAGAATCGACCTACGTTTTTGATTCCAACGCCACCCGGGACTGCAATAATTGTTGGACACCCGTTATTATGTACCCGTTCAGTCGAAATACTCTTCTGTCATCCATCACCATATCATGGATTTGATCAATAATTTCTGGAGTCGTAACCTCCACGTGCGTTTAGAGTCACTTGTGCCCATATAGCCAATCCAAAAATTTGAAACCACTTATAAACTGTTCTAATTGAAGTTGCAGAGTCACCATAATATTCACAAGGTTCTCTTTAGTCTCCTGAGGCGTTTTGCCTTTCATAAAGTAATGTTTAATCGTCACACGAAATTCTTTTTCGTCCATTTCTTGAAAATCACTCGACTTCCTTGATTCACACGAATGCCAAACACAAAGAAATAGACCAATATGGCTGAAACTTGGTGTGCGGTTATTCAAGAGATGCTACTAACGAAACATGACCTCGATACGCACTGGTGGGCCATCTCTCAGACTTTGCACGGACTTTTCAAACACCCTCGTAAACAAAAAGCCACATTTCCTGCAGAATGGTTAAAATTTACTTTTGTACCTGTTCAATTGAATAATTGAACAGGGCACCAGACCGTCAAAAGTAGATAAGCGCGTCTCCTTATCTAACGAACCGCATTCCAAGCGATCGTTAAGATTCACTGTACATATTAGTAATAGTTTGTATACTGATTATAAAGAAATTATACTTCAGTATTGTAATCCTAGAAATTACGTATTTTATGTGAATATAATTTATGAAATACATTAAATATCTCAGATTCAAACCAGCTTTGACTCGATTTACTTGTCTCATCTCCTCTGCCTTACACACAGCATCAACAAACACCACGGAGCCACCTTCTTCCAAGCACGTACCAATGCCTCATCGAGTAGACGAGCTCATCTCCGTACCGGCACACATTGATCCTTCGAACCCGATCGGCTGCCCACTTGGTGCAAGAGTAGGAGCCATCCAAAAAATCTAAAACGAATTTACAACCCGTTGTAAACTTCCCCACCGTCACTAGCAAATTTTCGTGCATACTCTGGGGATCGAGTATTGGAACTTATGCACGTTGTTCATTTTAGTTGACAGTTCTCTAAAAAGGACGTTCCTTACCTACTACCTCCGCCCGTGAGGTAACTTTTTGATTCGGATTTACGATCCAAATCAAAACTAAAGCTCCCACACTAGAAGTTTAATAACAACCAACTTCCACAACACCGTGAATTAACACAATGTGTAAGGAAGTAATAGCTTGTAACACACAACAACCTTTGCTCATCGCTATAATGTTTTCATCGATGCCCAATATTTCCGCAGTTACTGCCACGTTTTAAAAAAAAAAAGTCTAGCCTGATTACCGTCATTCGATGTGCCAACTTCAGGTTATAGCACATCAATAATCAAACCAAAACATTGAGAAAATTGTTTCTGAATGGCTGCTTTACTGTTTGCGACGTGTCTTTTCTGCTCTGCAAAACGGGATTGCCAATTTTTACTTTTCTCGTCATCGCCGGAATTATATGCTCCATGCATGCAATGACGAAATCCCGAAACATAGGTACTTTTCATTAATTTGTCTACTCGCAAATGGAACGATGCTGTCGAAATCTTTGAATGTTACAATAGATGTAGATGTAGATGTTATATGGGTGGCACCCTGTTCCACCGCGGCCTTTTCAGATCTATTGTGGATCCCTACATAACTCAGAAGAACAGCTCTAGCTTTGCCTCTTTGTTTAGTCCTATTAGTGCCCAACTTTTGATATCTAATCCTTGCTAGGCCCTCGCAATGGCATAGAATGTGGAACGAGTCCTCTGCATGGTACTTCTTCCACCAGGCCTATTTTGCTCATATGTTTGTTGAGCTTGCAGTGTCCTGTTTTAACCATTTTCCTGTCTTGGTTCAGAAGTTCGGTCGTGAATTTTGGCGATTGTTTCTTAAGTAACTGTTTCGCCTGTCTCGGTCCTGGTGAGTTCGTCTACCAGGTTTGGGCCCATTTTCTTATGGATCGTTTGACTGCGATTTTGGAGATTCCGCAGGAGCGTTCCGGGCCAATTACTGCTTTTGACGAGCCTTATTTGGCCAGTTCGTCTGCTTTGTCATTCCCCGGATATTCTCCGTGTCCTGGGACCTATGTGATTGTTACTTTTTTGTGACTGCTAAGTTCAATAAGAGCACATATACCGTCCCACACTACCTTAGATTCGACCTTTGTGGAGTTTAGTGCTCTTAGTAGCGCCTGGCTGTCGGAGAATATAGTAATTGACCTACTTTTGGTGTCTTGTCTTGCTATTTCTTTTGTGCCTTCACCACTGCTATCGCCTTTGCTTGGAACACCGTGGTTTCCTTTGTGAGACGGACAGAAATCTTTATCTCGGATTCTGTACCGTATATACCTGGTCCTACCCCTTTGTCGATCTTTGAGCCGTCCGTGAACCAATTTGCAGCAGTTTTTACTTTACTGTCTACTATACAAAAAAGGCCATTTGTGTTTTACTTTTATTATTGGCTAACAAGAACAGTTTGAAAAGGAACAAGTGATTTGATTTGATTTTCGATGTAAACATGCCCGGAACGACTATTTTCAGAGGTCTTAAAAATTGCAACCATACAAAATCGCGTAAAAGACAATTTTGGATTTATCCAAATATCAACTTCAATATCAATACAGTCCAGCTACTTCTTTGTTTCCCATATTCTGTATACAAATACGAACTTTCCAAGTTATTTTTCTGAGGGGACAAACCCGGAGAATTTTTGGTACCACCTAATTTGTAAATATTTTACAATACGGAAATAATCTTGAAAGGAACGCGAAATTGGTGAAACTTACCTATCGGAGTGCAATTCATTATTGGAAGGCCAGAATTCCGATTATGATTATAGAACACTCCAAGTTGCAGCTTTTAAAACGGCCACTTTTTACTGTTTACGGTTAGCATAACCTTGCCTGGTCATTCAAAGTATATTGGAGCATTCCAGCACTGAATCCGTGTACACCAGTGCATTCTACATTTAATTTTATGAACTACTACTCGGTTAGCAAACTTTTTAAATTTTGGCCACGTTTTTTCATGCTGTGCGTCGTTTAAAATCCTCTGGGCTTTGTCGGATTGGTAGTGGATTGCGAGGTCTTGTTTCTTCGATTTTGAAAATCGGTGGCATTTAGCTGGAAATGTTAGGAGTTTGGCTATTAGATTGTCTCTTTGGATTGCTGTGGGTGTGATAAATGCCGGCACTGAATGCCATGCGCTCTTCTATCAGGTTGTCAAGTATAAATGGAGCAAACTTAATGTTATTTATTTCAATCGCACACAACCTCATTTAGAAGCCGTATTTTGACATAATTTGTTTTTCGTGTGAAACGTACATTTTTTCCTCGTTCCAACGCATTTTTCAGTTTGAAAAAAATTGCAAAAGTTTTTTTGTAAAGAAATCAGCGAAATTCGTGTGCTGATGAAGTATGAGTTCCACCGAGGAGCCACAAGACGGCAGGCAGTCGCCAATATCAATAATATGTTTGGCATTAAAGTGGCTACAAACGTGACTGTAGCTTATTGGTTTAAAAAAAATTATCGGGAGATTTTGACCTGTCTAATGAACCACGTGGTCGACCCAAGACTCAGGTGGATAAATTCGTCCTGAAAGCCACTGTGGAAGCGAATCCCAGCCAAAGTGCATGTGAAACAATCTTGTCTCATTTGACACAAATCGGTAATGCAAAAAAAGCTCGACACACCGCATGAATGATGGACAGAAGGAACGAAGACTCGACGCATGTCTTTCTCTTCTTTCTCGCAACAAAGCCGAACCATTTCTCAATCGAATTGTGACGTGTGATGAATAATGGATCATCTACGATAATCATAAACGTTCATTGCAATCGTTGGACAAAGACTAATTACCAAAACACTGTCCGAAACGAGACATCCACCAGAAGAAGCTGATGGTCACTATTTGATGGTCTGGCTCAGATGTCATCCACCACAGCTTCACGGAACCTGGCCAATCGATCACGGCGGATGTCTATTGTTATCAACTAGGCGAAATCTTGCGATTAAACAGCCAAAACCAGTTAATCGGATGGCTCCACTCCTCCTGCACGACAACGCTCGACCACATGCCGCACGAATGACAATGCCAAAGCTATAGGAGTTGGAGTTGGAAACTCTCCATCACCCACCGTTTTCACCAGACCCTGATCCCACTGACTATCATTTCTTTCAGAATTTAAACAACTTTTTATCTGGAAAAAAAAATCAATTCCGCACAGGCTGTCAAAATGGCGTTTCAAGAGTTCATCGACGCCAGTGATTTAGGCTTCTACTGCAAAGGGATAAAGTGTATCGCTAATATGGGTGCATACATCATCAATCAGCTCCCTATGTCCACTGCTGGACATAAGCCTCCCCCATTTCTGCCCATTACTTTCTGCCTTGAGATTTTTGTATCCAGTTGCCTGCATATCTCTTTAGATCGTCCGCCCAACGTGTAGGGGTGATTAAAAATAAAAAATTGTTAGGAAAAAAGTCGAATTCAATTGTGTGTATTTTTGCTCCATTTCATACCTGATAACCTGATATTATTATTTTCTTCTATTATTTTGACGAGATTTGGTTCACAGTTACGACCATAATCCGGACCTAGCAGCCGCATCAACTAGTCCATTAAGAGAGAAAAAGCAACCATCTGGCCAAAATACAAGATAAGGGTGAATTATATCGTTCCTCTTCCAGTCATCAATTCGACGATAGACCTTAAAGCAGATATATCTAAGCTCTCCACTGTCATGCTCACCGCTGTTAAAAAGTTGATCGTTTAGACTCCTACATTTCACTGTAGATGGCTAAATACTCGAGATTCAACATTCCGTACGCAAAGGTCGTGAATGTATTTCCATCTTAATCCTGAAAAACCTTGGCCACAAGGGTAGATTCGCTCTGATTAATATAGCAAATTCTGCTATATTATTGGGCAATTTTTAATTTGCTTGAAAACTGGCGGCTGTGGTCAGCATCATTAAGGGGAAAATATGTTCAATATTTCCTCAAAATTATCGAACAATTGTTCTAGACAAACTTTATGAAAAATATATACTCGTGTGTATTTCCCGACTCCTAGGTCAATTTTCGGCCTAGCCCGTCCACTTATCATCAGCTGTTGAGGGTGACCGATTACATCACTAAAGACTTTGCCATCAAAAGAGGCAAACTCAAAGTGGTTTGCAGAGTTTGGCACGACAGCCTTATCTATTAATTGATAGGGCTGAAGTGAAGATCAAGTGGGCGACGAAGAACTTCCTGGGTCAAAAACCTACGAGAGTTTTATGGACAGACATCTACCGAACTATTTAGAGCTGCTGCTGTGAAAATTGCCATCATTATAGCTAACCTCCGTTAGGAGACAGCATCCTAAGAAGAAGCTAAAGTGTCCAGAATACCTTATTCGGATCCTGTAAGATTTTCCTCATAAAAGGAAATTTTTTACCAAGGTAAACGCTTCTCTAGTGAAGGTATGATAAGGTGGAAATGGATTGTGCACGTCCAGTCTACTTAGATTTCCTATCAAAAGGCTCCTACCTACCAAAATCATCTTTTCTCCCCATATAAATATATACGGAATTACACTTCCAATGTGAATTGTCTGCGTCTTTCTGGTTCTGCTGAATTTTTTTTTAAATTTAATTAAGAAGAATACAAAAAATATTTATATACCCAATAATTTAATCTAGCATATAGGTCACTTGATTTTATTGATCCTACAAATTGGAATTCACATTAATTAGGTTAGATTACATAAATACGTATGAATTATCAGCGAAACTAAAGCAGATAATGTATTTGATATATCCATATGTTAAAACAGTTATTAAATTATTAGATAAAAAGCAATTAATCAATTCGTAAATATTTCTAATTAGTTCCTTATCAAGTAGATGGTAAGTTATAGCAGAAATAATCATAAAATAGGTTGTACAAGGGTTGGAAATACAGAAGAAAAAAAGAAATTAATCATCTTACATAGGTTTATTATTTTCATAATATTTTTGGATACTCGATTTTCTATAATATAAAAATTCGGTGATCATCTCTTTATTTTCACACCAATTCAAGATGTGGGAAAGAATGAATTCTCTATATGTTTTTTTTTATGTTACAATTCCATTATTTTTCGAACTTGCTCTTGTCTGACTTTCTGTTTATCTCGTTTAGGTGTATCGTTTTATTCTTTCTTATGGTATTTCAGTACAAAAGGTTGAAGATATAAAAAATTATTGATTAATTCGACGAATTAGAAATACAGGAAACGATTACCATATTCAGATATCGGTCTCTCAAAAAAAACTCTCACACACACAAATATCATAACAAACAATTATAAAAACAAATAATATCGGCGCGTCGCGCTCATCATGTACCAACAATTTATTGTACGTTAAAACCAATCAGCATAGTCTAGACTGCGCAGTACCATAAACCAAAACAACTGAACACATCTCGCACTCAAATGTGCCAATAATTGCACGACGTGTGTATGTGTGGTCTTGTAATTGTCTTCCGTGTCCTTTTATGGTTTTAGGTCGCCCTCTTAATTTATGCATTGAGCAAATACAATCGGAATATTCATTATTATAATAAATTTCGAAAACAAAAGTTCACTTTCGCTTGACTTCTTTGAGCAAGGTTCAAATTGTGCGTAGGTTCAAAATTTTATTGTAAACAAAGTTAAGCTATTTATAATTCATGCCTTGTCATTCAACTAAAGTAGAAAAAACAATTTGGTAGTTTGAGTGAAAATGAAAATAATACTACAGTTTATTCCTTAAGTCACTTGTTTATTAATTGTTAGTTTGTTATTAATAATGTTAACAATCTAATAATTAATAAACTATAGTGTTATTTTCATTTTCAAAAATATGGTAATTTTAAATTAGAACATCAAAAGTGCATTGGACTTAGTATCTACCAAACACAAATCTATTACAGTTTAATGTGTAAAATTGGTTGATTGTTGTTTTTGGGCGAAACTTTGCTCTCCTCTCAAAAAACCACTTACTAAAACTTATTAGCCTTAAAATGGAATATGGAACTGAGTAGAATATTACAATTCAACAGACTGAGACTACTCTAACCCCACTTGATCGTGGTCAAAGGCTGTCGACCCATCCTCCGCAAACAACTTCAAAGCATGCATCTTTGATTGTTTGGTGGGACTGGAAGGGAATTGTGTATTATGAGCTGTTGCAACCTGGCGAAATTATCAATTCGGTCCTGTACTGTGAACAACTCGACCATTTGAACGAAGCAATCAAAGAAAAGAGACCAGACTTGGCCAACAAAAAGGGCGGTTGTCTTTCATCATGACAATGCACGGCCACACACTTCTTTGATGACTCGGAACAAATTGAGGCAACTTGGATGGAAAGGTTTGATGCATCCACCGTATAACCCGGACCTTGCACCTTCTAATTATCATCTGTTTCGATCTCTGAAAAACTCCCTTGATGCTAAGTAGTTGGCCGACCGAAGCGCCGCTGAAAATCACTTGGCCAAGTTTTTCGCCGATAAACCACAGGAGTTCTACACCAATCGAATTATGAAATTACCAGATAAATGGCAAAAGATCAAAGATAATAATGGTCAATATGTACTTGAGTGAAATTGATTTTCGGTAAAAAAATGTTAGTTCAAACATGAACGAAAAAAACGCGGAAACTTTTCCCAATATTATGTTTCTAAAGTTTTCCTCGCTTACTCAGTAAAACACAATCAACACCAATATCTTGATTTGCTTTTCAAATCTCTTATTATCATAAAAACAGGAAATTTATTGAAAAATCGCTCTAAAAACATATATGCCACTTCATTGTACTGCTTTTTAATTAAAAACCTTAAATAATACATAATAAGTTAAGAAAATCGTACATGAAAATCGCTTTCATATAACTTTCTCAAAATTTAAATAATTCACTATTGTTGATATTCACATTACGTTTTCGAAATAAAATCAATTCAAAATAATATACATTATTCATAATTTCATTGTATATATTGATAATTAAAATATATATGAAATTCATCATTAAATCTGTGAACTTTATGGAAAAAACATTATTAGAAAAATATAGGTAAAGTGCCAGTTGAAATTTTACAACAAAACTAATTTATTAACTAAAACTGACCAAAAAATCATTTAGTATTTGCTTCAAAATAATTCAAGTTATACCAAAAAAAAAACAAAAAGAATTGAATAAATTGCTAATCATCCTTTTAATTTATTTTCAAATTTTCAATTGTGTTCTTTTGTTTTTGCTAAAATTTAAACAGTCAATTGTTTTTTTATCATCAACTGTTTTTTTTGCTTAGCAGATGTTATCTCTGCTACTGCTTTTCAATTATTTCTTTCTGTTTTTGGTAAAACTTTTTAAAATGCATTTTTTTTAATTTCAACTTTTTTCCGTTACAACTGATTTGAGATTATTTTTTTAATTTTTGGCAAAATATAATAATAGTTTTTTAAAGAAGCAATTTTTTTTTTAATTTCAATTTTTTATTGTCTTAAAAAGCTTAACTACTTTTTTTAAAGAAATCTTAATTGATTGTTTGGAAACATTCAATTTAAATTAAAAATAATGTATTTTAAAAGTTCTAAAAAGTTCTTTAAAAAATTCAGTTGTTTTTGTTTTCGGACAAAATTTGTATTTTTAATTTTCAGAAAAAAAAATAATTTTTATGAAATTTTCAACAGTTTTAAATGTTTAAATTCAAATAATTCAAATTTTTTACTGCTGAGACATTCATTTGTTTTTTTGTCAATGTTAACTGTTTTAACGTTACTTTTTAGATATTGTAATAATCGCAGCATTAAACTTTAATAAACACAATATTAACCTAACCTTATAAACTTGAGTATTACTTATTCTAGCGTACTCTTGACCTACCTCAACAAACAATGCATTGACCTCTCGTACTCCTGACCCGCCGAAGCAAATTATACGTTGAGGTAGGTCAAGAGTACGCTGGAGTTTAAGCGGGAAAATATGCGCTAGGTTAACGCATAGTTTATTGTCGTAGGTCAAGAGTACGTTCGGTTAAATAGACCAAAAAAAGACAGCTTAAATTATTAAAATTTTTACCAAAAACAATAATTTGAAAATTTCTGAAGTCAATTTTAAAAAACAACTTCAAACAATTGACTGAAAAGCAATTGAAATTCGAATTTTATGTTTTTACTTGATTTAAATAAATTTGATTGTAGAAATCCATTAGTGTAAGAATTTCCTCAATCTGATAATTATTTTGAAAGTTATCGTGGAAAAACTGAAAAACAATTGAAATTCGAATTTTTTATTTTTACTTGATTTAAATAAATTTAATTGTAGGAATCCATTGCTGCAAGATTTTTCATAATCTGACAATTAGTTTGGAAGTTATTGTGGAAAAACTGAAAAACAATTGAAATTCTAATTTTATATTTTTACTTGATCTAAATAAGTTTGATTGTAGGAATCCATTGCTGCAAGAATTTCCATAATCTGATAATTATTTTGGAAGTTATCGTGGATAAATTGAAAAACAGTTGAAATATTGAAATTCAAATTTTATATTTTTACTTGATTTGAATAAATCTGATTGTAGGAAACCATTGGTGCAAGAATTTCTTTAATCTGATGATTAGTTTAAAAGTTATCGTAGAAAAACTGAAAAACAATTGAAATTCGAATTGTATATTTTTACTTGATTTCAATAAATTTGATTGTAGGAATCTATTGCTGCAAGAATTTTCATAATATGACAATTAGTTTGGAAGTTATCGTGGAAAAACTGAAAAACAATTGAAATTCGAATTTTATATTTTTACTAGATTTAAATAATTTTGATTGTAGGAATTCATTGCTGCAAGAATTTTCATAACCTGACAATTAGTTTGAAAGTTATCGTGGAAAAACTGAAAAACAATTGAAATTCGAATTTTATATTTTTACTAGATTTAAATAATTTTGATTGTAGGAATTCATTGCTGCAAGAATTTTCATAACCTGACAATTAGTTTGAAAGTTATCGTGGAAAAACTGAAAAACAATTGAAGTTCAATTTTTGGATTTTTACTTGATCTAAATAAATTTGATTGTAGGACTCTATAGTGCGAAAATTTCTATAATCTGATAATTATTTTGGAAGTTATCGTGGAAAAACTGAAAAACAATTGAAATTCGAATTTTATATTTTTACTTGATTTAAATAAATTTTATTGTAGGAATCCATTTGTGCAAGAATTTCCATAATCTGATGATTAGTTTTTAAAGTTATAGTGGAAAAACTGAAAAACAATTGCAATTCGAATTTTATATTTTTACTTGATTTAAATAAATCTGATTGAAGGAATCCATTGGTGCAAAAATTTCCATAATCTAATGATTATTTTGGAAGTTATCATGGAAAAACTGAAAAACAATTGAAATTCGGATTTTATATTTTAACTTGATTTAAATACATTTGATTGTAGGAATCCATTTGTGCAAGAATTTCCATAATCTGATGATTATTTTGGAAGTTATCGTGAAAAAACTGAAAAACAATTGAAATTCGAATTTTTTATTTTTACTTGATTTAAATAAATTTAATTCTAGGAATCCATTGCTGCAAGAATTTTCATAATCTGACAATTAGTTTGGAAGTTATCGTGGAAAAACTGAAAAACAATTGCAATTCGAATTTTATATTTTTACTTGATTTAAATAAATTTGATTGTAGGAATCCATTGCTGCAAGAATTTTCATAATATGACAATTAGTTTGGAAGTTATCGTGGAAAAACTGAAAAACAATTGAAATTCGAATTTTATATTTTTACTAGATTTAAATAATTTTGATTGTAGGAATTCATTGCTGCAAGAATTTTCATAACCTGACAATTAGTTTGAAAGTTATCGTGGAAAAACTGAAAAACAATTGAAGTTCAATTTTTGGATTTTTACTTGATCTAAATAAATTTGATTGTAGGACTCTATAGTGCGAAAATTTCCATAATCTAATGATTATTTTGGAAGTTATCATGGAAAAACTGAAAAACAATTGAAATTCGAATTTTATATTTTTACTTGATTTAAATAATTTTGATTGTAGGAATTCATTGCTGCAAGAATTTTCATAACCTGACAATTAGTTTGAAAGTTATCGTGGAAAAACTGAAAAACAATTGAAGTTCAATTTTTGGATTTTTACTTGATCTAAATAAATTTGATTGTAGGACTCTATAGTGCGAAAATTTCTATAATCTGATAATTATTTTGGAAGTTATCGTGAAAAACTGAAAAACAATTGAAATTCGAATTTTATACTTTTACTTGATTTAAATAAATTTAATTGTAGGAATCCATTCCTGCAAGAATTCTCATAATCTGATGATTAGTTTGGAAGTTATCGTCAAAAAACTGAAAAACAATTGAAATTCGAATTTTATATTTTTATTTGATTTAAATAAATTTGATTATAGGAATCCATTGCTGCAAGAATTTTCATAATCTGATAATTATTTTGGAAGTTATTGTGGAAAAACTGAAAAACAATTGAAATTCAAAGTTTATATTTTTACTTCATTTAAATAAATTTGATTGTAGGAATCCATTGGTGTAAAAATTTCCTCAATCTGATAATTATTTTGGAAGTTATCGTGGAAAAATTTAAAAACAATTGAAATTCGAATTTTATATTTTTACTTGATTTAAATAAATTTGATTATACGAATCCATTGCTGCAAGAATTTCCATAATCTAATGATTATTTTGGAAGTTATCGTGGAAAAACTGAAAAACAATTGAAATTCGAATTTTATATTTTTACTTGATTTAAATAAATTTGATTATACGAATCCATTGCTGCAAGAATTTCCATAATCTAATGATTATTTTGGAAGTTATCGTGGAAAAACTGAAAAACAATTGAAATTCGAATTTTATATTTTTACTTGATTTAAATAAATTTGATTATACGAATCCATTGCTGCAAGAATTTCCATAATCTGATAATTATTTTGGAAGTTATCGTGGAAAAACTGGAAAACAATTGAAATTCGAATTTTATATTTTTACTTGATTTAAATGAATTTGATTGTAGGAATCCATTGCTGCAAGAATTTTCATAATCTGACAATTATTTTGAAAGTTATCGTGGAAAAACTGAAAAACAATTGAAATTCGAATTTTATATGTTTACTTGAATTAAATAAAATTGATTGCAGGAATCCATTAGTGCAAAAATTTTTATAATCTGATGATTATTTTGGAAGATATCGTGGAAAACCTGAAAAACAATTGAAATTCGAATTTTATATTTTTACTTGATTTAAATAAATTTTATTGTAGGAATCCATTAGTGTAAAAATGTTCTCAATCTGATAATTATTTTGGAAGTTATCGTGGAAAAACTGAAAAACAATTGAAATTCGAATTTTATATTTTTACTTGATTTACATAAATTTGATTGTAGGAATTTACTGGTGCAAGAAATTTCATAATCTGATAATGATTTTGGAAGTTATCGTGCAAAAACTGAAAAACAATTGAAATTCGAATTTTTTATTTTTACTTAATTGAAATAAATTTGATTGTAGGAATTCATTGGTGGAAGAATTTCCTAAATCTGATAATGATTTTGGAAGTTATCGCCGAAAAACTGAAAAACAATTGAAATTCGAATTTTATATTTTTACTAGTTTTAAATAAATTGAATTGTAGGAATCCGTTGGTGCAAGAATTTCCCTAATCTGATAATTAGTTTGGAAGTTATCGTGGAAAAACTGAAAAACAATTGAAATTCGAATTTTATATTTTTACTTGATTTAAATAAATCTGATTGTAGGAATTCATTGCTGCAAGAATTTCTTCAATCTGATGATTAGTTTAAAAGTTATTGAGGAAAAACTGAAAAACAATTGAAATTCGATTTTTTTATTTTTACTTGATTTAAATAAATTTGATTGTAGGAATCCATTTGTGCAAGAATTTCCATAAACTGATAATTATTTTGGAAGTTATTGTGGAAAAACCGAAAAGCAATTGAATTTTAGTTTTAAGTTGATTTAAATGGCGCATGATTTTTTTTTTTTAATTTAAACATTATTGTGAAGTGGCCAACCACCCACCTTATATATTTATTTTTGCTTAAACTAAAAGAGTGTTCATAGGCGCTATATTTTTGACAGAAAAATCACTTTTTCTACTTTTCTTTTGTTGAAAATGGATCAAAAAATATTAAAAGTAGAATTGAATTAAAAGGAAATACAAACATTTGCGATTATTCTAAAACAAATGTGGGCAGCAGAGTTTGATTATAAAGAGTTTTGTATATGTAGGGTGGGTGGGTGGCCACTATCACACCCTCCAATCATAAATATTAGAAAGGGTTTGATTGAATTAATTCATAACGTTTATTAAAATTTACTTCATAAATGATTACGTTTGTGTTAAAAACATTCACGACAAACTCTTGTTTATGTTAAATTGATTGGAGGGTGGAATAGTGGCCACCCACCCACCCTACATATATATTTTAACTAAATTAAAACAGTGTTTTTGATGACGAGCTTTTTTTACCAGAGCTGATATTTTATTGTAATTAAAAATAAAATAAATAACAGATTTTCAACTATTTAGTAAAAATATGGCCAACTTATAAAGCATACTTTTTATAGATAGTACAGGGAAAGTATTGTGATGGCCACATCACCATTTTTTATAAAGAAATTTAAAAACATTTAGACCCTTTTGGTCATTAATAACAATAATAATAATAATATTTCACATGTCAAAAATAATTAATCTTTAAGTTGGTTATTTTTGTAAGTTTTACACTAATTACGATCATTTATTTAAATATTTTTCAAGAATAAAACCATCTGTTATTAATTTATGTATGTATATATAATTGTCACTGATCTACAACGCATTATTTTCCACGTCCGTTCCACGAATTATCGGCGGAAATTAAATATTTGATTTGTGTTTGTCGTCAATCCACCATTAAATTACTAATTAAACACGTTTTTCCGAGCCACTTGGAAATGTGGAAATTGACGTAATTCATATATTCATATTTATATATTCATATTCACATTTATTTCATAATTAACATGTCCTAAAAAAGCTAAACAATTCGTTATTACACAAAACTGATAAAAAAAAATCAAGAGAAATAAAAAATCGCATTTATATTTCAACAACCACTAAATATACTAAATAAATGAAAATATTTTTCTGATATATTAAGTACCCTCATTGTTACTATGACCTTTTTGTGATTTTTTATTTACGTCAATTCGCCGATGACGTGGAAAATTATTATTCAAATAATTAAAAATTAGTTTTGCGTCAAGGACCTCCTCACGTGGTCTAATAGGTAAAGTAACTTCCATAATTAAAATTTTTCAATTAATTGAAACTAAAACAATTTACATTCATTTCAGGTATACCACAAGGGTCTAATTTAGGACTTTTGTTTATAATAGTTATTTATTCATTATCTTTTCATCGTCATATACCGATGATTTAAAAATATGGACTAATATTATTAGAGTGACGGGGGCGATCCTTTAAAGTAACAAGCTCATTTACACACACACAAATAACACATGGCGGAAGGACCACGTGGTCGATAGCCTAACACTACTACTATTATTAGCCTGGAAGTAATGTAAATTTAAAATTTTCGTTACGACGAAAGCAAGTGTCCTCCAAATAACCGAATAATAATAGTGAAAATTAAAATGAAAATACGTCGACATTTCTGTAATATGAATATTTATAACGTTATCGTAATTTTTGAATTTTATGTAAGTAACTGTGCTATTACCTTATTTTCAAGCTGTATTTTAAATGATACGATTACTTCAATTTAGGTATCTATGAAACTTTTTTTTCATTTATTTTATGAAACTAATTTAATTTATTAGTTATTAAATTATTATTCATTTTATGAATGTAATTTAATTTATTAGCTATTAAAATTACGCGTATGTGAGTTTTTTTAAAGGATGAAATAAAAATTCAGTTTTAGGGCAAAGAAGATATGTCGTAAATAAAATTATCTGAGATGACAATAAGCTATTGCGGAGGATGGGTGTGCTAAAAGACCACTGGACAAGGTGAGGTGGAGAATTATTTGCAACACATTATTTAAAAACGCAGAGTCAATGGAAGAAGCATACGAAGTAAGGAGAGAACTTGGAGACAACAATTTGTAGCAAATGCCCTTAGTACTGTACCGCCGCTCTGCCGCACACCGCGCTCTGTTTTGGAAGGACCAAAGCAATCAAAAAGGCCAGCACCAAGAGATATTCCCTACTTACTTACATCCTCTGTGGAGCAAACCGTCTCAACCTAACTCTACATCCTTCTAATCATCTGTTAGAACAGAATGCTGAACTATTCGACCGACTAGGTTCCACCAGTTTCGTAGAATATCACATAGAAATGGAATACACTCGCCAGTTAGACAAATGACACCGTCAAAGAACAATATCCTCAAGCAAAACCTTAATGAATTACAAAATACTGGAACCATCGAAGAATGCGAGAGTGCATGGACTTTACCGGTTGGACTTGTACAAAAAAAACCCTCTGGAGAATAAAATAATGCAATCAGGCAATGGAAATCCGAGCAAGAAGTCGCCATGTAAGAATTGAAGACCCTACTAATCACAGCTTTAATCTTAGGTTAATCATGAGCAACCTTTCATACTACGCACCAAGGCGAGCTAGTTCGCAGGCTGACTATTGAAAGCAACTGAAATAAATTACTCCACAACCAAGAGGAAGTAATTTGGGCAATACAATAAATGGATCTTTTTGTATCACCTTCACAGACCACCAAACGAATAAAACCAGTGATCTCTAATCGTTACTTTAGACCTATTTACAAACCCCAAGCATTTCAGTGCAACCAACCGGAATTCAAAAAGATCTTGGACTGTTTTGAACGAGACCACCCTAAAGAAACGATCCAGTGTATGGATCGCGGATATCTTATATCTTAAGGAGTACTAAATCGTTACTCTTCAGATGCTTAATATGTCTTTATCGCCGAAAACAACAACTGAAATTGATTCACGATTTAATGATAGCCGGATATTATCGAATTGACCTCATCCTACATAAAATGAAACAATTCTTTTGGCCAGGGATGGGAAAAGACGTTGCCACCTAGACATAAACCTACAAGCCCAATCATCCTGCTGGATTACTCCAAACTCTTGTATTGCATCCGACTTTTTTTGAACCGCTTCAGAACGAAATATGGATTACATTACAGAGGATACCGCATCACGCGGTTTGATATCATATTTTACCGATTAGTCACCATAATTTTAAAATAGAAAATCAATTATGTATGTGTATATAGCACAACCTTGATTAACAGGTCAAGTGGTAATAAGCATGCAAACTAGGAACGTGGTAATATTTAGAAATAGTTCGGCTTTAATAAATTGTTATTTAATTAATTCAGATAAAATTTAGTTAAAAACAATTATTTTACGTTATAAGTAATCATTGGGGCCATTCAATAGCCACTTTTTTTAAACGTATAAGGTTAATAAATTGACTTATTCACTTTATTGTCATCACATACATAATCATTTTCAAATTATAATTGTTTATTCGATTCACACATGATTTGATTAATTTCCTATTTTCATATTTCTAGTTGTAGTCAGAGTTGAAAATTATAATAAAATAAAACGTATGTAATATTAGAGAATTAATTAACATAAAAATGTTTCATTAACTGTTAAGTAAGAATTAAATTCAACGTATGTAATATTTTATTAATTTAATCATATTAAAATTATGATTAAGTATGTGATACTTTAATAATTTTCATAATTTAGAAAAATTCATCCCTTAGATCCTCTCTATAATAATCTCAATTGATTTAATTATACATTATACTGTTGATCTTGTAAATATTTAAAAGACAAATCCAACGCCTAAACAACACGTTGCAATTTTTCATTTGCGCAGTACCAACAATACTGACACAACAATGTGTCTAGTATTTGCGTAATAAAAATATTAATTTAAAGCGCGCGTGCGTACTTAATAAAATCTCTCCCGATTTGAATACAATGACCAAAATTTCCCTATTTTTTTCAAATTGCGCTCAATGATGGAAATTTATATGTTTAGGTGCAAAAGTCATTCTATGAATTGTATTAAATTAAAGTATGTTTTATTAAAATTTCGCGTGTGTGAATTTTTTTTATTGTCTTAACAAAACAATGGTTTTAAAATAGGAATAATTTCATAACATTTACGCGCACATTTTAAGTAAAATAATAATAATAATAATAAACTTTATTTAGCACTGTTGCTATATAAAATATAGTTATAAAATTCATAACAAATATATATATATAAATGATAATTATAATTGGGTAATAGGTAATCGCTCGTTCCACTTACAAATTGTCACGATTCCTAAGAAGGCTTGAACGAAAACACGTCCAAAATTTTAATAATTTCTTGTGAATTCATAATAAAAAGACTCAAAACTATAATTTTTTGAACACTGAATAAAACACTTACTATGTTTTTAACCACTGTAATTGTTTGTTGTAAATTCTTACGATGTAAATTAAAAGGCTTCTAGAACTATTATCCTTGTGAATTCCTCGTTTTCTTTCTTCCAAACGATTTTGCAAAAGACTTAATCAGTTTACATTACATTGAAGGGATTTTTATCGTTTGTACGATTAAAAAAAACAATATTAATGTCAGATGATCAAAGTGAATGATTAACGCTTGGATGACGATTTTAATTATTTAAAAAAGTGTTTTTTATTTTATTTTCCAATTATACAATTACATAAAATATACAGTCAATAAATTAAAACCAACCATTTTATTTTCCTCATCGAATACACTCAAACAAAACACAATTGATTACAAATATAAAGTTCCAACCAAAATTAAAATAATATTATTTTAATGATAATACAAAAAAATATGCGCACCATTGTATAACACAAAATGAATGAAGAATGCCACACTCTGGTGATGTTACAACTCCTATGTACAAACACTAAAACATAATATTAATAAAAATCTAAAAAAAAAACTATTACATGGTAATACTTGTACGATTGTCTTTTTTCTTTACACTTGCGTACACTTAAAGCTTATAGTGTGTGAATGATTTTGGCCCAGAACCACGGATAGTGCTACTACCGTTTCAAATCACAGTGTACTGAAGAATTGGTGGCGGTGAAGAATGAAGTGAAAACGTATTCTACTTCTTATCGATGAACGCTCTGTTCCTGAGCTCGTTGTCGGATGATGTGTAGCTCTTCTTGATGTCCTTGTCGGCGTTTTCGTACAGGTCCGTTTGGACTGGGAAGCAGATTCCAACCCCGTTGGATTTAAAGCCGTTGGCCTAAAATTTAATGGTTAATTGGTAATTCTTGTTTAATACATATACAATTTTTATTATAACTTCAATAAGTTCTTTAAAAAGAAATGGTAAAAAATAACAGTATAGTTTTTTTTAATATTATAATTTTTAATATTTAAACAATTTTAAAATATTTTAAAATGTCAATTTGGATAAATTAAATTTTCGAAATATTTTTAAGGATTGAAGGATTGAATTTTCTGCTGATAGATAGGTAGTTCTAAACAATAAAATTATATTTTTTTTATAATTATGTAATTTTTATGTGATTTAATTTGTGAAATAAATATTTATTATTTAGTAAAACATTATTATAATGTTTTATTTAAATTTATTATTTTGTTAATATAGGCAACCCACTGCACATCCATAGAATGCCTTATATCTATGATAATTAAATTAATAAGCACTAAAAACATTGATAATGGTCCGTTTGTGTCCGAAATATATATATATATATATATATATATATATATATATATATATATCTGCGAATTTAAATAAAATTGTGAAGACAGGTTTTTAGTGCTTATTAATTTAATCAAATTTATCTTTACGTAACTCACAAAAATCAAAAAACAACTATGATAATGTTTAGTGTATCAGAATTTACCTCAGGATGTTATTTATAATTGATATGATAACTAATTAAAATGAGATTTGTATTTATTTATGTTAAAAATTGATTAATTCATTTTTAATTACGCCGGCAATATTTCATAAAACATCGTTCGTAAAATCAATTTTTTAATCACATTTTGCCCCAAGAAGCCTAAATTGAAATTGCAAATAGTTATGGAACCGACCAATAGTTTTACCTTACTCAATTGAGTTGGTTTCATTGAGAAAATAGCATAAATGTGTGTATTTGAATAAAATGTTAGTGTATTACCAATATAGGCAACTTTATTTACACTTGTAAAATAAAAACACCAACACTTTCTTCACAATTTAATTTAATTTCGCAAAATAGTGTTTTTATTTTCCAAGTGCATAAAATAAATATTCACATAACTCAAGAACAAATTTCTAACTTTATATACCGTTGGGAAAGAAATCTAATAATAAAGATTTTTATGTAATTATATACACTTTACATAAATGTATTAATCAAGAGGTTATTTATTATTGATATGATAACTAATTACACTGGAGGAGTTATGTCATAAATTGATTAATTCATTTTTAATTACGCTAGCAATATTTTACAAAACATCGTTATTAAAATCAAATTTTTAATCACATTTTGCGTTATGAAGCCTAAATTGAAATTGCAAAATGTTCTGGAAATAACCAAAAGTTTTATCTTTGTTGGTTTCATTAAGAAAATAGTATAAAAGTATTTAGTATGAATAAAATGTTCGTGTGATGTAGTATAGGCAACCTTATAAACGGTTTAGAAAGAAATCTATTAATAAAGATTATAATGTACATATTTATATATACTATACACACAAATGTATTAACAGTTTTAAAAGCAGAAGATTTTTTATTAGCATATACTATAATTTGTTTGTGTATAATATTTTTATGTCATAAAATTGGTGAAACAAGAAAACAATTAATTTCATCTATATTTTAATAATATATAGGTTTTATAATTAAATTCACTTGGTTTGTTTCACAAATATATTTTTTATTTTTAACTAGTTTCGTCTTAATGCCATTATCAAGAATGAATTTAATTATAGAATCTATATATTAACATAATGTTTCACCAAGTGATTAATGAGAAACAAGTATATGCTATGGTTTAATAACTTTATATTACAAATAAATAATTTTTGGTAATATCCAGATACTGATAAATCTTTTGCACCTAATTAACTTTCTAATTAACCAAAGAATTTCCTAATAAATATAAATTGTAATGAATTGTAATTATTTTGAGTTGTTATTATATATGAATAAAATGTTAGTGTGATGTAATATAGGCAACCTTATAGACCGTGTAGAAAGAAATCTAATAATAAAGATTGTAATGTATTTATGTATACTATATACAATTGCATAAACAGTTTTAAAAGTATAGGATTTTTTTAAAATTATTATGTACCATAATTTGCTTGTATATAATGTTTTTTTTTTGTCATAAAATTGGTGAATCAAGAAATCAAAAATTTTAATCTATGGTTTAATAACTTTATTCCACATAAATAATTTTTTGTAATAGCCAGATACTGTTAAATCTTATACACCTACTTAACTTTCTGAATTAACAAATAATTTCCTAATAAATATAAATTGCAATGAATTGTAATTATTTTAAGTTGTTTTTATATATGAATAAAATGTTAGTGTGATGTAATATAGGCAACCTTATATACCGTGTAAAAAGAAATCTAATATTAAGATTGTAATGTATTTATGTATACTATACACAAATGCATAAACATTTTTAAAAGTGTAAGATTTTTTTAAATTAGTATATACCATAATTTGCTTGTGTATAATGTTTTTTGTCATAAAATTATTGAAACATGCAAACTTCTTTTATCGATGGTTTAATAACTTTATCTCCCACATAAATAATTGTGTGTGATATCTAAATACTGATAAATCTTATTAACTCTCTAATTAAAGAAAGAATTTCCTAATAAATATAAATTAGAATTAATTGTAATTATTTTAAGTTGTTATTGAATAAATTAAGAAAAAAATAGAATTTCTATAAAGTTTGACACTACAATTTAAATTATGATATGAAACATTCAAGAATAGCTTATTTCCCCTATTAAAAAGTAACACTACGTAATAACCCCTATGCTTTCAATGTTACATCATTTTATCTATTTTCTATGGTCGCGACCATTATCATTATTAGCTGTGTGTGCATTAAAATTTATGCTGGATCAATAGATAAACTATTAGAGCAATTGATTTGAGAAGCAGAATAAGAAAACTTTATTAAAACACGAACATTTCATTTTACGAAATGAATAAATAAGGAATTTATCCAGAGATTCAGATTACGAAAAAGTCGCTCCATCTCTTGTCAATAGTATAAAGTCACTGTTGCGTTCGTTTATTACAAAAATCATTAATGAGATACTCGTTAGATGGCGCTAGTGGTCATATTATATCTTATTGCCGCCGTGTCTTTTTTCTTGCTGTGGTAAAATTTCGTACATTAATTTGCTAATTTTATGACAACAGGTTTATATCAAAGGATGTTCGCTGCCACCTGAGAAACCTGATTACAGAAACAATCCCAACAAACAGGTTTATATCATCCCTAATCCTTATATTAGTCTTATAAGTAAACTTTATGTTATGTGGTTTTTCATCATCATGTCATGCATGTTTGCACCATGCATTTATTATATTAAGTAGAAAAAATGAAGGTTATCAACACAATTACCTTTGCAGCCTCTTTTTTCTTGCGATCCTTCTCTTTCTGGGCGTACGTCTGCTTGTAGAATTTGCTGAACAGGAAGTAAAACATGCAGGCGTGCATTCCGATCCACCAGACGAAGGCTTTTGGGTAGCTGCAGTCGATGAAGAGCAATTGGAAGGCGTGTACCATCACGGCAATGAATTGCACCTGAAAAATTAAATTTAGAAGTAATCATGAATGTTTTTTTTTACATGACAATTTCTTCATAGGATACATTTTTAATTGTGGTGGTAAAATACGCCGCGGTGTCTTTAAGCAGAACTAAAATTCAAGATGGCCAATGATGCCATCTTGAATCTTAGTTCAACTGATGATCATATGAGTAAAACACAGTTTGGCACTTTTTTCGCTTATTTCATTAAATGCTAGATGTATATTTCGGTTTGCTATTGATAATGGTTCTGAAATGTACATCTAGCATTTAATAAAATAAGTGAAAAAAGTCCAAACTGTGTTTTACTCATATTAACATACGTGAATACTCAAACAACCCAATTAATATCAACTGATGATACTACATTATGAAATAAGTAAATATTGTAAACTGTGCTTATTCAAATTGTGATTGCAGTGAATTTATATAGATTTGATATAAAATTAAAACTACTGGAAAGAATTTTAGTATCAAGAAAGTCTCATAGGTACCATTTTGTGATCAGTTTGTGGATTTATTAACAACACAATATATCATTTTTTATTACTTGCTTTTGTTCTAAAAAATATTTGATGAAATTTTTTAGGTCCTTTAATACATTTTATTTTAATTGATTACTTTTTTAGACTTACCATTTGTAGAGCCGTGAGGTATTTCTTCCACCACAAGAACTTTTGGTACTGCGGCCCGAGGGCGGCGATCAGGTAATAGGTGTACATGATGATGTGGACGAACGTGTTTAAAAATCCGAAGAAACTGGAGTGGCCACCCGGCGTGAACTTGACGCCGAACCAGACGCTCATCGGCATGATCCCGTGGTGGATCACGTGCAGCGTCGAGATGTGGTCGTTCTTTTTACGCAGAACGAAGAAAAACTGGAAAGGAAATATAATGTATCCATCCATTCTTATTATGAATAGTGTATTGTGTTTTTATAATTTATCTTACCGTGTCGAAAAACTCTGTGAACTTTGAGAAGTAGTACCACCAGCACCCTCTAGCCATCTGAAAGAGAAAAACTCTTTAGAAATAGAAATAGTACCAGAGGGTTTTGAGAGCGTATGAGGTGTTTTAAGTAGTCATAGTTGAGGTAATCGTATTGTCAGGTGGTAGAGGAGATCGTGCGAGGGTACCAAAGAGGATGGACGAGGAAACTTATCCCCCATGTGGACCTAAGCGAAACTGATTACCATATAATTCAAATCATATCCAGGAACTAGCACATTATTGATTACCTGACTGGTTAAGGCAATTGGTATTACAGCTAAGCTCAGGCAAGTAGATTATGTGAGTTTAGGTTAAGGTATTTGGTTCTAAAAAAGTAATAAAGTTAGATGGAACTGGAACAGACACTTTTAGAATTATGATATTTGTTTTCAAAACTTCTTAGTGTCACTTTGCTATTGCTTTGATTATTTCGGTCGAAATTCTGTCTTATTACAGTAGTATATTTATAATTTTAAGCTGCATTCCCTCAAGTGCTTTTATTTTCCCATAAATTTCCTATAAATGCATTCTATTTCATCATGATATTCAAAAGTTAATAAAACCCGAAGAGTGATTAAAATTAGATAAAATTATACATTCATATTAAACGTATACCTTTAGCAAACAATTGCACACACCACTGATTATTTAATAATTTTTCTTGCGTGCACACCGAGAACAAATATTAGAATAAAAAAACGTCATTTGCACTCACACTTTTTCCAACTTATTTGATCGGCAACCTCTTCTGTCTCGTTTTTATTTTAACATCGAGCGTTAATTAAACAATAAAAAGTGTTTAGTAATATATTATATATTGGAGAGACTCGATTGCGCAACTAGAGATTAAAAAAGAGGATAAACACAACTGTCGAAAGAGAATAATTAACACTTTTCACGATCGGTTGCACCTTTCGATTTTATTGTCGCGTTTAGAATACGTGTTGCAAAATAGTTTCTTTTTATGGGTGTTGTAAGTTATTCACTGATATAAAAATTGAATGGAGGAAAATGTCGACTTGAGAAATGCTTATGCAATTGTTAATTCGATATGATGCACATGTTTATTGTTAGAAATTTTATTGTGAGTTTTTATGGTACTTTCCATGATGATGTCAAAAACTATAAGAGCTAGTAAATGGGTAAAATTTATAATGCCGAATTAAATGATACGATGAAAAATTTGGTAATCTCTAGGCATGCGTTTCGCTGTATTACAACTCATTGCTGAGCTTTTTTTGGCCTCGGAAGCAAGTCCATATGGGACTTATTGGTGAAGCTATGATATAATTACGTTAATGAAATGATTTTAATCAAATCATCATTGTTGGAATATATTTTAAAAGCGCGTTAAAAAAACGATATCAGGACAAGTGAAATGTCTGCTTTACGGACGGGTCTGGAGATAACAATTACATAAAACCTTTTATGACGCATTTAAAAAATGATAACAGAACAAAGAAAACTTTGTCCTTAATGTGATTTAAATTGTTTAAATTATGTATCGGCAGCAATTAGTTGTGTATTTCAACGCCAGATAATTGTTGTAAAATAATGCTCGGAGAAATTAATTTTTCTCATTAACTTTTTTAATTTTGACAATTCTGCATCAGTAAATTAATTTACATATGAATGAATATACAGGGTGAGTTTTTTTCGATGTTCTCTATGGGGATCTCGGAAACTATAAGAGATACAGAAACGGTTAAATGGGGAAAGAAGTGTAGATTTACGAGACGAATAAAATTCCACTTTCAAAGTTTTCAAAAAAGTCAAGGGTAACTAGATATTTTGAAAAAAGTAAAAAGTGACAATTTTTTCAAATCAATATATCTCGGTTTTTATAACAGGTGGAAAAAAACTGTAAAGGACAAAGTTTTAGATAATTTTATGCAGATTAATAAAAAATAATCATAAAATTTGTATCGCCATTATTTTCCGAGATATGACGCAAACTTACATTTTTTTAAATGGAAACCATAGTTGGCTGTGACCTCATTCAAAAGGTAATTTTTTTCTCTTTAATCCAATATGGCATACGACATAGTTATTTCTAAAAATGAGTGAGTTATAGTCATTTAAAATTTTATTATAAATAAAAAATGGGTAGCCATGAAAAAGATGAAAGTAAAACAATTGCAGTTGTTTATAATATTAGCAATATTGTAATCATCAGTTTTACAGAGATAAATTAAAATGAAACAACTGCATAAAGTAATTCTGTAATTATCAATATATCAATGGGAGAGAAATTTTAATATTAAAAAATATAGTCAAAGAGTCCACTATTAATACTATTATGACATAAATTATATCTTTTTAAAATTGAATTTATGGCTTTTTGACTATTCTCGTGTAAATTGAATTAAATGTTTCAATAACCACTAGTTTATGATCTTCCACAGATTGATATGATTTTTCATATACTTTGTTTTTTACATAACCCCACAGAAAAAATTCTAAAACGCGCAGATCGGGAGATCTAGGTGGCCCTGGGATTGGTTTATTTCTTCCCACTTATGAGTTAGGAAAAGCATCATTTAAATAATTTGTAAAGCCAACATGTTATTAGGTGGAGCACCGTCATATTGGAACCATTTTAATCTTGCTTGTAATGATAAATTTAAACAATCGAGCGTATCTTCAAATGTTTTCTGAAGAAAATGAAAGTAATCATTTTCACTTAGTGAGCTTTCAAAAATATATGGACCGAGAATTATTAATCCAAACACACCATGGATTAAACCCAAATTTTGTAGTTTTCTTTCTGAAACTTCTCGTGGATTCTCTTAAGTTCATCTATGTTTATTGTAGCGATTAAAAATACCACAATTAGTGAATCACGTATCATATGTTCATAATATTTTTGTAAGAAACGTATTATCCTCTTGACAAATGGGTTTATACCACATACAGAAGGCCATTTGATAATTACAAAATTATTATACTTATGCTGGTTTTCCATTTTTATTTAACTTTGTAGAACTAATAATTACAATATTGCTATTATTATAAACAACTGCAATTGTCTTACTTGACTATAACTCACTTATTTTTAGAAATAACTATGTCGTATGTCATATTGGATTAATGAGAAAAAAATTACCTTTTGAATGAGGCCATAGCCAACTATGGTTTCCATTTAAAAAAATGTAAGTTTGCATCATATCTCGGAAAATAATGGCGATAAAAATTTTCTGATTATTTTTTATTAATCTACATAAAATTATCTAAAACTTTGTCCTTTACAGTTTTTTTCTATCTGTTATAATAACCGAGATATATTGATTTGAAAAAATTGACCCTTTTTACTTTTTTCAAAATATCTAGTTACCCTTGACTTTTTTGAAAACTTTGAAAGTGGAATTTTATTCGTCACGTTAATCTACACTTCTTTCCCCATTTAACCGTTTCTCTATCTCTTATAGTTTCCGAGATCCCCATAGAGAACATCGAAAAAAACTCACCCTGTATATCATCGAACCTGCATGAACTTCGCCCAGCTTCACCCATTCAAAATTTTTGTACGTTTTGTAGATATGTATTTTTTTGGAAAGGAAGCTAAAGACTATTGAACATAAACATAATTAAAACATTTTTTTCTAATTTAACCTTTACATTTCCTCTAACAACCATAACAACATGTACAAAGCGCACTGTTTCGATTCAATGGAAATGAAGTTTAATTATATTGATTATCATTAATTTATGGGGTTCATAACTGACGTAATGCCGTTAAAGGAGCGAATAGCGTTAATTGAAACGGACACAAATATATAATTCTCCATTCTGCGCAAAAACAAAAACCCGTTTCTTCATTTATGGCTAAAAAAATATACAACAAGTTCGTGTTATCGTTCAAGCAATTTTTGTCAACAAGACAATATTAAAAAAAACACGCGAAAATTTTATTATTACTGACGATGAATATTAAAACGATTAGCTAATCATTTAAAAATAAGAAAACATTTTGTAAATCGTAAACAATGATCTTATTAAGTCACTTATTGAATGAACTACGTCATCGTACCTAAAGAACTTTAATAAATTTTATTACAACAAATAAAAACTGGTGTAATTATTTTTTTATAACTAGTATTTTTATATTTTTATTGATATATAATATATACATATTAAGATAAGGTTTACATCTGGTAGAGTCAAGGACGGTAATAATTTATTTACGCATTCGAACATTTTTCTAGTTAATAAAATACATTAAAATCCTTCAGTTCGTTGTAGAAAATTAACTAATAATTTTCGTATTTTTAAATTATTACTTTTCTAGTCATCACCAATTCACAATTTTAAAAGTTCTTTAATTATTAAAAACCGTTGATATGCTGAAATCTTATCATTATATTATTTAAAAGGTATGTGCTTTGTAATTTTCTTTAAATAATATTTTTCTAAACTTACCCTAAGAGCGAGTGGTGCCATAGAGTAGTCCACAGGTTGACACCTGTAACTGTAATGTGAAAACCATCCCGAGACACAACTCTGAAATAAAATTTAAAAAAAACCTTTATACAATATTTATATTATTATAGATTTAAAAAAAAAAATTTAAAAAAATATATATAAGTGGTATAAAAAAGTTAAGTGTTTTCTTTATTTAAAAATCGAAAACGTACCACGAAGTAAACGCCTCCAAAATTCAAGAATATTATAGATTAATTAGTTATAAATCTAAAACTACGATTATTTTGCTTTAAATCTACAACAAGAAAAAATCGAATTGATACCTAAACCTCAATAATAAATATCTTCGTCGATGTTAATAATGTGACAATTAATTCTGTTTGAAATAAAAGCGACAGTTATTTGCTAACTAAATTCATACGTTCGGTAATAAAACTTACCTCGTAAAAGAGCCAAGAGCTCAGTATGACTTGAAACAAGTTGTACACAATAATCGTCTTTTTCAACTCGAATGGTTTCCTGTTTTCCATGAGCTTCGGTCCTAATACCTTCACAATGTATGCATACGTCAAACATATGCACAGTGTTGGAAATGGCGAGCCCATCATCACCCAATCATTCACCCTTGGATCTATAAATTTAAGTAAAGAACAATTAATACAGTATAAAAAATTGTGATGTGCTTTCTCTATATTTTTCTCGAAAACTATGAGGTTTACGCAAAAAAGCTATTCTTAATAATTAATTAGTATTTGTTATATTAATTTCATTTAATTCCTATAGTTTTAAGCAATAGGCAAAAAAACTGTGAAAATTATTAAGTAAAGAACTTTATGAAAGACATATGCTAATAAAACTTGTTCAAGCTTTTTATTCTCTTTAACTTATGTTTGAAAAGTTATATTTAAACTTCAAAATTTGTTTGAATAAATCTATTAAATTTTGCAATAATGTTATGTTTACGTTTTACAACTTTACAGACCCATTGGCGTGAAGTATGTACTTCCATCCTCAGACTAAAAACTAAATTACTGAAATAGTCATTTTGAAATAACTAACAGACAATGTCAAAAACAAGAAACAACAAAAACACTATATCCTTACAAAACCAATCCACCAGTGAAAGTGAAGAGGATATAACAAACAGGGGAATTCTCAAAACGATTAAAGAATAACAAAAAACTGTAGAATTGATGAGTGAAAAAATTGAAGAAATACAAAATGAAAACAGGGAACTGAAAAAAAAATACTGAAAGACAGTAAAAAACAAAATGAATAATTAGAAGAGCGAATACAAATACTTGAAAGTACAATAGAAAAAACTGAATAAGATAAGATAAAAAACAATTTAATCATAATAGAAGTCAAAAAGCAAGAAGAAAAAAATGAAAACACCGAAGAAGTAGCAACAAAAATAATAAAAAATCGAATCAGATCAAATTGTCACCGCCTACAGACGAGGTGGCTATAAAGATAATAGTCCTATACTAGTACAACTCAAAACAAAAGGAACAAAAGAAGCCATATTAAGTGCCCGAAAAACCATTGGATCGATAACTACTATATAATGTACTCTAAGAGAAAAAAGAAACGAGATATTCATTAACGAACAACTAACTTCACATACCAATAGTCTAATTCATAAAGCCAGAGAATTAAAAAAATGCACAATTTCAAATTCTTATGGACTAGAGACGGAAGTATATTCGTCAGAAAAACAGACACGAGGACTAAAATAAAAATTAAAACCCATAATGATCTAGAAAAAATAAAATTAACTAAGTAAAAAATTGTAAACTATGTTTTTGTAAATGTATATGTAAATAAATCTTTAATCTTTAAAAATTAGATTAGCTATAAAATAAACACAAAATAATTGCAATTTTTAGAGATTGTTTCGTACAAATTTTTCATATCATTTTTGATGATGTTTTACTGATTGTAGGGTGGGATAGAGGCCCCCCACCCACCCTACATATACATATAAATTATAATTACTGATAGTCTCGCGGTTTCCAATAAAATTAATTACAAAAGTTTTTGATTAAAAAGGAATTCAAAGACAATTTTTTTCAGTGAGTAAATTAGTAAAAAAATGATGCATGACGTGTGGGCAGACTTTAAATCTAAATTAAATAAGATTAGCTATAGAAAGTCATTTATATTTAAATTTAAATTTTGATTTTGACTGTTTTAATTACATATAGGGTGTGATTATTTTTAGCAGCAAGATCATCAACGATTAGCAATTAAAATTTTCATGTATATGTAGGGTGGGTGGGTGGCCTTTATCCCGCCTTCCAATCAGTAAAACATAAGCAAGGGTTTTACTTAATAATTGTAATATATAAATAAACACAAAATAAATGCAATTTTTAGAAATTTATTCGTACAAATTCTTCAAATAATTTTTGATTATTTTTTACTGATTGGATGTTGGGATAGAGGCCCCCCACCCACCCTACATATACATATAAATTACAATTACTGATCGTCTCGCGGTTTGGAGTAAAATTAATTACAAAACTTTTTGAATATAAAAGAAATTAAAATGGTAAAATTTTTCAGTGAGTTAATTAGTAAAAATTCGATGCATGATGGGTGGGCAGACTTTAAATTTAAATTAGATAAGATTAGCTATAGAAAGTCATTTATATTTATACTTAAATTTTGTTTGATTTTTTTTAAATAAAAAACGGTTTGATTGTTTTTAGCAGCAAAATCATCAACGATTAGCAATTAAAGTTTTCATGTATATGTAGGGTGGGTGGGTGGCCTCTATCTTACCTTCCAATCAGTAAGACATAAGCGAGGGTTTTAGTTAAAAATTTTAAAATGTAAATAAACACAAATTGCAATTTTTAGAGATTGATTCATACAAATTTTTAAAGTAATTTTTGATGATGTTTTACTGATTGGAGGATGGGATAGAGACCACCCACCCACCCTACATATACATATAAATTATAATTACTGATCGTCACGCGGTTTCCAATAAAATTAATTACAAAACTTTTTGAATAAAAAAGAAATTAAAATGGTAAAATTTTTCAGTGAGTAAATTAGTAAAAAATTAATGCGTGATGGGTGGGCAGACTTTAAATCTAAATAAAATAAGATTAGCTATAAAAAGTCATTTATATTTAAACTTATATTTTGATTTTGTTTTATTTTTTATTACATAAAGGGTTTGATTGTTTTAGCAGCAAAATCATCAACGATTAGCAATGAAAATTTTCATGTATAAGTAGGGTGGGTGGGTGGCCTCTATCCCACCCTCCAATCAGTAAAACATAAGCGAGGGTTTTAATTAAAATAAGTAAAATATAAATAAATACAAAATATTTGCAATTTTTAGAGATTGATTCGTATAAATTATTCAAATAAATTTTGATGATGTTTTACTGATTGGAAGGTGGGATAGAGGCCGCCCACCCACCCTACATAAACATAATAACTTTAATTGCTAATCGTCGATGATTTTGCTGCGAACAACAATCAAACCCTTTAGGTAATAAAAAATAAAACAAAATCATGCATTTTTCAATTAGTAAATTAGTAAAAAATTGATGCATGATGGGTGGGCAAACTTTAAATCTAAATTAAATAAGATTATCTATAGAAAGTCATTTATATTTAAACTTAAATTTTGATTTTGTTTTCTTTTTTATTACATAAAGGGTTTTATTGTTTTCAGCAGCAAAATCATCAACGATTAGGAATTAAAATTTTCATGTATATGTAGGGTGGGTTGGGTGGCCTCTATTCCACCTTTCAATCAGCAAAACATAAGCGAGGGTTTTAGTTAAAAAAATTTAAATGTAAATAAACACAAAATAATTGCAATTTTTAGAGATTGATTCGTACAAATTTTTCAAATAACTTTTAATGATGTTTTACTGATTAGAGGGTGGGATAGAGGCCCCCACCCACCCTACATATACATATAAATTATAATTACTGATAGTCTCGGGGTTTCCAATAAAATTAATTACAAAACTTTTTGAATAAAAAAGAAATTAAAATGGTAAAATTTTTCAGTGAGTAAATTAGTAAAAAATTGATGCATGATGGGTGGGCAGACTTGAAATCTAAATTAAATAAGATTAGCTATAGAAAGTCATTTATATTTAAATTTTGACTTTGTTTTATTTTTTATTACATAAAGGGTTTGATTGTTTTTAGCAGCAAAATCATCAACGATTAGCAATTAAAATTTTCATGTATATGTAGGGTGGGTGGGTGGCCTCTATCCCACACTCCAATCAGTAAAATATAAGCGGGGGTTTTAGTTATTTTAAAAATGTAAATAAACACAAAATAATTGCAATTTTTAGAAACTGATTCTTACAAATTTTTCAATAATTTTTGAAGATGTTTTACTGATTCAAGGGTGGGATAGAGGCCCCCCACCCACCCTTCATATACATATAAATTATAATTACTGATAGTCTCGCGGTTTCCAATAAAATTAATTACAAAAGTTTTTGATTAAAAAAGAAATTCAAAAACAAAATTTTTCAGTGAGTAAATTAGTAAAAAATTGATGCATGATGGGTGGGCAGACCTTAAATCTAAATATAATAAGATTGGCTATAGAAAGTCGTTTATATTTAAACTTAAATTTTGATTTTGTTTTATTTTTTATTACATAAAGGGTTTGATTGTTTTTGCAGCAAAATCATCAACGATTAGCAATTAAAATTATCATATATATGTAGGGTGGGTGGGTGGCCTCTATCCTACCCTTTATTCAGTAAAACATAAGCATGGGTTTTAATTAATCGTTGTAATATATAAATAAACAGAAAATAATTTCAATTCTTAGAAATTTATTTGTACACATTTTTCAAATAATATTTGATGATGTTTAATGATTGGAGGATAGGATAGAGGCCCCCCACCCACCCTACATATACATATAAATAACAATTACTGATAGTCTCGCGGTTTCCAATAAAATTAATTACAAAACTTTTTGAATAAAAGAAATTATAAAGGTAAAATTTTTCAGTGAGTAAATTAGTAAAAATTCGATGCATGATGGGTGGGCAGACTTTAAATTTAAATTAGATAAGATTTGTTGTAGAATGTCACTTATATTTAAACGTAAATTTTGATTTTATTTTATTTTTTATTATATAAAGGGTTTGATTGTTTTTAGCAGCAAAATCATCGACGATTAGCAATTAGAGTTATCATGTTTATGTAGGGTGGGTGGGTGGCCTCTATCCTACCCTCCAATCAGTAAAACATAAGCGAGGGTTTTAATTAAAAGTTTTAAAATATAAATAAACACAATATAATTGTAATTTTTTAGAGATTTATTCATACACATTTTTCAAATAATTTTTGATGCTGCTTTACTGATTAGAGGGTTTTTGAAATACAGCTTGCATAGAAATTCTCATTTACAAAAACAATAATTTCCCTATATATTCTATATAGGGGAAGTAAAACAATGATTTAAAAAATAGTAAAAAATATACTTTCAACAATCACAGCTTTCAAACACGGACTGAAATTCTTTTCTCCTAATTCTAAAGACTTTACATCTAACAGATTAGTATTGTCATCTATCAAATATTCGAATTTCTGCGGAAAGGATTTAATTGCAATTATCAGTGCTTATAAGCACAGACAAAAAACTGTTCCTCCTAATTCTAATGCTTTTACTACTGTTTGATTTGTATTGTCATCTACCTAAAATTCCAATTGCTGCAGAAAGGATTTTTATTTCAATAATTACTGTCTCTAAACCGATTTTAAAAAATAACTCAATTTCTATCCTATACGATTGGTTTTTATGCAAAGCTCTTAACGTAAATCGAAGATTATTCATTTTTGTTTTGAATGACTGGCAAAAAACTTTCCATTACAACAATTAGAAATTGATATCTTATAATTGAGATAGAATCAAATAGTTAGCACCTAGTTAACTGATCTTGGTCGTAAACTTGTTCCACACGACTCGAAATTTGCACGATTTCGAAGCAAAACGCGCGTTAACGTTGTGCAAACATTCCGACTGAAAACGCAGTAAGCGAATTCGCACGCACATTCACTCGACACATATTTGCTCGCGCATTACTACAAAATTAACACATTTTTCACACATTGGCCAATCTCGAGTGTTTGCACTCTCGACACTCACCGCTTTTGTTGTCCATTAGATCATGGTATCCGTCCACTATCGTCCTCACCAGTTGCGCCATCTGAAAACATAAGAAAGAAAATTGTCAAGAGGCAAACAAAAAGGCGAAAGAAACGAAAGCTGGGGATTGAGTAATGTTTACCATTGGTAAAATTTGGACATGGGCGGCGTTAGGTGGTTTTCCAGGTCGAGTGTATTGTATTTACCTGGAAAGGTTGGTGAGGATGTTTTTTTTAGCAAACGTTACGAACATTAAAAACAAGTTTCAGGTCTTAAAAATCATCACACTGACCTCGCATAATAATATATAGGCAAAGTAACGTGAATTTTGATGGATGAAAGGTGAATGTTTTCTGTAAAATCGATGGAAAATTATATATACTGGGTAATACATTAAATAAATAAATATTTCTTAAAATCTCAATGAAACAAAAACTATTTTATTTAATTGTTAAAAATATTTGTAATAATTTTATTCAGACTACTATTTTAGGAAATTCTTTGAAGCACAAAATATTGTAGAGTAGCAGAGATAAAGAAAATCCTTGAGGTAAACCTTATTCAGAAAACAAAACAAGACTTTATATACGTCGAGTAATAAAATTGTTTTAAAATAGTAACAAGTAATGGCCTCATCAATCCAGTAAATAAAATTGTTGTCCTTTAAGTGGACTTGTTCGCGCATTTTATATGAGAATGGTAAGTGGATTATTTAGAAGAAAAAAAAACCAAAGTGGTAATGAAAAATAAAGAGGGCTAGTTGAGAACTTCTATAAATCTGTAGGGAATATTGATTGAAAATCAAAGAAATCTGATTGAAAAATATTAGAATTCTTAGAGAAATTTCTTAGAATTTACAAGATAGGTATATTCCTAGCAATTTTGAAAATAAAACAAAAATTTGAAGAAATTTCTCTCATTTTGGAAGAGAAGGAAGGTTTAATAGTATAGAGCAAAACATGTTGGAAAAGAGTTGTTAAAAATGTTCTGTAAACTAAAACGATAACTGTTGAAATGTGCCAATAATATGGAAGAGATTTTTTTGTGAAAATTTCAATAGGAATAAATAAGAAATAGTGTGTGATCATAAGGATTGTGGCGACCGTTACTACGTGGTAATTTAATTATGTTTAGTTAAGTGTTTAAATAGTGTGTGAATTATTGAATCTAGGAAATGAAGTTGAAGAATTCAAAAAATTTCTTGAATGCAAACGGAAGATTTTTATGATAACAAGGTAATGTAAAAAAATGTATTAAGAAACTTAATACTTTATAATTTCGCATAAACAAACATTTGCAAATGTTCATTTGCAAGGTTCTAATAATATGCATGTCACCGGTCTCATGGTCTGCATCGTAATTTCGTTAGATCCTTGCCCTGAAGAACGCAGACGAAATGCGCCATTAACTCGTCTAGTTGTCGTTTTACTTGAGACTTGTACATCCATACACCTTTATGGATTTTTCAATCTCGCTCACCTTGTCGTAGGATTTTTTCGCAAATACGCGCAAGGGAATTCCCCGATCGTTATATTATTCCGGTTACCATTTTTGTAACCAGTTATAGGTACTTGGGTTACTATTTACTTTTGTTTGCAGTTAGTATTTTCACGTTACAATTGGGATTTTACGAGTAAAATTGAGTAAGAACATCTAAGAATAACGAATAAATTCAATTAATTAATACTGACACAGTGTATATGGTTTCAAAAATGTTTTTATTTCTACGGCAATGTTTAACCACGCAGTGGCTTCGTCAGGTAGATGAGAAATGAAAAAAATCAATCTGAAATACCTAAACTTCGCATCTAAAAAGCGATTTATATTGTTGTCTCAATAAAACTTATTTGATATATCTACAAACAGTATAAGCAATTTAGTTAGTTCTTTAAAAAATGATTACATAATAATGTATTATTTGGCTAACAGTATTAATTATAATAAAGTTGTTTACACAATTCCTATGAATTCATCGCGATTGCGGAGGTAATTTTTTCAATGGGTTTCTAGATAGATTAATGACATTCATTCGTAAGAGAATCCTTCCGCAAACAACGTCCAAAGGTGAAGGTTGCGTTAATTTGTTTGTGTAATATTATTAAGAAATTATATTGTTTATAAGTGAAGCATAAAAAATTGTAATGTGGCCATCATAATACTATCCTTATATTTTTCTCAAAAACTATGAGGTTTACGCAAAAAAGCTATTGGCCACATTACCATTTTTTGGAATATTTAGAGAATCTAAATTGAATGACTACGATGGCAAAACAAATTTGTGTCTGTGTGTGTGTGTATCGATCTGTCGGTTGGTGAGCGTTGTATCTCAAAAACGAAATAAATGAGAAACTGCACAAGTTTTATTTAAATATTTTTATCATAAAATTCTTAACTTGCGAGAAAAAATATTTTTTTTTATTGTAGAGAATTCAAAAAAAAAAGTGAACAAATTATTTCGAATTTTTAACACCATCTCTTCCAAATTCTCTAAAAATAACATTATCTATCATAATTTTTAATTTTTCTTTCCAACATATTCTGTTTCGGATATCTGCAATTTTCAAGTCATTTTTTTCACATTCTAACATTTTCTTAATATTTAAAAACATTAAAAAATGTATATTCTAACTTATTTGAAAAAAAAATCTTTACCAGATTCCATATTCCCAAAATAACATATTTTTTTCATTTTTTTTTCAAATTGTAACACTTTTTGGAGATTAGGAAAACTAAAATTTCTAGAATTTCCAACAATATTATCTCTAAATTCACGAAATGTTGTCAGATAATTTTTTTCCTGATTTCTACAATTTTAATCGACGGTTCTAAAATTTTGGCACTTTATCTTTCAAATTTTTATTTTCCAACAAATTCTCTCCTAAATTCTATGACTTTATATTATTCTAAATTCTAAAAATTATTATTTACTAGATATTTTTACAATTTTCTTTGAGGATTCTAAAGTATTCCAACATAATCTCTTCCAGATCTTTACACTCCTCAAACAATTTATACAAATTTCCGGGAATAAAAAAATCCCAAAATTTATCTTTTCTAGATTATTTGATTTTCTTTGGAAATTATTATTATCAATTTTTTGAGGATTCTAAAATATTTCAATTTTCCAAATTTATTTTTAAGATTTCTAGATTATTAAAAAAAATCTCTTCCTGCTTTTAATATTGTATTATCAAGTGGCAAAATCTTCTTCGGATTCAGTCGCGAGAAAAGATTATGAAATAAGCAATAAGATAACAGAATTGAAAACAAGTTTTCGTTCACATTCCCAAAATTTTAAAATGGTTAAAATCCTCCCAATTTTTGGAATTCTATTTTTTAAGCAACTGATCTGCTAGATGTTTACAATTATCTATCAAGATTCAATTTTTCTTTTGAGGTTTTACAATTTCCCAATATATATTTTCTTTCTAAAGTTTTCCAGCAGATTTCAAATTCTTAAGATATTTTTTTTGAATATTAATAACATACAAAAGTTTATTTTTAGAATTTTCAAAAAATCTATTTCGGATTAGACACATTTTCAATGATGATTTCTAAACATTTTTCAACAATTTTAATATTTTACAATCGATTTTTATTTTAGAATTTTTTTTTTCGATATCTATTCACATTTATGAATCTTTTGTCTCCTTTCTTGAAAATTACAAGTATTAAATTCAATAAAATTTAAAAAAACCTACGTCAAATTTTTTTGTAATTCAAATTCCACAAATTATGTACGATTTTGCACAAGCTTCTCTTCCAAATGTTTTAAATTTATTTTAAACAAATCTCGAAATTAAAAAAAAATCTTTGAGAATAGTAGACTTTTGGTGATTGAATTTTCCTTTAATTTTTGTTCCACATTCCTAGAATTTTCTTGTGCTATTATAAATATTCTAATAACGTATCTTTCAGTTTTATAAAATTTTCATTGAGTAATCTTTCAACAATATTTTATCGAATTTTTCAGAATTTCACCGAAAGCTCTATATTCTTTGATTTTCTTTTACAATTCTAATTTTTGTAGAATTTAAAATAAAATTAAAACTTACAGTGATTGAAGTAAAAAAAAAATATGTAAGTTGTAGGTAGCCACTATCCCACCCTCCAATCTCTAAAATATACACAAGTTTTTATACAAAATTTATACTGGTTTATTAAAAGATGTATGCTATATTTAATAAGTACATTTTCTATTAAATAATTTGAAATAAATTGAAAAAAAGAAGATGTTTTTTTTCAGTTGGTAAAAAGCCGCTTGTTGGATCGCGTCAGTAGTTATTACAGATTTTTGAGAAAATATAGGGAAAGTATTATGGTGCTCACATCACCATTTTTTAAACTTTTTATAAAAAGTTAAACGTTTTTCTGTTATTCATTACAAATGTACTACGAAGTCAACGCCTCCAAAATTCAAGATACAAAAGGAAACATTTTTGAGTGAGTAAATTAATACAACATTTTATGCATGATGGATGGGCAGACTTTTTAAATTTAAATTAGATAAGATTAGCTATAGAAAGTCATTTATATTTAAACTTAAATTTTGATTTTGTTTTATATTTTATACGTAAAGGGTTTGATTGTTTTTAGCAGCAAAATCATCAACGATTAGCAATGAAAGTTATCATGTATATGTAGGGTGGGTGGGTGGCCTCTATTTCACCCTCCAATCAGTAAATTATAAGTAAGGGTTTTAATTAAAAGTTGTAAAATATAAATAATCACAAAATAATTGCAATTTTTAGAGATTTATTCATAGAAATTTTTCAAATAATTTTTGAATATGTTTTACTGATTGGAGGGTGGGATAGTGGCCACCCACCCACCCTACATATACACATAAATTACAAGTACTGATGGTCTCGTGGTTTGGAATAAAATAATTACAAAACTTTTTGAGTAGAAAAGAAATTCAAAAGGAAAAATTTTTGAGTGAGTAAATTAATACAAAATTTAATGGATGATGGGTGGGCAGACTTTAAATGTAAATTAGATAAGGTTAGCTATAGAAAGACATTTATATTTAAACTTAAATTTTGATTTTGTTTTATTTTTTATTATATAAAGAGTTTGATTGTTTTTAGCAGCAAAATCATCACCGATTAGCAATTAAAGTTATCAAGTATATGCAGGGTGGGTGGGTGGCCTCTATCCTACCCTTCAATCACTAAAACATAAGCGAGGGTTTTAATTTAAATTTGTAAAATATAAATAAACATAAAGTAATTGCATTTTTTAGAGATTTATTCATACAAAATTTTCAGATAATTTTTGATGATGTTTTACTGATTGGAGGGTGGGATCGAGGCCACCCACCCACCCTACATATACATATAACTTACAATTGTTGATAGTCTCGCGGTTTTGAAAAAAATAATTACAAAACTTCTTGAATAAAATAGAAATACAAAAGGTAACATTTTTTAGTGAGTAAATTAATAAAAAATGCATAATGGGTGGGCAGACTTTAAATCTAGATTAGATAAGATTAGCTATAGAAAGTCATTTATTACTTAAATTTTGATTTTGTTTTATTTTTTATTACATAAAGTGTTTGATTGTTTTTAGCAGCAAAATCATCAACGATTAGCAATTATTGTTATCATGTATATGTAGGGTGGGTGGGTGGCCTCTATCCCACCCACCAATCACTAAAACATAAGCGAGGGTTATAATTAAAATTTGTAAAATATAAATAAACACAAAATAATTGCGATTTTTAGAGATTTATTCAAACAAATTTTCAGATAATTTTTGATGATGTTTTACTGATTGGAGGGTGGGATAGAGGCCACCCACCCACCCTACATATACATATAAACTATAATTCCTTATCGCCTCGCGGTTTCCAATAAAATTAATTACAAAACTTTTTGAATAAAAACGAAATTAAAAAGTTAAAATTATTGAGTGAGTATATTAATAAAAATTTGAATCAAGATGGGTGGGCAGACTTTAAATCTAAATTAGATAAGATTAGCTCTAGTAAGTCATTTATATTTAAACTTAAATTATGATTTTAGATAAATCGTATAACTTTCAAACCAAATCTTTTTCCAATTATTTTGGCACAACTTTTCCAATCGTTGAAAGCAATTTTTAGATTCTTCAGTTCAAGTTTCAATGATTGTGGTGTTGGTTTTAGACTGTTTTAATCTCAATTTTTTTAATAGATGTGTAGGAATGGTCTATTTGTAGATACATTTTGTAAATTTTAAGCTAATTACTCGTGTAATTATTTTTGAAAGTTTTCAATCGCTGAAAGCAATTTTTAATTTCTCCAATTTGAATTTCAATGATTGTGCTGTTCGTTTTAGGAGGTTAAGTCTCAATTTTATTAATGGATAAGTAAGAATGGTTTATTTCTAGATACATTTTATAACTTTTAATCCTTAGATAATTATTTTGGCACAACTTTTCCAATCGTTGAAAATAATTTTTAATAATAAAGATGTATGTAAGTCCTTTACGTTGTAGAAAATTAACTAATAATTAGAAAAAACACGAAAATATTTCGTAAATCTACAACAAATGAGTCTTATTAAGACTACAAGTGTTAATAAGACACATTTGTTGTAGATTTACGAAATATTTTTGTGTTTTTTCTAATTATTAGCAATTTTTAGTTTCTCCAGTTCGAATTTCAATGATTATGGTGTTGGTTTTAGGCTGACGAGTCTTCATTTTTATAACAGAGGAGTAGAAATGGTTTACTTGTAGATACATTGTGTTAATTTTAATCAAAATCCTTGTATAAATATTTTTGCACAAGATTTTCAATCCCTGAAAGCAATTTTTAATTTCTCTAGTTTGAGCTTCAATGATTGTTGTAATATTGATTTCAGGCTGCCATATCTCGATTTTATTCATAGATAAGCAATAATATCAATTTTTAGATACATTTTGTAAGCCAATCCTTTGTCCAATTATTTTGACACAACTTTTTCAATCGTTTAAAGCAATTTTTAGTTTATCCAGTTTGAGTTACGTTGATTTTGGTGTTAGTTTTAAACTCTTGAGTCATCATTTTCTTAAATAAATGATTAGGATTTATAGATATTTGATGTAAATTTTAAGCCAATTCCTCGTGTAATTATTTTTGCACAAGATATTCAATAGCCGAAAGAAATTTTTATTACTCCAGTTTGAGTTTCAGAGATTGTGGTGTTGGTTTTTAGGCTGTTGAGTGTCAATATTTTCAATTTCAATCTATTTGTAGATGCATTTTGTAATTTTTAAGCCAATTTCTCGCCCAAATATATTTGTACAATTTTTTTAACCACTAAAAACAAGTCTCGTTTATTTTAGTAGCTTTAAAACTGTTTTTATTATTATTTTAAATAAATGGAAGCATCTGTTTGGCAAAGATTGAAACTAATTTAAAATTAATCTGATTAAATTAATAAGCATCAAAAACCTTTCTTCATAATTTTATTTAAATTCACAGATATATATTTCGGACACAAAGTGACCATTATCAATGTTTTAATATCAAACTAAAATTAATCTATTGTAAAAAAAATAGATCTATTTATTAGGTTGTAATGATTTTTTCGGAAATTCGTAAGAATTTGTTATGATCTCAAACAGAATATACAAATTATTTTCACATATTGAAATTTAAATTACTTTGATGGAAATAAGTATTTAATTAAAAATACAAATGAGCTTACGAGTTTAATAATAGCCACCGAAGGAACACCAACAAAGAATTCTTCACGAGAATAAGAGAAACAAAGCATACAATAAATAAATAATTATAAATTCAAATGCATGAACATTAATATTTAGAGACCATAAATTCTATTCGTGCTAAACATGTTTTTTGTTTATATAAAATTCTAGTTTATATTACGTATTGTTGAAAAATATATCGTGTCCATTATCAATTCAATAACAATGGCAATTTAAAATGTAATAAAAATTCAGTTCGCGACATTTAAACATTCGCAATGCCAAAAATAAATATTACTGTATCCCATATAAACAAGTTAACAGAATTATATGCATAGGATAGTTGCAAGGATTTTAATTGTTGAGGTATAAAGAGTAGGAAGTGATGCATCAATTACATAAAAAAATGTGTTAATCTTAGAATCTGAAAGATACGTCTTAACACTATAATTATAGATCTTATGAATTTATAATTATAGAGTTGAGACGTATTTTAGGATTCTGAAATATTGACGCGTTTTATTTTCCACTTAATAATGCTAATTATAGTTTAATTCATTTTGTGAGTGGTTAAGTTAAATATTTATTACATGGTTAAAAGTTGTCGAATTAAACCTTGAAACGCCAGCAATGTATTCGTAGAAAGTCAATCTGAATAATTAAAGTTATTGGGGCAGAAAGGCTTAAAATTCACTCCTATAACTCTATTGGAGATAATTGTATTTATCATGTATTATATATTTTAAATGAAATAATTATGTTTATAAATACAATAATCTTTAATATTTTACGTATAGAATATAAGTGATTTTAATATATTACGAAAATAATTGTTCTATAGGTTTTCTCAGATTTTTGCAAGAAGAAGAATTTTCATGTTAGATTACAAATTAATGGCACATGCAAAAAGCAAAAACAATAAAAAAAGATATTCAGAAAACAGTGTCATTAGTATATTTAAAATTTACACACACTGTAATTGTCGCCTTGTTCTAATTTTTAACATGGAAATTTCAAAAATATAGTAGTTTAATTATTTAACTGGTTGGTTTATTTTTTACTAAATTAATTTCAAAAATGATATACGAATGTTAAAATACCGATGTTTAAAATTTTAATATATGTATCCGTATTTAAATAGATATCAATTAAGACGTTTTAAGCTCTTGGCTTTTAAATATGTACATATTGTTATTGGGTATTAAACAAATTAAAGAAAAAATATTGACTTGTTGTTTCAATAAATTTACATAAATGATTATTCGCTTAATTATTTTCAATTACTAATTTTTATCTGTCAATTATTTTAACAGGTGAAAATAAGGAGGCTAATAATTAAATCTAAATGTTTAAAACAGTTGAAAAATGCAAAATATTTTTAAATAAATTTGAATAAAACTTATTATTCTTTATAACTTTGTTTTTCTTGCTTATAATACATTTTCAAAAATATACACAAATTAATGAAACATGTACACAAATTTAGACAGCAGTTCTTCCACTCAGACCCACATCCATCCACTGTTTATTAAGACATGCTGACAGCTTTTGAATTCTCCATTGGTAATATATTTAAGCAAATATGCTACTTTTGTCCCTTTTTGGGAGATTTAATCAACATTAGTATTAGTATATTATATCTATGTTATTGTATAGCACTGCCAAACGATGAAAATACGGTTAGTCTAATATTTAGAATAAAGTACTCATCATTAAAACCTTTACAAGTGAAAGTACAACAATCCGACTGCATAACCGAAACTCTTGATAATCTGTGAAAGTCTAGTTTACAAACAATTTCATTCATCCGGGCCGATGATGCGGCAACCTTTCTGCCGGGACACCAAAAACGTTTTCACCACAAACCAAACAATTGCTTCGCTCAAGATGGTTTGCCGAAAACACGCTTTACGGCTCCCAAATTACGTTCACGCATTCCCATTCGCTTTCACTCTAATAAATAAATTGTTTCCCAACACTTTTTTTCATTCGCCCAAATTGCGTGTGCGTAAAAATTAACGTTCGATTTTCCAATCCGGTCGGGTACTATCAAAAGGTGATCAGACATGTCCCGCAGCGTACCGCCCAAAAATCAATTAGTCGGTGATAGTTTAAAAGCAATTATAGGTTGATTGGAATGTAAGCGCAATCTGGGCAGATTTTTCTTTTCTTCGTGGTTTAATTTTGGTTGACCGGTATAAAACTTCATTCGCATTTAAATGTTTCGATTATTTTGTGTATGAATTAAAAGTAGTACTTTGTATCAGAAATTTGTTCAAATGTTTTCCTGTCAATAATAAAGCAATTATAAAAACTTTAGAAAATTGGAGATTTTTGGCTAGACTGTGATTATTCTTTACACAATAAGACAATACTTAGAGAAGAGCAATTGAAGACTTATTAATTAAAGCTAACCTTGTATAGACAATACTTAAAGCAGAAGAATTGAATACTTTATTGATTAAATTAAAGCTATTCTGAATTAAAGTCTTAAATGTTTTTTTAACTGATAATTTAAACGATCTTGCTTCCTTAACAACAACAAAAATTTCCTTATGGAGAATGTTTTCATTTCTACAACTAATTCTGACTTCATAAACATTGCAGGTAAAAGATTGAAAAGGTGTCAGATAACTGAAAAATTGGTCAGCACATTTAGAAGCACGGGAGCTGACAGCAATAACAAAAATCATAACAACAACTAGCCAAAGAAGGAACAACTAATAATCTCTAAGGAAGATAACAAACAAATTTTTGAACATTTTAACTCGACGTATTACAATCTTCAACTCATCACTTAACCAAATATTTATTAATCAGATCCACATCTTAACTAGCACCTACTCCACTATGTGCTTAGTCTTTAGGAACACAATTAGTTTAATTATTTTAATAATCTATTACTCAACTTTAGAAACACATTATGGTAGAAAATTTATGAGAGGTCAAAAAATACACTCAACAATAAAAACCATTAAAATTTATTGTTTACATCACAGCTTAAATTTTCAATGTCATAAAAAAAATCAAAAATGCGGAATTATGCAAATGCTCAATGTTGCCACATCGAAGATTCAGGTCAGAGATTAGCATAAATCTCATAAAAAATGCGCTCGATTCCGTGCACGTAAACCGTTCAAAATTTATTATTAACGGCCCAAACTGGGCAATTAAAATGCGTTTTTATTCCGTCAACGACCTTGAGGTTTCGAAAATTGCCACGCGTCGCCTCTGTCGGCGTTTGGGCCTTGATTTGTCAAAACGCTTGAAATTATTGTGAGAAAATAACAAGGCCTGAAAATAAATCACCATTGCCTTGTCGTTTACACTATTGTTTTATTTCATTCGAAAAACTAAAATTTAAATACAATCTTTTTTCGAAGAATTTATATTATTAGATTCTATTACAAAAAAACGTAATAATCTTCTTAGCGTTAAATTTCCAAATTTTTTTCCTTTAGAAAAAGCACAGTCCAAGAGAGATTCAGCTTTTAATATATTCAACACTTCTTGCGCTACATTCTTAATGGAACGAAATTTACCCAATTTGAAAGCTTTTAAGATCTTATGGAACAGGGAGAGTAAGGGTGTTTTAGAGCCATCCATTTTTAACAAGAAAAACAATTTTTGGTAAGGTTTTATAGCTGAGGAAATAAAAACCTTCCGTCTCTATACAGAATCTTAAAATTTTCCATTAATTACACTTTTATAAATCATACCTATTCGTTTCATCTTGACGTTTCACTAGCATCAATTATGTAATGATTATGATTACTTCCGAGAAGATGCGTCGCAAAAAATAGTAATCATTCATAATTTTAATTAATAACATTATGAAACATGTTTTAGAGTATCCTACAAAAAACAGCGTGTTATTTTGTAGCGGGCTATTGAACTCTAGTTTCCTGTTATTCTTCAAATGTACATTCGTTTAATGTTAAAACAAGTGCTGCGTAATTGTTTATTAATAATGTCTTTGGTAAATAATGTAATCAATTAAATTAATAAAGTAAATGTAATCGATTAAAGAGTTATCTCCAATGTATTTAGCTTCGTAGCTTGAAAGAAATGGTTTTCCATTGTTTTATCACTAGTTCGATTTTCGATGTCAATTGCGAATAATTAAAATCAGTCTGAAAACAATTTTTCATGCGTTTTAAATATGCAACCTAAAAAAATAGGTCCTAAATTTGAACCCTGGGGAACAACACTAGAGATCTTTTATGCTCCATTTAAGGTGTTCTGCCAGATTTACAAATAGATTACAGATTGAGATTTATGAGAAATTATGTTTATCCCGTTTAGTAAATAAACGATTATTTACCTTAAAGTTAATTTTAGTTTCTGTGACATTAAAAAAATATCAATTTTTTCCAAATATTTTTGGTAGAAGAAAAAATTATTTTCGACGTCAAAAAAAAATCAACAGTACAATTTTTTATTTTTATTTTTGACAATCAGAAAATGTCAATTTTGACAATTACAATAAATCAATTTTGGAAATTAGATTCTTTCCAAATATTTTTGATAGAAGAATGTTTGAAAAATTGATTTTTTATGGTACAAACCTTTTAGTTCTGTTTTTGACAATCACAAAACGTCGTTAACAATTAGAATAAATTTGTTTTAAAGTTTAAACTATTTTTTCATTAATTTCTTTTTTTTGCAACAAGAAAACGTCAATTTTGGCAAGGATAATCAATAAGTCAATTACGACATTCGGAAAAGATCAAAACTGACAGTGAAAACAAGTCAATTGGGACAATCAAAAAAATCAATTTTGACAAAAGAAACCAATATCAATGTTTTTGGTAAAAGAAAAAAAATATTTTCGACGTCAAAAAAAAAGAATTTCTAACATTACAATTTTTATATTTTTATTTTTGTCAGTCAGAAAACGTCAATTTTGACAATTAGAATTAATCAATTTTGACAATCAGAAATTGCCAATGTTTAAGGTTTTAAAATATATTTTTTTAAATATCGTTTTTTTTGATAACCAGAAAACCAAAATTGTCAATTTTAAATTGATTGATATTGTCACAATTGACTTGTTCTCTCGCTGTCAGAATTGACGTTTTCTAATTGTCAAAATTGACTTACTCTCCTTGTCAAAATAGACGTTTTCTTATTGTCAAAATAACGATATTAAAACAATATATTTTTGAGTTAAACATTGACAATTTCCGATTGCCAAAATTGGTTTATTCTAATTTTCTCTCATTGATTAGATGCTAAAAAATACTAGAAACTTTAAAGGTAAGTTTCTAGAAGTCCCTGTTTTAAAAACCAAAATTTTGCTATACATTTCAGGTATTTTTTAAAGTATTATTTTTTTCAATTTTTTTTCACAATATTATTATTATACAGTTTTCTGTAATTGTAGGTGATAATCGATTTAATTCGGAAAATTTGACTTTCTTATTGTATACTTTAGATTTTGAACTCAGAAACTAAACGCTTAAATGAACTTCCACACTTAGAACTGTGAAATTTAAACCTTGAACTATAATTTCTAAAAACTCAAAACTAAATATCCTAAAACTTAAGCTCCAAACTTCAAACTCTAATTTCTAAACTTTAAAACCTAGACACTGAACTGTAAAATAACAATTCTAAACTCCGAACTTAGAACTGTAATCTCTAAATCTTAAACTGTAATTTCTAAACTACATAGATTTTGAGCTTTAAGTTGTATAAACTCCGAAACTATACGCTAAAATCAAAATTCTAAACTCTAAACTTAAAATTGTGATCTCTAAATCTTGAACTATAATTTCTAAACAACAAATACTAAACTCTAAATGCTCAAATGAAAACTCCAAACTTTAAATTCTAATTTAAAAACTTAAAACCCTAAACACTGAACCATAAAATAAAAATTCAAAACTCTGAACTTTAAATTTTGTGCTAAAATGTCTATAAACTCAAAAACGCTAAATCTAAAATTATAAACTATCAAACTTAAAACTCTGAATTCTAAACTTAAGACTATTAAATCCAAACTCTAAACTCGGAAACTAAACGCTACAACAAAAATTCGAATCTCTAAACTTAGAACTACAAACTATAACCCTGAAACTCTAATTTTCAAACTACAAACTCTAAAATCCAAACCATTAATTCAAAGTTTAATGATTGTTGAGTTACGTGAAGATGTACATATTCTATAAATGAAAGATTGAGTCTCCTTTCATCACAAAATTTATTGATAAATTTTGTGAAGAAAGCCCTAGAATTCAAACCCTAAAATCTAAATTGTAAATAAAACAAAAATTTTAAAGTTTTAAACTTCACTAAACTTTAAAAAACTACTAACTAAACTCAAATCCGTATAATCCAGATCATAAACTCTGTGCTCTAAAATCCAAACTACAAACGTTAAACCTTAAACTAAAAGCTGAAATCAAAATTCTAAACTTAAAACTGTGAATTTTAAACTATAATTTCTAAACTGCAAACTCAAAAACCTAAAATCTAAATACCAAACTTGAATCTCTAAATTCACCTTAAACCTAAACTACTAAAGTGTAAAATAAAAATTCTAAGCTAAACTTAAAACTTTGTACTATAATTTCTAAACTCAAAACCCTAAAATTCAAATATCAAATTTTAAACTCTAAATTCCAAACTTTAAACCTGAAATACTAAAGTGTAAAATAAGAATTCTAAGCTTTAAACTTTATTTTTGAGCTCTAAACTCAGGAACTAAACGCTAAACTCAAAATTATAAGCTTTAAACTTGAAATTGTTGACTCTAAATATAATTTCTAAATTACAACACTAAATTCAAAACGTTAAAATCCAAACTGCAAATTTTAACACTTTAAATTCTAAACACTAAACTCTAAAATAAAAATTTTAATCTCTGAATTTTAGATTTTGAGCTCTGAACTCTATAATTTCGGAAACTAAACGGTTCTAAACTCTAAACTTAAAACCTTGAACTCCAAATTTTGAGCTATAATTTTTAAACTACTATCTCTAAACTTAAAATCCTAAAATCCAAACACTAAACTTCAAACTTTAAACACTAACGTATAAAATAAAAATTCTAAGTTCTGAACTTTAAATTTTGAGCTCTAAACTTAGAAACTAAACACTAAACCAAAAATTATAAACTTTAAATTTAAAACCGTTGATCTAACACTCTAAACACTAATCTATAAAATAAAATTTCTAATATCTGAAATTTAGATTTTGGTCTATAAATTCAGAAACCGAAACCAAAATTCTGTAAACTATAATTTCCTAAATACAACACAGAACTCTAAACCTTAAATCCAAAATCTAAACTCTGAACTGTAAACTATAAATTACAAACTTTAAATTCTAAACACCAAACTGTAATGTGAATTCTAAACGTCGTCAACTAAAGACTCTAAACTTAAGACCCTTAAATCTAAACTTTGAACTCGGAAACTAAACGCTAAAACCAAAATTCGAAACTCTAAATTTAAAACTGCGAATTCTAAATTTTGAACTATAATTTCTAAACCACATCCTGAAAACTCAAAACCCTAAATTCAAAACTCTAAATTCCAAACTTTAAACTTGAAATATTAAAGTGTAAAGTAAAAATTCTAAGCTTTGAACTTTAGATTTTGAGCTCTAAACTCAGAAACTAAACGCTAAACCCAAAATTATAAATTTGAAACTAAAACTTGAAATAACTACAAACACTAAACACTCAAAATCTAAAATCCAATCTGTTAACTTTAAACTTTAAATGCAACACTTTAAATCCTAAACACTAATCTGTAAAATAAAAATTTAAAACTCTTAATTTTAGATTTTAAGCTCTGAACTCATAAATTCGGAAACCAAACGCTAAGTTTTAAACTCTAAACTTAAAGTGTAAAATAAAAATTCTAATCTTTGAACTTTAGATTTTGGGTTCTAAACTCAGAAACTAATCGTTAAAACAAAAATTATAAATTCTAAACTTAAAACTGTGATAAAATGAAAAATACGAAAACATTTCGTAGTCTTAGTAAGACTCATTGTTGTAGATTCACGCAATGTTTTCGTATTTTTAAATTTATTAAAACTGTGAATTTTAAACGTCGTAAACTACAAACTCTAGACTTTAGACCTTAAAATCCAAACTTTAAACTCTAAATTCCAAACTTTAAACTCTAAATTCCAAACTTTAAACTCTAAATTCCAAACTTTAAACACTAAACTGTAAAATAAAAATTCTAAATTCTGAACTCTAAATTTTGAACTATATAAACTAGGAAACTTAGCATCTACAACCAAAATTTGAATGTCTAAACTTAAAACTCTACATCTGAAACTATAATTTTCAAATTACAAACTCTAAAATCAAAACCACAAACTCAAAACTCTAAAACTATAAACATTAAACTATAAATTCGAAACCTTAAACACTAAATAGTAAAATAAAATTTTTGAACTCCACTAAACTTTAAAAAACTACAAACTCTAAACTCAAAACCCTCTAATCCAAGCCACAAACTCAAAGCTCTAAAATCTAAACTACAGAATGTAATTCCAAACTTTAAATCCAAAATACTAAACTATAAAATAAAAATACTAAACTCTGAATTTTAGATAAACTTTGAACTCTAAACTTTAAACTACAATTTCTAAACTACAAAACCCTAAAATCCAAATATTAAATTTTAAAGTCTAAATTCCAAGCTTCTACCTGAACTATTAAAGTGTAAAATAACTATTCTCAGCTCTGAATTTTAGATTTTGAGCTCTAAACTAAACGCTAAATCCAAAATCATAAGCTTACAACTGTTGACTCTAAAACTTTAAGTATAATTTCTAAACTACAAACACTAAATTCAAAAAGTTGAAATCCAAATTGGAAATTTAAATCTTTAAACTTTAAACACTAAACTGTAAAAATAAAATTTCTAAATTCTGACCTTAAGATTTTGATTTGTAAACTCTGTAAAGTCGGAAACTAAACGCTAGAACAAAAATTGAAAATTCTAAACTATTATTTCTACTACTAACTACAAACTCGAAACTCTAAATCCAAAATCTAAAACCAAACTGTAAAATCAAAATTCTAAACTTAAGTTTTGAGCTTAAATTTTTATAAATTCAGAAACTAAACGCTGAAATTTTAAAATCTAAACTTAAAGCTGTGAATTCTAAACGTCGTAAACTACAAACTCTAAAATTAAGAGCTAAAATGCAAGCATTTAACTCTAAATTCAAAACTTTAAACCATAAACTCTAATCTGTAAAATGAAAATTTTAAATTTTTATTCGTATTCGTATCTCTTAACTTAATCTCTAAACCTGTAACTACAATTCAACTGAAAACTCTAAACTCAGGACCTTAAAATCCAAACCATAAACTTAAAGCCCTGAAATCTAAACTTTAAACATTAAACTATAAATTGTAAAATAAAAATTTTAAGTTTTGAACTTCACATTTTGAACTCTAAACTCTAAAAAAACTGCACACTCTAAACTCAAAACCCTATAATTCAAACCACAAACTTAAAGCTCTGAAATCCAAACTACAAACCTGAAACCCTAAACACTAAACCATAAAATAAAAATTCTAAACTCTGAACTTTAGATTTTAATCTCCAAATTCTATAATCTCGGAAACCAAAACTAAAATCAATATTCCAAAATCTAAACTTAAAACTGAGAACTCTAAACTTTGAACTAAACTCTTATCTCAAAACCCTAAAATCTATACATGAAACGTTAAATTCCAAACTTTAAACCTGAACTACTAAAGTGTAAAATAAAAATTCTAAGCTCTTATCTTTAGATTTTAATCTCTAAACTTAATCGCTAAACTCAAAATTATAAACTCTAAACTTAAAACTGTTGTCTCTGAAACAAACGCTAAACTCAAAATGCTGAATTTCAAACTGAAAACTTTAAATACCAGACCTTAAACTCTAATCACTCAAAAATTTAGTCGGAAACTAAACACAGGAAACTAAATTCTCTAAATTCTAAACTACAAACTTAGAATTGTAAATTCAAACACCGAAATGTAAACTCTAAATTACATACATTAAACTCTAAACAATAATCTGTAAAATAAAAATTCTGAACTCTAAATTTTGATTCGAATTTGAATATTTAAACTTAAAACTGCGAACACTAAACTTGTAATTATAATTTTTAAATTACAATCTAAAAACCCTAACAAATTTAAAACTATAAACTCAAAATGCCAGGCTTTAAACCCAAAACACTGAAAAATTTAGATTTTGATCTGTAAACTCTATAAATTCGGAAACTAAACACTGGAAACAAAATTCTCTAAACTCTAAACTATAATTTTCTAAACTACAAACTCAGAATTGTAAACCTAAAATCCAAACACCGAACTGTAAACTCTGAATTACATACTTTAAAGTTTAAATAATAATCTCTAAAATAAAAATTCTAAATTCTGAACTCTAAATTTTAATTCGAATTTGAATCTCTAAACCTAAAACGGCGAACTCTAAAAATGTAACTAAAAATTTTAAACTACAAACTCTAAACTCAAAACCCTAAAATCCAAACTCTAAACTATAAATTCCAAACACTGAACACTAAAATGTAAAATAAGAATTTTAAATTTTGAACTTCACATTTTGAACTCTAAACTCTAGAAAACTAAAAACTCAAAACCGTATGATCTATTCAAACCACAAACTTAAAGCTGTAAAATCCAAACTCCAAACCCTAAACACTAAAAACTCGGAAACTAAACGCTAAAACCAAAATTTTAAATTCTAATCTTAAAACTGTGATCTCTAAATCTTGAACTAAAAAATTCCACACTTTAAATACTAATCTGTAAAATAAAAATTCTAAACACTAACCTCTAGAATTGTACCTTTAAATTCAATAATTTAGAAAACCAAAATGAAAAATGTGAACTTTAAACATAGAACTATAATTCCTAATCTACAAACTGTATACTCAATCCTTATATATATATATATATATATATATATATATATATATAGTATATAATTTCAGCCTCTAAACTTGAAATTCGAAACTGGTAAACTCGAAGAAAATGAATGTAAGAAAATTTGCCAGAAAAATTATAGAAATCTTAAAGGAAATTCTCACAATTTGAAAAGAGACCTTCTGGAAATTTTAAGGAAAAGCTTTCTAAATCTGATAGATTGCTGGAGTTGCTGAAAAAAAGTAGTAAATTCCGAAAAAAATTCTCAAAAAAATATCATAAAAGTAAAAAAAGATAAAAAAGTTATAAAAAAACTTAAAAAGGAAATTGTTGAAAAATTACAATTAGGTAAAACATAAGATGAATTACAAAGGCAAAATTGAAAATTTTGATAAGATAAGGCCAAAATTTGCAAGATTAAAATAAGTATAATATAGAATTCTGAAAACAAAAAACAGTTGCTGGAAAGAACGCAATAATAATAAAGAGAATGGTTGCTTTTTATAGATTTGTTGTTAAGAATTCAAATGTTGCAACCGTTACAACGAGGTAATCCATAATCAATTCAGTGTAAGGAAATAATAATAATAAATACATAATTATTGGAGTAGGTCAGAAATGCGCTAGCATAGTTTAAAAAAAACTGCGAAAAAATAATCACATAAAATTGTTTACTTCTTTAGTTTTTGAAATTGTATACATAAGTTGATATATTATTAATTTCAACGCAATAAAACCACCTTTAGTAATCGGTAATCTATTTTAAGTTATTATTAAGTTAAAACTGTAATATTTTTTAAAACGCGCGTCCGCAAGACAAACTACGTACCCCATCCCGTTATCCCTATCAATACTTCTTTGATGAAGATGAAATCAACTCGTCTGGAACCAATTAAGAGCATCCGTTCGTAATACGAATTTATAGTTACACGCGGTATAACACTTAATTGCGGTTTTACTATGCCGCAGGAATCCACAGGAATATTGCCGACTTTCTCGCATTTTTAATAACCATTAAAATTTTATTATTTATAATATTTATTAATGATATTCAATAAATTATTATGTGTTGGAAACTGCATATTTCTAGTTAACCTAATTAATTTTAATTCTGAAATATTATTTTATAAATATAAAGTGGTGGTGTATTATCGTCCTTTCACCGATATAATCTTAGAAGATTACCTTTATAATCTTCCGTAAAGTTATGATAAACACGTTTTTAAAAATTAAAAATACGAGTATCTTTAATCATAATGATGGTTGCGTGGTAATTCATAATGAACACTGAATTCAGTATTCACGAGTATCTTTGTTGGTATTAACAAAGTTACACATTTTTTTCAATTATAAAAATATACCCGAAAGTGAAAGCCTTCACAATTACTTATTAAACAGGTTTTTGTTTTGTTTCGAAAAGATCATATTTAATTCACTAGATGTAGTAAACGATGAAGGATTGTTGTTAAGAATTCTTTTCGGATCGACGGGAAAGAAAAAGTGGTGTAAGGTAAACGACTGATCGACTGACCGACAAGGCCGCCGAAACGAGAGTGAATAACAGCAAACAGTGCACACCGGCCAGACGAGACTTCCTTAATGGAAATTTGTCCTCGCATACTTTGACGACGCACAATAATCAGGAAACTGATTGTTTTCACCTTAAACGAGATAATAAATAAATTGCATTGGAAAGATAGGGTTATTAATTACGGAAAACCTCTCATTACAATTCGTGTAAAACCACTTCTCAAATAACCTTTTGTGTTGAAATGTCATCAACTTAATCGAAATTATTATTTACATTATATATTAAATAAGTTATAATATTTATGTACATTTCAATTAATAAAGGAAACAATTAAGTTGGTTGGTTTTAGGTTATCTTCAAAACGGTTAATCAAAGAAACTATGGAAAAACGTGTCAAACAATAGAAGAAATATTTTAAATACGATTTTCACATTGTTTTGTACACCTGTTATACAAAACAAAAAGAAAATTGTGTTTAATTTGTGATTAAGTATAAGTATAAGTATAAGCACCCACCGTCAATGAGAATTATTTTGTTAGAAGAAAAATCTTGAAACTGCAAAAAGGATTTAGAAAATTTGTATAATCTAAAAAACTATGATAATGTAAAAGAAAATAAAATAAAAAAAACAGAAGATAGATTTTATTAGAGCAAACCTAAAGTAATGCGAAAATTATTTTTTTTAAATAAAAATAACTAATGGATCATTTTAAAATCTAAACTATATTATAAAAAAATAATTAATTTAATCGGAGATAATATCAAAAAATAGAAGAATATTAAGAAAAAACAATGGAAAATGAAAATACAAATATTTCAAAACCTAACTGGCAGAAAGACCATGGGTCGATAGCCGTAATAAAAATAAATAGATTGTATTGTACAAAACAAATGTATTCAATAATAAATAAAGATGTTTGTCTCTCTCAAAACCTAACAATACTAGAAAATAAAGAACAAAGTAAGTTTGATCTGAAGGAAACCTTAAAAATGAAAGGAAAAGAAAATAGTTAAAATCCAATATTCCATGGGAAATAATCGCTGGAAATATTTAAAAAAAAAAACTATAAAAAAAGTAGAATAAGAAAAATAGGTGAAGATAGGTTGAAAGACCTATGGTAGATAGCCATGAAGAAGAAGTAGAATCAAAATAATTGTTGTTATAATTATATACTGAAATTATTATCTTCAATAAAGATGTTTCTCTATCTATGAGAAGAATACCTAAAGAAATGTTGAATGTAATTCAGTATTTGTCTTTTGTATATAAGTTCTTTTGTTTCTAGAAGAATTGAAATTAAGTCTAGAACATGTTAGTCCGGAATCAGAAAGTGAATTTTGTGTAGAGACTTCTCAAGATAATACATATTCAGAAGCGTCAGGAGGTGAGATAAAGAAGCAGCTAATAAAAGTATTGCAGAAATATTTGAGCAGAGGGCAATGCCACAAGATTTAATCAAAGAAAAACTTATTTCCATAGTTTTTCTTTGAAGAACATTATTAAAATCTAAAAAAATAAAAGAAACGATCCTCACATCATTTATATAATCAAACAATTCCTCTGTAATAGATCCCTAAAAGTTAAATCCGCAAACTCTTTCTCTTCTTCTTTTACCCCCGAACAAGGACTTTCCCAAGGCTCTCCTCTTTCACCTTTATTATACAACATGTTTAGTTTCGACATCTATAATCCTGATCCTCTCAACTTCAATCCATCCAAATATCTCTTGCAATTTGCAGACCGTACTGCCCTAATTACCCATGCGCCTGCGTTACCAAAAGCCCTTCAGTTCCTCCAAGAGCTTATTGACTCCCTTCAGTATTGGTTTGTAAAATGGCGCATTAAAATTAATCCCCATAAATCACAGCTCCTTATTCCATACTACCAATAATTATAATGTCTCAATTTCCCAAACTATGACCGGACAAATCAGGGCATAAAGATCTCTGGTCGATAGCCTTTTGACAGATTAACATACTAACACCTCATCAATTATTTATTATTTAAATGTTAAATGTTATTGTATATATTTGTCAATAAAGATGTATATAATACTAAAAGAAAACACTGTAAAATTAAATATTTAAACACTTAAGAAATTACGCGCTACGAAAGAAAGAAAAAGAGCACAAAAAGATTTAAATCAAGAAAACCTAGAGAAACCGAAAACTAAAACTATAGGAATCCAGAGAAACTAATAAATATTCATAAAGGAAAGAACGAAAAAGAAAGACAACACATCAATGAATTTCACCGAAATAAACAATCGAAATATTTAAAAAAACAATAAATTCCTTTAAAAAGAAATAAAGTAGAAATAGAGAAAAAAACAAGACATTTTTATTATGCTAAAAACTATTTATAAAGAATTAGTATTAAAAAAATGAAAACAATAAGAAAAATTAGTCTAAAAAACTTCAAAACTAGAAGGAAGAAGCAAAAAATTCAAAATCTATAAAATCACAGAAGAAAACTAAAATACTTTTAGAATTAAACAAATTCTAAAGACTAATATTATAAAATAATGATAATAAAGCCTAATATAAATATGAAATATAGAAAGAAGGAAAATTTAAATAAATAGAATAAAATAATAATAAAATAAATGGAAACATTTGATTGAAATGAAAACCAACATTAAGAAATTACAAGAAATGTTTTAGAAATCCGATAAAAATTAAGAGAATATAGAAGGGTAAAAAAACCTTCACAATCTATAAGAAGAATAATAAACGAAAAGATTTAATCGAAGAAAACATTGCGTTTCTAGAAAAAAAAGAAAAAAAAAGGAAATGTTACTTAATTTATTTTATTTATTATGACGCTTTGGATTACCTGTTAACAAAATGCATTATTAATAGACACATAAATAAAAAATACACTAAATTTTGAGCACAGGAATCACAGGACGACTTCTATTATTCAGAATGTTCTTCCAGAATTTCTTCGACTTCTTTCTACAACTGTAGATATTTATTTTACTTTACTTATTAAACATTCTGCTTAAACACTAAAATAAAACACTTACTATGTTTTTACCACTAAAATTTATTGTAAAATATATAAAATAAGTTACAACAACACACGACTTTTAAAGGTCATTATCAAGTGATAAAAGTCGAAACTTAAGTCGTGTGTTGTTGTAACTTATTTTATATATTTTACAATAAATTTTAGTAGTAAAAACATAGTAAGTGTTTTATTTTAGTGTTTATCATGAATTACCACATAGTAACGGTCGCAACCATTATTATGATTCTGCTTAAAATTTGTAAAAATTTTGTATTTTATTCATGTCAACATGACATACATAATTAGGAGGCAAAGGATTTAAGCCTAGAAAATCTAAATAATAGATAATAAATATCCAAAATACTCTAAGAGAAATTAAAGAAAATTCTAAAAGGAGAGAACAAAGAACAAATAGAAGACACCAAAATACTCTACAAAATAAACTAAGAATATATTTTAATGCCTAAATTATAAACCGATAAATTCTAAAGAAAATCATTACAAAGAAAAATTTTAGAATTAAAAAAAAAACCTAAAGAAATAGAAGAACGCATAGAGAGTAAAAATCTAAAGTATGGAATGACAAGAAAATGCTACAAAAAAAGAACAAAAGACGATTTAAACCGAGAGAATCTAAATAGATAGGAATAAAGAAAAACAAATCTGAATTAAAAAAAAGGTCCTTAGAGAATAGAAGAAAAGGAGAAATCTAAAATAATCAGAGAAATAAATAAGTAAAATAATTTAAACTCTAAAATGCTAAAACGTAATAAAAATGGTTTAAAAAATAGATCAAAAAGAAACATTTTTGGAATTAGAAAAAAAAAACTCAAAAAATCCAAAATAAATATGTTACAAAGAAAGATGAAAGAACAAGAGGAAGATTTAAACTTAAAAAAATGTAAATCAGTATAAGAAAAATAATTTAAACTAAAAAACCCTAAGGGAATAGAAGAAGAGTGAAAACAGGAATTCAAAAAACTTCAAAGAAATAGAAAATCATGAAAAAGAAAATTGAATTTAAAAAAGTCATCAGGAAATTGAAAAAAAAGGAAAAATCTGAAATGCAAATACTTAAAGAAATCCATAAGTAAATTAATTGAAACGATAAAAAAATGTTAAAACGTAATAAAAAAGATTTAAAAATAGATCAAAAGAAACATTTTTCGAATTAAAAAAAAACTTAAGGAAATAGTACAGATAAAACAAAGACAATCCAAAATAATTTGTTACGAAAGAAGAAAAAAGGAATAGAAGAAAATTGAAAAATAGGAATTCAAAATACTCCAAAGAAATAGAAAAACAAGAAAAACAAATTTGAATTTAGAAAAGTCCTTTGAAAAAAAGAAAAAAAAACAGAAATGCGAAATACTTAGAGAAATAAATAAGTAAAATAATTTAAACCTTAAAAAAATGTTAAAACGTAATAAAAACAGATTGAAAAAATAGATCAAAAAGTAACATTTTTGAAATTAAAAAAAAGCTTAAAGAATTAGTACAGATAAAATAAAAACAAAAATCCAAAATAAATATGTTAAAAAGAAAGAGCAAGAAGATTTAAACTTTACAAAACTGTAAGCAATAGAAGAAAAATTATTAAAACTGAAAACCCCTAAGGAAAGAGAAATGTAAGAAGAAGAAATAAAAATAGGAATTCAAAATACTCTAAGGTATAAACAAGAAAAAAATTGCAGAACCCAAGCAACTGCTAAAAAAGAAGAGAGGAAAAAGAATATTTAAACTTTAAAAATGTAAATAAATAGAAGAAAAATGAATAACAATTGGATATTTAAAATAATCTAAGAAATGCACAAAAGAAATATTGTAAAGGCTAAGAAAGTGCTTAAAAGTGAAAAAATACTAAGAGAAGATTTGAACTTATAAAATGTAAAGAAATATAATAAAACGAATCGAGAAAATAGAAATCCAAAATATTCTAAGAAGTAAACTACGTAAATATTGTAAAACTTAAGAAAATTAAAGAAAGGAAGAGAGAAAAATCTAAAAGATTTAAACCTATAGAATCTAAAGAAATAGAAGAAAAGTAAAAATATTTGGAATACATATACAAATCTAAGGAAAAAGAAGATGAGAGAAAAATATATTTTTAAAATGCTTTAATAAATAAACAAGGGAAAAATTAAGATCCCAGGAAAATTATGAAAAGGAAGGAAAATACAAAAAAGAAGATTTAAACTTAGAAAATGTGAAGGAATAGAAGAAGAAGGAATGCTAATAAGGAGAAAGGAATAAAACTAAAAGAATATTTAAACCTAGAAAAAATAAGAATGTTTAAAAAAATAAACATCCAAAGAGAAAAAAAAGAAATAGAACAAAAATAAAAAAGAGTTGATTTAAAAATCAAAAAGATGCGAGAAAATAGAAGAGGAATATTAAAAACCTGCAGAATTTATAAGAAGAAAGTTAAATGAAAAGATTAAATAAAAAAAAAAAAGTTGAAAATAAATTTTTAGAAAAAATCGTAAAACTGAACTATTTTAGAAATGATTTAATTTAAAAAATTATAATTTAAAAAAGTACCCAAAATAATTCAAAGATTTAATTGAAAAAAAAAACCTGAAGGAATAAAGAAATCGAAAATATTCAAAGAAATAAACAAGGCAAATATTTTAAAACCTACGAAAATGTTAAAAGGGAAGAAAGCAAAGATTAAGGCCTATGAAATCTAAAGAAATAGAAGAATAGATACAAATAAAAACCTAAAATACTTTATTAAATGGAAAAAACACGAAAATATTTTCGTAAAATCTACAACAAATGAGTCTTATTAAGACTACATGTAGTAGTTGTAGATTTTACGAAAATATTTTCGTGTTTTTTCTATTTATTAGTGAATTTTCTACAACGTAATGGACTTATATATTTTATTAAAATACTTTAGTCTTTCTATCTTTCTCTCTCTCTCTTTGTCCTTCTCTATCTTTCTCGCTCTCTCTTTCCCTTTCTATCATTATTTCTCTCTCTCTCTCTCTTGTATGTTGAAGATGTAGATGAATCATGAAAATATGTTATGAATTCGAAAATGGTTGTAAAATGATCTTTGGTTTTAGGGGGGTGTGAAGGGTTGCGGGGTAAACATAGGTGCTTGAGGATGTCTTGGATATTAGGGTTAGTGGAAAATTTTGTAGCAAGGTGTTCAAAGCGGTTTTCAATGGGAATTACTTGGGTTTTTTTTGCTACAGTAGTGTATTGGAAGGATTGTGAAATGTAGAGAAATTGAAGAAAAAGAAAAATTTACAGTTTTTACATTTTAATAATGTAAAAACTACGGTGCAGGAAGCTTTGACGAATTAGTTCTAATTATTATTAAAAATAAAAATGTTTAGTGTTTAAAATAAATATTAGGAAATAGAATAAGAGAGAAAAAATAGTTTTCCAAAATACTCTAAGAAATAAACTAGGCGATTTATTAAAGGCTAAGAAAATGCTAAAAAGAAGAGAAAAACAAGTTTTGAGCCCAGAAAATGTAAGAAAATACGTTAGAAATAAAAAGTTTGGAATTACAAAAAATAGAAGAACGCATAAAGAGTAATACTGTAAAATAGGAAATAAAGAAAAATACTAAGACGATAGATGAAGGAACAAAAGAAGATTTAAACCCAGAAAATCCAAAGAAATAGAAAAGAAACAAATTTGAATTTTAAAAAGTTCTTAGGAAACAGGAAAAGCGGAAAAAAAGAGAAATCCAAAATACTAAGAGTAATCAACAAGGAAAATAATTTAAAGCCTTAGAAAATACATAACGAATTTTTTAAAGTCTAAGAAAATGCTAAAAAAAGAAAAAAAAACAAATTTGAATTTACAAAAAAGTTCTTAGGAAATAGAAAAAGAGAAAAAAAAACAGAAATCCAAAATACTCAGAGAAATAAACAAGGAAAATAATTTGAAGCCTTAGAAAATGATATAACGAATTTTTTAAAGTCTAAGAAAATGCTAAAAAAGAAAAAAAATAAAGTTTTAAGCCCAGAAATTCTAAAGAAATACGTCAGAAACAAAAATTTTAGAACTAAAAAAAAAACTTAAAGAAATAGAAGAACGCATAAAAAGTAATAATCTAAAATACGAAAAATACTTTAAAGAAAATTGCTAAAAAGAAAGAAGATTTAAACCGAGAAAATCCAAAGAAATGGAAAAAAAACGAAAAACAAATTTGAATTTACAAAAAAAAGTTCTTAGGGAATAGAAAAAGAGAAAAAAAAAAACGGAAATCCAAAATACTCGGAGAAATAAACAAGGAAAATAATTTGAAGCCTTAGAAAATGATAAAACGATTTTTTTTAAGTCTAAGAAAATGCTAAAAAAAGAAAAAAAATAAAGTTTTAAGCCCAGAAATTCTAAAGAAATACGTCAGAAACAAAAATTTTAGAACTAAAAAAAAACTTAAAGAAATAGAAGAACGCATAAAAAGTAATAATCTAAAACACGAAATAACAAGAAAAATACTTTAAAGAAAATTACTAAAAAGAAAGAAGATTTAAACCGAGAAAATCGAAAGAAATGGAAAAAAAGAAAAACAAATTTGAATTTACAAAAAAGATTCTTACGAAATTGAAAAAGAAGAAAAAAAAATAGAAATCCAAAATACTCGGAGAAATAAACAAGGAAAATAATTTGAAGCCTTAGAAATTGATAGACGAATTTTTTAAAGTCTAAGAAAATGATAAAAAGAAGAAAAAACAAAGTTTTAAGAACAGAAAATCATAAGAAATATTTTAGAATTACAAAAGAAACATAAAAAAAATAGAAGAACGCATAAAAAGGTAATAATCTAAAACACGAAATAACATGAAAAGTATTTTAAAGGAAAATGCTAAAAAGAAAGAACACAAGGAGATTTTAACCGAGAGAATCAAAAGAAATGAAAACAAAATTAAATTTAAAGATTTCCTTAGGAAATAGAAAAAGAGGTCTAAATCCAAAATATTCTGAGAAATAAACAAAGAAAATAATTTGAATCCTTAGAAAATGATAAAACAGAATTAAATGTTAAACTTAGAATTAGAAAAAAAAGAAAACATTTTTGGAATTTAAAAAAATTGTTTTTTGTAGAATAGGTTTCTTTATTGTAAAAAAAAGAAAATACAAATATATATGTAATGAATTTTTTTGCTCCTTGTTTTCTTCCCCCTGTCTTCACCTTAGAATTGGCACAGATAAAACGAAAATAAAAAACCAAAACACTTTAAGAACGAACAAAGAAAATATTTTGAATGCTAAAAAGGAACAAGAAAGAACATGAACATGAAAAAAAAAAACATAAGGAGAGGAAAAATAGACATTAAAAACACTTTAAGATGTAAACAAGAGCAAATGCTAAAACGAAAGAGAATAAAAATAATACTTAAAAATGTGAGTAAATAGAAGAAATTTGAAATTTGAAATAAACACTCACTCACTCTAAACACAAGAAATATTAGAAAGAAAACGCTTAAAAGTGAAAAAAGAAGATTTGAACTTATCAAATGTGTAAAGAAATAGAATAAAATAAATGGAGAAAAATGGAAATCCAAAATACTCTAAGAAATAAACTAGGAAAGTATTGTAAAGCCTAAGAAAATGCATGAAACGAAGGAAGTAAAAAAACAAAAGATTAAAACCTATAAAAAGTAAAGAAATAGGAGGAAAAGAAAAATCTTTGGAGTTCATATACAAATTTAATGAAATTGAAGATGGGTGGAAAATAGATTTTTAACATACTTTAATAAATAAACAAGGGAAATTTTGAAAATCCCAGGAAAATTCGGAAAAAGAAGGAAAACACAGAAAGAAGATTTGTACTTAGAAAATTTGAAGGAGTATAAAAAGAAGAAAAAAAAGTTAATTAGAAATGCTAATAAGGAAGAAAGGAAAAAGAGAAAAAGAATATTTAATCCTGGAAAAATATAAAAATGTTTAAAAAATATAAGAAGTCACAGAGAGAGTAAAATAGAATTCCAAAATACTCCTAGAAATAAACTTGGGAATTATTGTAAAGTTTAAGAAAATGCTAAAAATGAAATATAAAGAAAAAATTGAAAATGTAAACAAATATAAGGAAAGTGAACAGGATGAATTGAAAAAACACATTAAAGGAAATAGAAAAGGGGAGAAAAAATAGATTTGTAAGATGCTACAATTGCTAAACAAGGAAAATATTGTAAATCCCAAGAAAATTCTAAAAATAAAGCAGAAAAAACATAAAGATGATTAAAACTCGGAAAAGAAATCATGAAATATTCTTTTTAAAGGCCTTTAAACTTCTAATAAAAACACAGTTATTCGAAATGAAAGAGTTCTTTTAAATTTTAGACATTCGAAACATTCTAAACGTTTTATTATTAATTAATTATAGCAAATAAAACAATAAGAAATTTATTACGTGAATTACTTTGTAGGTAAAAAATTTGTTGTAAATCGTTGAGTATGATGTTTTGGTTGGATTGTGGGATAGAGGCCGCCCACCCACCCTACATATACTATTTAACTTCACCTATTGACCAGCTTTCAATTTCCAGCAAAATTAAGCTAAAAGAGTTAATATGTTTTCAAAAATCATCATCAGTGTTGTACTTACAATTAATATATATATGTAGGCTGGGTGGGTGGCCTCAGACCCAACCTCCAATATGTAGCAGGTAAATCACTTCGTATGTAAATATTTTTATTGTAAGCCCTTGAGTGTGTTGTAGTAAAGAAATAGAAGAAAAAAGAGAGAAAAATAGAAATTAAAAAAACTGTAAGAAATAAATAAATAAATAAGTAATTTTATAAATCCTAAGATAATACTAAAATGGAAAGGAATAAACAAAAAGAGAATTTAAACGTAGAAAATGTAAAGAATAAATTTAATGAAATAGAAAAAAATGAATTTAAAAATACTCAAAGAAATAAACAAGCGAAATATTTAAACCCAAAGAAAATGCTATACAGAAAGGGGAAAAGAGAAGATTTAAATTCAGAATATAATAAGAAATAGAAGAAAAAGGAAAATGTCTAAATTAAAAAAAAAAATGAATGAGAGAAAAAAATTTACAAGGAAGACATTTATAAACCTAAGAAAGTACAAATAAAGAAATAAAAAATCAAAAAGAAGATTTAAGTAATTGTAATATCGAGTCTAGATAAGTTTTAATTCTGTCGAAATTATCATCTACGTTTTCAAAAGGTTCAGGAAATCGTCAGCTTTAATATAGAGGAGAAATGTATTACTTATAGAACTGATTATTAACAAGTAGCTGTGATTTTCCTTATCTAAACTATTAATCTGTTTTGGGAAAGCATATAATAGCCTGCGGGACTATATATATATATATATATATATATATATATATATATATATATATATATATTTAACAAAAATTATCAACTGATAATGATCTTTAAAAATTGAATTAAATTTTGTTACAATACGATTTATAGCGTGAACAATAACTCACGTACACATAGAAAGAACAATTTCTTATTGAAATTAAGAAACCTAGAAAGTAAACTCGTATGACCATTAAGAAATTAGTAAATCGCAGAAAAACACATTAAATTTCATAAGTAAACGTAACGACCTAAATAATACAAAATTATAACTAGTATCATTAAATCTTATTATTTACTACATCAATTAGGTAAATAAGGCCGTAATTAATACAGCTTTTCAATTTATTTCCACAAAATTATGTAATTATGTCAATTGCTAAAATTACTGGTTAACGTAAACGATTCAATTGAACATTGTCCACAATGAAATGATTCTACGTTAATTGTCCTGTAAATAATTATAAATCATTACAGGTTTTATAATAGGAACGCATTTTAAAGTCAAACATCAATCATCTATTCGGAAAATTAGTCAATTAAGATGTAATGGTTATTTCTTAATAATCAGTGATTTATTTTCTAAAGTGATTTGGAAGTTTACGAGGTCTAACGTTGGTCGATGACTAGTTTTTTTTTAATTCTATTAAGATGTAGGAAAGGAAATTATTTAAAAAAATAATGAAGGATGGTGTAATTTTGTTCAGGTAAAAAGATACTTTAATGATCAAAATAATAGAGGAAACGATAATATTACCTGAGTATAAGGTAGAAATAATCTAATCGTCTTATCCTGGAGAAGTAAAATATTTATACAAACAAACAAATTTACTAATAATTACAAAAATACGTAAATTATACGTGTTTTTTTAAATTATTAGTTAATTTTTTACAACGTAAAGGTTTTTATTACATTTTATTAAAACATGGGGTATTTTTTGTTTAAACGAATATAAAATATTTAACTATAGTATATTTTTTGTATACTTTTTTATAATATGGTTATAATTTTTTATGTTTTGTATACTTTATTATAACGTAGTTTTAATTTACGGCATCGTTAATAAACTTATAGACACCTAAATTATATTACTTTGTAATTACTAATTATTTAATTAACTGATTACGTTCGTGTTTACAAGGTTTTTATTAATGATTTAATTAATAGATACTTGATTTTTTGTTCAAATAAGAGCTGAGCATGTTAGTTTCGGCGTGCCAATATCAAGCTTTATTTAAATTTTAAGTTAATGGAACTGATGAAAATAAATTACAAGAATTTAAAAAATATGGCACAAATAATAATTTAAATATTTAATAAAGAAAACATAAGTAATCAAAATATTGATTTTATAAAATTATATTTTAATAAATTAATAAATTGTCTGTAATTTCTGAATATCATTATGTTTAAATTACTTAAATATGCTAAAAACTTATAATTTTATAATTTCATAAATATATCAATTAGATAATTTAAATTAATTATACATATATATATATATATATATATATATATATATATATATATATATATATATATATATATATATATATTTTAATGTAGAAAAACAACTTTTAACCAATTATAGTTTACTATTTTTTGAATAGTTGGGAGAATCTTTCTTCGCACAATCGAATCGATACTATTCTGAAAAAAAAAATCCATTTGCGAAAGCGTTTCAATGATTACCCGCTCCGATGATGATTAATAGCTGTGATGTTCAGTAAATCACTTTAATTGGCCAGCTAATTGCGACCGAACGCAATTTCTTGTGCAACGTACACGGGCGCATTTTATGATGCGGCAAAGTGAATAAAAGTGCCGTGGAATTAAATTCAATTTCGAAGAGGATTGTTGAAAGGGAAAGTAATTAAACGCGAAATCTGATTCCCAGGCTTTAGCGGTAATTTCTTGTTATTAGACGCGAGAGTGCAGAAAGAGAGAGAAAAAACACGATGCGTTATAATTTTCTTTCTTCACGCTGAATCTGTGAACGAAAGCAAAAGTTTTAAATGATTCTTGTCTTTAACAATTTGCAAAATAAAAATAAAGAATGGTAGTGTGGCCATTATAATAATTTTCCTACATTTTTTCTCAAAAACTATGAGGTTTGCGCAAAAAGGCTATTCCTAATAATTTGCCCAATGTGGAATTCTGTACAATTACTTGTTATATCAATTTCATGTAACTCCAATAGTTATTAGCAATATGCAAAAATGTCAAAATTAATAAGTTAAGAATTTTATGAAAAATATGTTTTAGTTTGTCATTCTCTTTAACTTTTGTTGAAGCGCCATGTCATATTTTTAAAAAATTCTTAAATTTCAAAATTTGTTTGAACAAATCTATTAAATTTTGCAATAATGTTATGATTATTTAAGTTTTACAGCTTTTAATTAAAACCCTCGCTTATGGTTTTACTGATTAGAAGGTGGGTTCGAGGCCACCCACCCACCCTACATATACATATTAACTTTAATACTGATCGCCTCGCGGTTTGCAATAACTTTAATTAGAAAACTTGAATAAAAGAAAATTGACAAAGTCAAATTTTTGAGTGTGTAAATTAATAAATAAATAAATATACATGATTCGTGAAAAGGCTTTAAATCGAACTGATTGTAGGGTGGGAAGAGTCCACCCACCCATCCTACTTGTTGAGTAAAAATAAAATTCTAAAAGTAAAATTTTTGAGTGAGTACATTATTTAAATTTTTATGCGTGAAGGGTGGACAGTCTAAATCTAAATAAGATAAGAATTAGCTATAAAAAAGTCATATTTAAATTTTGATTTTGTTATATTTTTTATTACATCAGGGGTTTGTTTGTTTTTGGCACCAAAATCATCAGCGATTAGCGATTAAAGCTATCATGTATATGTAGGGTGGGTGGGGTGGCCTCTATCCTACCTTCGAACCAGTAAAACATAAGCAAATGTTTTAATTGAAAGTTGTAAAATATAAATAATTGCAATTTTTATATATATATTCATATAAATTTTCAGATTATTTTTGATGATGTTTTACTGATTTGAGGGTGGGATTGAGGCCCCCCACCCACCCTATATATACATATAAATTTCAATTGCTGATCGTCTTGCAGTTTGGAGTAAAATTAATTACAAAACTTTTCGAGTAAAAATAAAATTCAAAAAGTAAAATTTTTGAGTGACTACATTAATTAAATTTTTATGCGTGATGGGTGGGCAGACTTTGAGTCTAAATTAGATAAAAGTAGCTATAAAAAAGTCATATTTAAACTTTTGATTTTGTTATATTTTTTATTACATAAAGTGTTTGATTATTTTTAGCAGCAAAATCATCAGCGAATAGCAATTATAGTTATCATGTATATGTAGGGTGGGTGGGTGGCCTCTATCCACCCTCCAATCAGTAAAACATAAGCGAGGGTTTTAATTAAAAGTTGTAAAATATAAATAAACTGAAAATAATTGCATTTTTTTGATATATAAATTCAAACAAATTTTTCAAATAATTTTTGATGATGTTTTACTATTTGGAGGGTGGGGTAGAGGGCACCCACCCACCCTACATATACATATAAATTTCAATTACTCATCGTCTCGCGGTTTGGAGTAAAATTAATTACAAAACTTTTTGAGTAAAAATAAAATTCAAAAAGTAAAATTTTTGAATGAGTGCATTAATTAAATTTTTATGCGTAATGGGAGGACAGACCTTAAATCTAAATTAAATAGGATTAGCTATAAAAAGGTCACATTTAAACTATTGATTTTGTTATATTTTTTATTACGTAGTGTTTGATTATTTATAGCAACAAAATCATCAGCGATTAGCAATTATAGTTTTCATGCATATGTAGGGTGGGTGGGTGGCCTCTATCCACTTTACAATTAGTAAAACATAAGCGAGGGTTTTAATTAAAAGTTGTAAAATATAAATAAACTGAAAATAATTGCAATTTTTTGATATATATATTCAAACAAATTTTTCAAATAATTTTTGATGATGTTTTACTGATTGGAGGATGTGATAGAGGCCCCCCACCCACCCTACATATACATGTGAATTTCAATTACTGATAGTCTCGCGGTTTGGAGTAAAATTAATTACAAAACTTTTTGAGTAAAAATAAAATTCAAAAAGTAAAATTTTTGAGTGAGTACATTATTAAAATTTTTATGCGTGATGGGTGGGCAGACTTTAAATCTAAATTAGATTAGATTTGCTATAAAAAAGTCATATTTAAACTTTTGATTTTGTTATATTTTTTATTACGTAAAGTTTTTGATCATTTTTAGCAGCAAAATCATCAACGATTAGCAATTATAGTTATCATGTATATGTAGGGTGGGTGGGTGGCCTCTATCCACCCTCCAATCAGTAAAACATAAGCGAGGGTTTTAATTAAAAGTTGTAAAATATAAATAAACTGAAAATAATTGCAAATTTTAGATATATATTCATATAAATTTTCAGATAATTTTTGATGATGTTTTACTGATTGGAGGGTGTGATAGAGGCCACCCACCCACCCTACATATACATATAAATTTCAATTACTGATCGTCTCGCGGTTTGGAGTAAAATTAATTACAAAACTTTTTGAGTAAAAATAAAATTCTAAAAGTAAAATTTTTGAGTCAATACATTGATTATTTTTTTATGCGTAATGGGTGGGCAGACTTTAAATTAGATAAGATTAGCTATAAAAAAGTGATATTTAAACTTTTGGTTTTGTTATATTTTTTATTACGTAAAGTGTTTGATTATTTTTAACACCAAAATCATCAGCGATTAGCGATTAAAGTTATTATGTATATGTAGGGTGGGTGGGTGGCCTCTATCCCACTATCCAACTAGTAAAACATAAGCAAATGTTTTAATTAAAAGTTGTAAAATATAAATACACTGAAAATAATTGCAATTTTTAGATATATATTCATATAAATTTTCAGATAATTTTTGATGATGTTTTACTGATTGGAGGGTGAGAGATCACCCACCCACCCTACATATACATATAAATTACAATTACTGATCGTGTCGCGGTTTGGAGTAAAATTAATTACAAAACTTTTCGAGTAAAAATAAAATCAAAAAGTAAAATTTTTGAGTGATTATTTTAATAAAAATTTTATGCCTGATGGGTGGGCGGACTTTAAGTCTAAATTAGATAAAATTAGCAATGAAAAAGTCATATTTAATCATTTGATTTTGTTATATTTTTTATTACGTAAAGTGTTTGATTATTTTTAGCAGCAAAATCATCAGCGATTAGCGATTAAAGTTATCATGTATATGTAGGGAGGGTGGGTGGCCTCTATCCCACCCTCCAACCAGTAAAACATAAGCGAGGGTTCTAATTAAAAGTTGTAAAATATAAATAAACTGAAAATAATTGCAATTTTTAGATATATATTCATATAAATTTTCAGATAATTTTTGATGATGTTTTACTGATTGGAGGGTGTGACAGAGGCCATCCACCCACCCTACATATACATATAAATTTAAATTACTGATCGTCTCGCGGTTTGGAGTAAAATTAATTACAAAACTTTTTGAGTAAAAATAAAATTCTAGTAAAATTTTTGAGTCAGTACATTAAATAATTTTTTATGCGTGATGGGTGGGCAGACTTTAAATTTGAATTAGATAAGATTAGCTATAAAAAAGTGATATTTAAACTTTTGGTTTATTATTTTACAAAACAAATATATAAATAAATCAAAGGGTAACAGTGAAAAGTTGTTCCAGAAGACAGATATATAAACAAATAAGAGGGAATAATAACGAATACTATGAACAAAAGCCAAAGGGCTGAAGAGAGAGACAAAGACATACAAATTTTCGGAAAGAGCAAAAAGATATTAAGATCTCCAGTACAAAGAACGAAAGAGGAAGAAAACAAAGAATTTAAAGGATTTGTTATAGAAGAGGAAGAAATAAAAAACGAAGAACAAATGGAGGAACTTAAACAAATAATAAGGGAGCTGATTATCAAAACAGATAAAAACACGCAGGAATTAACAAAGAAAATAAGAGATATGAAAAAAGACATGGAAAAGAGACAGGAACAGTGGGAGAGGGAAAAGAAATCACTAATAGAGAGAATAGAAAGATTGGAACAAAAGAATGAATGGGATGAAAAACAAAAAAGGAAGAACAATATAGCTATAATGAGACTAAAAATACCATATCCAATAAAAAAGGCGGTTCAGAAACTCTGCGTAGAGAAATTAGAAACTAAAATAGAAATTCAAAATGTAACAATAATAAATGAAGGCAAAAAGCAAGAACTAATAATAGCGGAAATAGCTACGTGTGATCAAAAAAAAAAGAAATTATGGAGGCAAAGAAAAAGCTAAGAGATACACAAATACCCATTGAAAATGATCTAACTTTCGAAGAAAGAAAAATCCAAAGGGAGATAAGGAGCATAGCAAAAGAGGAAAAAGAAAAAGGAATCAGAGCTAAGGTCGGATACAAAAAATTGACGCTCAACGGAAAGGAGTACATATGGGACAACACACAGAATGGACTAATAGAGAAGGAACATAGTGAGAGATCAAAAAACCAATAATGGAAGAAAATATGAGTAGAAAGACGACAATGGCAACGAATAATTACACGAGGAAAACAAGTAGTAGTAGGAGTAGATATGCAAAGTAAAGACGAGGAATGGGAATCGCTAAAGACAATAATAATAGAGGCAGCTAAACGAGTATGTGGGACAAACAAAAAGAGCAAGTTCAAGAAGCAAACATCATGGCGGACAATGGAAATTAAAGAGCAAATTAAAATTAAGAAAGAAAAATGGCAGAAATACCTGAGCACGAGATCACACAGCAGCTATGGTGTATACAAGAGAGAGAGAATTCAAGCAAAGAAAATGATACTGATACAAGACATTAAAGAACATAAGAAATGACAAAAAATATGAGTATATAAGAATAAAAGATGAAGCAGGAAGACTACTTATGACGGGGACAGAAACTATGGAAAGATGGAAGACACACTTTCAAGAATTACTGAATCGAGACTACGAGCAAAACCAAGAAGCAGATGATATAACAAGAGAAGATACAGAATACCCACAAGACGGAATAACAGAACAAGAAGTAGAAGATGCAATCAAAGGGCTAAAGATTGGAAAGGAACCAGGAGTAGACAAAATGACAGATATAATGATTAAGAATATGGGAATAAAGGGAAAGAGTAAGCTGTGGAAATTGATCAACAGAGTGTGGAAAGAAGAAAAAATACCAAAGGAGTGGGAAGTAGGAATGACTTATTGGCAGTATTGCAGGGCACTGATTAGTAAATATGGCGAATAAATTAAATCCACCGTAATAGTAACTCTTCATACAATGTTTCCATTTCTAATATTTATTTTACTACCAAAATAAGATCTTGTATACAATATAAATTATGTAGAGAAATTTTTAATAAATATAAATATAAATTCCTGCACACTAACCCATTTTCATTATAATATGTAGATCTTAGTCATATATAAATCAACTTGCTTGCATAGAAATGCTCATATATGTAAGGAAAAGAATTCGCGTAACTCACAGGTGTAAGAGTCTTGTCTGCTCTGTTAGGAATCTCTTCTTATTTACTGTAAATTTATGTATACGCCTTCCTCAGGGCTTGAATTACACAATTACAGAAGTTGCAATAAAATAGTACAACCTCAAAATGTCTTAAAATAACTAAAAATATAACATGAGGTAATTTTACATGTTATAATTTCGTGCAGTGAACAAAGTATCTATCGTACTAAATCTATATATTTAAAATTGTAAAATATAATTTTCTCTGAATGAAATTTACGATTAATTAAATTCTCACAACCCATGGTGAAACATTATTATATTAATTAACCTTGTGATGAAATTTATTGGAATCGCTAAAAACTATTATTTAAAAATGGTAATATATAAGATCGTGTAATGAATATTATTATTAATCATTAAACACAAAGCAATACTATAAGGTAAAATATCATTACCAGGTCTATAATTTCACGCACTTCAATCCTTCATCGTTACAACATCTATAATTTAATGAGATAAACAATTCTTACACCGATTAATTAATAGATATCGACTTTTGCATAGCATGTCGATGCTCCATATATTCCTCAAGTTAATAATAATGAAATTCCAGGTGTGCACACAATACAGTTATTCCAAAATAACGAGAAAACAAGAAATTAATAAAGAAAATAGTAAAGTAATAATCAAATAACAATCACCTACCGTTACTGCCATAGTAATCTACTTTTAAACGTATACCAATTTTAATAGAAAAAATTCTTCGGCCTAACATTTAAGAAACTTTTACTGACATTTACCGCGTTTTTCTTTCTTCTTTCGGGGCGTTTCCGAATGGGTCGAGAGCGTGCCGTCCTTGGGCCTTTTCCATTTTCGCAGGTGAAAGTGATTTTTCCGACGTTTTCGAAAAAGAGACCGTCGATCGTGACCGAACCTCTTCGCATTTTCGTTTCCCAACACTTGAAAATCCTTTTTCATCCGCCCGGTTTCTTCACGCCGCAAACACGTCTTTCGCATTTTTCTGCCCGCGGGGAACGATTTGGCGTTTCGACAACGTTTTGATATTAACCTATGCGGTGTAATGTCGCCGAGAAAAGGTAACCAAACGGTTTTGAAATCGCCACGATTAAAGATATAAAAGGAGGTAAAGTAATGAATTTGTGTTATTCAAACGATTCTATTTTTTTTCTGATATTTCCTGTTTCATATTGAGATGCCTAACATGCTTTATTGAAATATTTTAGAAACTCATCTCCAAAAATTTTGGTTGGTAATAAATTTTCTCAAAAAAAAACTTATCCTAATTACCTAATTTGTCAGAGATTTCTAGAAACTTCTCTTTAAAGCTTCTAGCATTTCTTGGTGTTTGATTTTATTTATAGTCTCAGAATATTCTAAAAACTTTACCTCAGTATTTCTGAAAATATTTGGCACCTTTTGATTTAACTGTTAGCTGAAGTTTTAACATTATAATGTAAAACATAAGTGCAGAAATGTTCATAGAGAAGATTTATTTTTCTCATTATTAATTATCACCTTTGATTTTAGTTTTGACGGAGATTTCTGGAAACATCATTCTAACATTTCTAATATTTTATAGCATTTTGAAATATGTTTCATAAAATTTTTCGAACGTTTTCGACCAATCATTTGACGAATAAATCACTAATAACCTTTCTTCACAATTGGACCTTCAAGCATGTTGTCTTAGATAGAAACTTCTCTTCAAAATTGTATTCTTTTAGAAGAATTTGGTATTAAGTGCAATTATACAAAAACGTTTACTTTGTTGTTATCACATTTTCCTCAATTTATTAAGTTCAACATAATACAATTAATTTCATCAATGCATTGCTTTTCCCATCTGCATACAAACAATCATTTTCGACATTTTCACGCGCATGTCATCACCCGATGATTTTTCCCAATAAACATAATCACGTGCATCAAACGCTGGCGCAATTTGCAATTACCGTCGAATCGTTGGTCTCGTTCTCTTGGACGAAACGTAAAATGGAAAGTGCCACAGCACCGTGTGCGCGATTGCATTATATGTATATTTTTCCAGATAGCAATATGGGTCGAATTTTGTTCACACATGAACACATAAATGTACAACTCTATAGTTTGCGTTTACCGAAACTCGTCGTTATTGACATTCCAGCGTTTCCGCGAGAGGAAAAAGTCGAAATTCACGAAACCCGTAAAACCGAGGGACGCGTTACGTTTATTACTTTTTTTTAAAGATATTGAAGGTGCAATCACCTCTCGAGTTTCAAGGTAAGAACAACTTGCAGGTAAGAATCGCAACTGGTAAGTTTATTGTACTTCATCCATTTAGGCCATTACTGACTTAATTATCAATTTTTTTTCGAGACTATTCTTAATAGTATTTTATAATCAATGTAAGATAATGCTAATTATTATACAATCAATTAACATAATGGATTATAAATAACGATTGATTAAAAGGTCATTAATAGATATGTAATGAGAAACGGTCCCAATTTCGATCCTTGAGGAACAACAGAAGGACTAGACAATAAATACGACCTAAGAATAAACATAGGTTAGAAATATTTAACAGCAACCAAATATTATAAATAAATAAGTCTAAAAAAGCCGTGTTAATATATATATGGGTGGTGATAAATATAATTTAAATTAATGCACTGAAGTTAAGTTGGATAATATGGTAATAAATAATAAATGTCTGTGAGTCAGCAAATACCAAATTGTGACCCTTTTTTGATATAGACAGTGACACAATCTAGAAAAAAATGGTAAAAATATTAAAAAAATTTAAAAATCTAAAAGTTAAACTACTTAGAAATCCTATAATCCTCAAAGGAAATCCTTGCAATTTAGATGAAACATTGATGGACAATTCTAAAAATTGGAAGAGGAATTGTTAGAAGATTCTAGAAATTGCATGAAATTTGTAAAAGAAAATGCTGAGAAATTTCTATAAGATTCAACAATTGTTGGTAGTGATGGAACATATAAAAAAATCATTCAGGAAAATTTTAGAATTATCACAATTTGAAAATTTAAGAAGTTATAGAAATGAAAGAAAATTGTTTAAGAAGTTTGTTTTATAGGTTGTAAAAATCTAAAAAAATAACGGACTTTGTTGGAAAATTCCAGAAGAAATTTCTTTCAATTTGAAAATTTGAAAGTCAAAATCTTAAAACTCACAAACTTTAAAAATATTATTTGAAATATTGCAATTATTACTGGATTTTTTAAATATAGGCAGAAGTACAAATATTGCTTAATAAAACTTTAAAATTCTCGAAAGAAATTCTTGCAATTTAGATTGTTGTAAAATTCTAAAAATTGGGTAGAGAAATTGTTAGAATATTCAAGAAATTGTATGAAAATTGTAAGAGAAAATGCTGAAATATTTCTATAAGATAAAACAATCGATGGTAAATTTTAAAAAGAAAAAGCAAGTAATGATGGAACATGTAAGAAAAACATTGTGGAAAATTTTAGAATTTTTGCAATTTGAAAATTTAAGAAATTATAGAAATGAAAGAAAATTGTTAAGAAGTTTGTTTCATGGGTTGCAAAAATCTAAGAAAATAACAGACGTTATTGGAAAATTCTAGAAGAAATTTCTTTCAATTTGCAAATTTGAAAGTCAAAATTCTCAAAACTCAGAAACTTTAAAGAAATATTATTTAAAATATTGCAATTATTACTGGATTTTTTTAAATATATTAAGAAGTAAAAATATTGCTTAATAAAACTTTAAAATTCTCGAAAGAAATTCTTGCAATTTAGATGAAAAATTGCTGTAAAAATTGGATAGAGAAATTGCTAGAATATTCAAGAAATTGTATGAAATTTGTAAGAGAAAATGCTGAGAAATTTCTATAAGATTAAACAATTTTAAAAAGAAAAGGCAAGTAGTGATGGAACATGTAAGAAAAATATTGTGGAAAATTTTAGAATTTTCGCAATTTGAAGATTTAAAAAATGATAGAAAATTGTTTAAGAAGTTTGTTTCATAGGTTGCAAAAATCTAAGAAAATAACAGACGTTATTAGAAAATTCTAGAAGAAATTTCTTTCAATTTGCAAATTTGAAAGTCAAAATTCTCAAAACTCAGAAACTTTAAAGAAATATTATTTAAAATATTGCAATTATTACTGGATTTTTTTAAATATAGGAAGAAGTAAAAATATTGCTTAATAAAACTTTAAAATTCTCGAAAGAAATTCTTGCAATTCAGATGAAAAATTGCTGAAAAATTCTAAAAATTGGGAAGAGAAATTGTTAGAATATTCAAGAAATTGTATGAAATTCGTAAGAGAAAATGCTGAGAAATTTCTATAAGATAAAACAATTGTTGGTACATTTTAAAAAGATAAAGCAAGTAGTGATGTAACATGTAAGAAAAACATTGTGGAAAATTTTAGAATTTTCGCAATTTGAAAATTTAAGAAATTATAGAAATGAAAGAAAATGAAGTTTGTTTTATAGGTTGCGTTGCAAAAATCTAAAAAAAATAATAGACGTTGTTGGAAGATTCTAGAAGAAATTTCGTTCAATTTGAAAATGTGAAAGTCAAAATTCTCAAAATTTAAAGAAATATTATTTAAATCGATAGCCAATGGAGAAAACAAGAAGAGAAGAAGCATAGTGATTGTCCTGTTATCAGATGTAATACTATTATTTAAAATATTGAAATTATTACTGAATTATTTTTAATAGAGGAAGAAGAAGAAGTACAAACTTTGCTGAAAAACATTAAAATTCTCGAACGAAATTCTTGCAATTATGATGAAAAATTGCTGGAAAATTGTAAAAATTGGGAAGAGAAATTGTTAGAAGATTCTAGAAATTGCATGAAATTTGTAAGAGAAAATGCTGAAAAATTTCGATAAGACAAAACAAGAATTGTTGAATTTTAAAATAATATGGTGCAAAAATCTAGACGTTGTTGGAAAATTCTAGAAGAAAATTCTTTTAATTTGAAAATTTGAAAGTCAAAATCCTCAAAACTCACAAACTTTAGAAATATTATTTAAAATATTGTAATTATTACTAATGTTTTTTAATAGAGGAAGAAGTACAAATTTTGCTGCAAAACTTTAAAATTCTCGAAGGATATTCTTGCAATTTAGATGAAAAATTGATGGAAAATTCTAAAAATTTGGAAGAGGAATTGTTAGAAATTGCATGTAATTTGTGAGAGAAAATGCTGAGAAATTTCTATAAGATAAAACAATAAAAAAAGAAAAAGCAAGTAGAAATGGAACATGTAAAAAAAACATTCTGGAAAATTTTAGAATTATCACAATTTGAAAATTTAAGAAATTATAGAAATGAAAGAAAAATGTTTAAGAAGTTTGTTTTATAGGATGCAAAAATCTTAAAGATAACAGACGTTGTTGGAAAATTCTAGAAGAAATTTCTTTCAATTTGAAAATTTGAAAGTCAAAATTCTCAAACTCAGAAACTTTAAAGAAATATTATTTTAAATAAAGGAAGAAGTACAAATATTGCTGATAAAAAACTTTTACATTACATTTACATTTCTTGAAGGAAATTCTTGTAATTTGATGAAAAATGGAAAATTCAAAAATTGGGAAGAGAAAGTCTCAGAAGATTTTAAAAATTTCACGAAATTAGTAACAACAATGCTGAAAAATTTAAATAAAACAATTCTTTTTTATATTGTTGGTAAATTTTAAAAAGAAAAAGCAACTAATGATGGAACAAGAAAATCAGTTTGGAAAATTTTAGAATTCTCGTAATTTGAAAATTTAAGAAAGTATAGAAATTAAAGAAAAAAGTTTAAGAAGTTTGTTCTACATAGTGCAAAAATCTATATGTTCTTGAAAAATTCTAGCAGAAAATTCTTTCTATTTAAAAATTTACTCAAAATTTCTAAAACTCTCAAACTTTATAGAAATATTATTTAAAATATTGTAATTATTACTAAATTTTTTTTAATAGAGGAAGAAGTACAAATATTGCTGAAAAACTTTAAAATTCTCGAAGGAAATTCTTGGAATTTAGATGAAAAATTGCTGGAAAATTCTAAAAATTGGAAAGAGAAATTGTTAGAAGATTTAAGAAATTGCATGAAATTAGTAAGAGAAAATGCTGATAAAACAATTGTTGGTACATTTTAAAAAGGAAAAGCAAGTAGTGATGTAACATGTAAGAAAAACATTGTGGAAAATTTTAAAATTTGAAAATTTAAGAAATTATAGAAATGAAAGAAAAATGTTTAAGAAGTTTGTTTTATAGTTTGCAAAAATCTAAAAAAATAACAAACACCTCTCTCGCTTTTTTCTAGAAGAAATTTCTTTCAATTTGAAAATTTGAAAGTCAAAATTCTCAAAACTCAGAAACTTTAAAGAAATAGTATTTTAAATAAAGGAAGAAGTACAAATATTGCTAAAAAACTTTTAAATTCTCGAAAGAAATTCTTGCAATTTGATTAAAAATGGAAAATTTTAAAAATTGGAAAGAGAAATTCTTAGAAGATTCTAAAAGTTTCATGAAATTAGTAACAGAAAATGCTGAAAAATTTCGATAAAACAATTCAATGCAGCTAATGATGGAACAAGAAAATCAGTCTGGAAAATTTTAGAATTATCGCAATTTGAAAATTTAAAAAATTATATTAGAGAAAAATATTTAAAAGTTTGTTTCATATGTATCAAAAATCTAAAAAAATAACAGACGTTATTGGAAAATTCTAGAAGAAAATTCTTTCAATTTGAAAATTTGAAAATCAAAATTCTCAAAACTTAGAAACTTTAACGAAATATTATTTAAAATATTGTAATTATTACTGGACTTTTTTAATAGACGAAGAAGTAGAAATATTCCTGAAAAACTTTGAAATTCTCGAAAGAAGTTTTTGCAATTTAGATGAAAAATTGCTGGAAAATTCTAAAAATTGGGAAGAGAAATTGTTAGAAGGTTCTAGAAATTGTATTAAATTTGTGAGAGAAAATACTGAAATATTTCTATAAGATAAAACAATTGATGGTAAATTTTAAAAAGAAAAAGCAAGTAGTGATGTAACATGTAAGAAAAACATTGTGGAAAATTTTAGAATTTTCGCAATTTGAAAATTTAAGAAATTATAGAAATGAAAGAAAATGTTTAAGAAGTTTGTTTTATAGGTTGCGTTGCAAAAATCTAAAAAAAATAACAGACGTTGTTGGAAGGTTCTAGAAGAAATTTCGTTCAATTTGAAAATGTGAAAGTCAAAATTCTCAAAATTTAAAGAAATATTATTTAAATCGATAGCCAATGGAGAAAACAAGATGAGAAGAAGCATAGTGATTGTCCTGTTATCAGATGTAATACTATTATTTAAAATATTGAAATTATTACTGAATTATTTTTAATAGAGGAAGAAGAAGAAGTACAAACTTTGCTGAAAAACATTAAAATTCTCGAACGAAATTCTTGCAATTATGATGAAAAATTGCTGGAAAATTGTAAAAATTGGGAAGAGAAATTGTTAGAAGATTCTAGAAATTGCATGAAATTTGTAAGAGAAAATGCTGAAAAATTTCGATAAGACAAAACAAGAATTGTTGAATTTTAAAATGATATGGTGCAAAAATCTAGACGTTGTTGGAAAACTCCAGAAGAAAATTCTTTTAATTTGAAAATTTGAAAGTCAAAATTCTCAAAAGTCACAAACTTTAAAGAAATATTATTTAAAATATTGTAATTATTACTAATGTTTCTTAATAGAGTAAGAAGTACAAATGTTGTTGAAAAACTTTAAAATTCTCGAAGGATATTCTTGCAATTTAGATAAAAAATTGATGGCAAATTCTAAAAATTTGGAGGAGGAATTGTTAGAAATTTGTGAGAGAAAATGCTGAGAAATTTCTATAAGATAAAACAATAAAAAAAGAAAAAGCAAGTAGAAATGGAACATGTAAAAAAAAACATTCTGGAAAATTTTAGAATTATCACAATTTGAAAATTTAAGAAATTATAGAAATTATAGAAAATGTTTAAGAAGTTTGTTTTATAAGATGCAAAAATCTAAAAGATAACAGATGTTGTTGGAAAATTCTAGAAGAAATATCTTTCAATTTGATAATTTGAAAGTCAAAATTCTCAAAACTCATAAACTTTAAAGAAATATTATTTTAAATAAAGAAAGAAGTACAAATGTTGCTGAAAAACTTTTCAATTCTCGAAGGAAATTCTTGAATTTTGAAATGAAAAATGGAAAATTCTAAAAATTGGGAAGAGAAATTCTCAGAAGATTCTAAAAATTTCACGAAATTAGTAACAATAATGCTGAAAAATTTAAATAAAACAATTCTTTTTTATATTGTTGGTAAATTTTAAAAAGAAAAAGCAACTAATGATAGAACAAGAAAATCAGTCTGGAAAATTTTAGAATTATCGCAATTTGAAAATTTAAGAAATTATAGAAATGAAAGAAAAAAGTTTAAGAAGTTTGTTCTACATAGTGCAAAAATCTATATGTTCTTGAAAAATTCTAGCAGAAAATTCTTTCTATTTAAAAATTTAGTCAACATTCCCAAAACTCTCAAACTTTATAGAAATATTATTTAAAATATTGTAATTATTACTAAATTTTTTTAATAGAGGAAGAAGTACAAATATCGCTGAAAAACTTTAACATTCTCGAAGGAAATTCTTGGAATTTAGATGAAAAATTTCTGGAAAATTCTAATAATTGAGAAGAGAAATTGTTAGAAGATTCTAGAAATTGCATGAAATTAGTAAGAGAAAATGCTGATAAAACAATTGTTGGTACATTTTAAAAAGGAAAAGCAAGTAGTGATGTAACATGTAAGAAAAACATTGTGGAAAATTTTAAAATTTAAGAAGTTTCTTTTATAGGTTGCAAAAATCTAAAAAAACAGACGTTGGAAAATTCTAGAAGAAATTTCTTTCAATTTAAAAATTTGAAAGACAACACTCTTAGAATTTAGAAATTTTAGAGGCATATTATTTGAATGTTGGTAACCAAATCTAGAAAGTTCTAGAACCCTTGCAAAAACTTTTTGCAATTTGGAAAATACATTGCTAGAAAATATAAACATTTTTGAAAACTCCGATAAAAAATTCTATTTATATTATTGGTTTTTGAGTTACGTGAAGAGAAGTTTCAATTAGTGCTCGAGATCTAGTAAATACGAAATAAATTGTGTTTTATTAATTTAAAAAAAATGTAGACGAAAAATTTCAAAAAAAAACTTTTCTTCTAACAAAAACTACATATTATACTGCTAGAAAAATAACTATTTTTACCGTCATAAAAAAAGACATTTTGCAAAATGAAAATTCTCAACAAAAAAAAACACTTACTACTCTCAAAAGTAACATTCCCTTGCTGCAAAAAATCATATTTTTCACTAACAGAAACTAAAGTTTCTACTGTTGAAATATTTACATTCAAAATTGACATTTTCTGCTGTCAAAAATGGTAATCGTACGTACTTTTCCCTTCTCAAATAAAATTTTTTTAAACTCCCAAAAACCAACATTTTGTAATTTAATACTAAAAGTTTAAAACAAAGGATATTTTGAACTTTTAATATTAAAAGTTTAAAATAAGGGATATTTTAAACTTCTAATATTAATTGTACCATTCACGTATTATAACATTCTCACAGAAATTTAGTAATTTGTTCAAATCAAGTTAAGCAATATTTTAGAATTTTTGAAAATCTTTTTGTCCAAATGAATATTAGAATTACCTAACTAATGCTTTAAGACGTTGGCAATTTTTAATAATTTTTTTTTGCTATCAAAAAAATATTTTCTCGAAAATAAAATCTATTAGAAAATTGATTCAATAGATATATGTTTACAGAATTCTTATACAAACAAAATTACTCAAAAAATGATATAGTATTTATTAATTAAAGAAAAATGTTTAAGAAATTTTTTTAATAGTGCAAAAATCTAAAAGAAAATTCTTTCACTTTGAAAATTTGAAAGAGAAAATTCTCAAAACTTTAAAAACATATTATTTGGCAGTTTTTGGAAATGGTGACCAAATCTAGAAGAATAAAATAGTCGTTGCTAGACAGTTCTAGAATCTACACAAAAAAAAAATTACAATGCCAGAAAATATTAAAATTCTCCGACAAAATAAAATCTTGACGAAATGTATCTTAAATAAACTATTTTTTACTAACAAAAACTACATTATATACTGCTAAAAAATAACAATATATACAGTAATAAAAAAAAACATCTTGCAAAATGAAAATTCTCAAAAAAAAAAAAAACACTTACTATTAAAAATAACATTTTTCAGTATAAAAATTCAGATTTTCCACGAACAAAAACTATATTTTCTACTGCTGAAATACTAACATTAAAAGACGACATATTCTGCTGTCAAAATATCGTACTTTTCTCTTCTCAAATAAAATTTTTTTGCACTGTCAAAAAACCAACATTTTGTAATTTAATACGAAAAGTTTAAAAGATTTTTTTCTTCAGTGTGATTTTTAAACTTTTAATATTAATTGTACTCTTCACGTACCCTAACATTTTTACAGAAATTTTGTAATTTGTTCAAATCAAATTATGCAATATTTTAGAATTTTTGAAAATATTTTTGTCCAAATGAATTTACCCAAAAATATTAGAAGTAACTAATGTTTTAAGGCGTAAGCAATTGTTAATAATTTTTTCTTGGCTATCGCAAAATTCATTCCTCAAAAATATAATCAATTGGAAAATTGATTCAAAAGAAACATTTTTACAGAATTCTTGTACAAATAACATTACTCAAACAAATGATGTAAATATATAAGATTTCAATTGTTTTTATATTTATTACTTAAAGAAAAACATTTGTTTTGTACAATGCAAAAATCTAGACGTTGTTGGAAAATTCTAAAAAAAAATTCTTTCACTTTGAAAATTTAAAAGAGAAAATTCTCAAAACTTTAAAACTTTAAAGAAATATTATTTGGCAGTTTTTGGAAATGGTGACCAAATCTAGAAGAATAGAACAGTAGTCTATAGAAAGTTCTAGAAACTACACAAAAAAAAATTTACAATGCCAGAAAATATTAAAATTCTCCGACAAAATAAAATCTTGACGAAATAAACGATTTTTTTACTAACAAAACTACATTATATACTGCTAAAAAATAACAATATATACAGTCATAAAAAAGACATCTTGCAAAATCAAAATTCTCAAAAAAAAACCACTTACTACTCTCAAAAGTGACATTTTTTTGCTGTAAAAATTAATATTTTCCACGAACAAAAACTAATTTTTCTACTGCTGAAATATTAACTTCAAAAATGACATTTTCTGCTATCAGAAATGGTAATCGTACGTACTTTTCTCTTCTCAAATAATAAAAACATTTTACACTTTCAAAAACCAAAATTTTGTATTTTAATATCAAAAGTTTAAAATAAAGGATATTTTAAACTTTTAATATTAATGTTACTCTTCACGAACTTTAATATTCTCACAGAAAATTTTGTAATTTCTTCAGATCTAATTTTGCAATATTTAAGAAATTTTGAAAATCTTTTTGTCCCAAGAAATTTACCTAAAAATATTAGAAGTAACTAATCTTTTAAGGCGTTGGCAATTGTTAATAATACGATTGAATGTTGAAGCCGTTACTTGATGATAGCAAAGTGTTATTATTTCTTAACTTATTTCGTAACTGTTAATCATTTTTTCTTGGCTATCACAAAATTCTTTTCTCGAAAATAAAATCAATTGAAAAATTGATTCAATAAATACATATTTATAGAATTCTTGTACGAACAAGATTGCTCAAAAAATGATTATAATTAGGAAATCATTAAAGATTTAAATTGTTTTTATATGTATTCCTATGCTATCAAAAATTTGGAACAATTTTTGAATTTCTTTAAAACTTTATTGAAACACGTATTTCCTTAAGAAGGTAATTGTGGAGGCTTCTACTCGTGTTTATAACATATTTCCTTATCCAAGTAAATTCACCCCTACGTGACATTTGTATGGTTTTAATGTTTTTTTAAATTTTTCATCAAAAATTTTGTCAATTTTTAGAATTTTCTTGTTCAAAAAAAAAAATCAATTAGAAAACTGATTTAATAGCTGAATTTTCATAGGATTCTTTTGCTAAAAAATAATCCAAAATGTTGGAATTGGGAAATAATCAGCTTTAATTTATTTCATATGCTATTTAAAAAATGGGCTTTTTTGATTTTTATTTGTTCAAAATTACCAAGATATAAGTTTTTTTCCTATGCTATTAAGAAAATGAACTTTTTTGTTCAAAACTACTTAAACAAGGCATGAGTAAAGTTTTAAGGTGATCTGTTTTTTTCTTCTGGTCTATCAAAATTTTCAACATTTTTTAGAATTTATTTTTTCAAATAAAAATCAATTTTTGATTTGTCACAATTTTAAATTATTTCTGTAATTTCTTTGCTAATTGTTCAAAACTTTATTGAAAAAGATCTTTCTTTCTCCTTGTTTTAAAGTTATAAAAACATTTTATGAGTGATATTTTAAGGTCAATTTTTTTTCGTTTTTTCTAGACTATTAAAAGTTTCAGATTTTTTTGGAATTATTTGCAAAATTCTGATTCAATAAATGAATTTCCATAGAATTTTTGTTTAAATAAAATTGCTCAAAAATATTGGAATTGGTAAGTAAGAAAAAATTGACTTATTTGAAAATTTTTTTGTTCATAACTACCCAAACAAAACATAAATAAAGTTTTAAGGTTTTTAAGGTTTTAAGGTAGTGTGGTTTGCTGGTCTATCAAAAACTTCATAATTTTTTTAGATTTTTTTCTAATAAAAATTAATTGGAAAACTGATTTGTTAATTTTAATAAGTTTTAAATTATTTTTGTTCTTTTTTTCTTCTCCAACAATTTTTTTCCTAATTTCATTGTTCAAAACATTACTAAAAAACGTCTTTCCTTATTTTAAATTTATAAAAACGTTTTATGAGTTTGTGAAATTATTTTGTTAAAAAAAAATTGAAAATTGATTTTAAAAATGAGTTTCATTAGAATTTGTCTTCAAACAAAATATCTCAAAAATATTAGACTTGGTAAGTAAGAAAAAATTGACTTTTTTGAAAATATTTTGGTTTGGTTCAAAACTACCCAAACAAGAAATGAATAAAGTTTTTGGTTTTTGTTTTCTAGTCTATCAAAAATTTTATAAATTTTTAGAATTTTTTTTCAAATAACAATCAATTGGATTTGTCAGTTTTAAATTATTTTGTAGTTTTTTCTTCGCTATCATTTTTTCTAATTTCATTGTTCAAGAAATTATTGAAAAACAGCTTTCCTTGTTTTAATTTTACAAAAACATTTTATGAGTAACATTTTAAGGTCATAGCATTTACTTTTTTAAATTGTTTCTAGGCTATTAAAAATTTCGTTTTTGGTTTGAAATTATTTTGTTCAAAAAGAACAATTGGAAAACTGATTCAATAAATGAATTTCCATAGAATTATTGTCCAAAAAAATATTGAAATTGGTAAGTAAAAATTTTAATTATTTTTCTAGGTTTTCAAAAATTAAGCATAATTTTTTTAATCCCCTTGTTCAAAACCTTTAAAAAAACATATTTTTTTGTCCAAGTAAATTTACAAAAACCTAATGTGAGTAAAATAATAAGGTAGCAGTAGTTGTATTTTTTTTCTAGACTATCAAAAAAGTCAGCATTTTTTTTATTTTTAAATTCCCTTTGTGTGAAAAATCAATTGGTAAAGTGATTGTTTAATTTGTAAACGAATTTAACAGGTAAATTTTCGTAGAATTTTTGTGCAAATTAAATTGCTTAAAAAAATGGAATTGGTAAATAAGTATAGTGTTCAAAACATATTGAAAAACTTGTCCAAATAAATTTACGTAAAGATCTAAAAATGATAAGTAAATTTTTAAGGTGGTTGTTAATTTTTTTAGAGAGAGAGAGAAATTTCTTTATTGTGGATGGTATATTATTATAACAATAACAATAATTTTTATGATTCTTAGTTTTCAGCCTTTTTATTTTTTATTTATTAAAAAATTTAGATTTTATTTAAAAATGAGACTTAAATTCACAAATATATTTGTATGTTTCAGCTTTTAATAAATAATTTTTTTCTAGTTTCCAATAAAAACAAAAATCAATAAGCATAAAATATGAAGAAAAAATATAAATCACTCACCTCTATTAAAATATGTTATTTCAATCTTTCAGCAAGCGCGTTTATTGCAAAAAACACAAAACTTGTTCCGGAAAATTGGAGGGAAAAAATCGCGCGCACTCGACCTTTCCAAAAAAAAATTACGCGCGAATCCAAAAAAATTTCAGATTTTCGGAATTTTGACCAGTCCAAGTTCCCACTCCACGGCGCAGCACGGATGTACACGGATCTGAGACAATCCTCTTAAAAGTTAAGTATATGTATGAGCGCCCCCACCTGTCCGGACGCACACACCGCGCGAGACACACGCGTTAATTATGTCACTGTGCGAACTTGACCAAAGAGTACTGAGTTCGAGCCCCGCGCTAACCCACCTGTCGACTAGGCGCGTATGCAGACTTTCGAAAAATCGCCCAGCGCTAGAAAGAAGAAAATAGACATCGATACCGTCAGTCTTGCTCTAATTGGTAATTTGTGATTATTGTATTTAAACCAGTTAATTATTACGGCTATTATGTTTATACCAGTTGACCTTCGGTCCTAATTTTCGAAACTCTTTGCCTATTGTTTATTTTGATGTTTGGTTTGTAAATGTAAAATTAATTGCCCACAACTTTAAATATCGTGCGATTAATTTCGAGCGCGCTCTGCACTAATAAGTTATAACGAATATAAATTGGTCGAATTAAAAATCAAACACCTTTCATCAATTTTGGGTATGTTATATAGGAACGGAATGTAGTTTCCATTCGCCAAATTAATGAATTCAATCAATGGAGTCGATTTTAAGTCATCAATTCTAATAAACAGATGTTGGATAATAAGATTGCAATACGTAACGCATTTGCTAAATCTAGTGAACGACTTTTTCAAAATTTAATATTAATGCTTATAAGTAAAAAAAAAACTATTAAAATTTAATTCTTAAACGTCGACACTTGCGGTAGCTCTAACCAATTAAAATTAGAAAACTGAATCTATAAATAATCATGTAAAATGTGTATTTACATTTTTGTATAAGAAATCATGAAAATTACAACCAAAAAATTTAACCATATTATTTATTCTGGAGTCTTATACTTTACTATAGATTTTACTTTATTTGAAATAATTGGATATTCTTGTTGTGCAACTTTAAATTACTCTATACATTTTATTAAAGTGATTATTTTAATCACCTCCTGGATTTATTGAAGAACAATTTTTGAAGTTTTAAGTTCTCCATAGTAAATAAACACGGCCATAATGTATAATTATTAAAATAAGCGACCGTTAACATGTTTCAACAAGTGCATTTATTTCGCTGTAAGTTCGCATAATTATTTTGCATAAATTGTCAGCGATACGGATAAGACGGGTAATAAAACGTTATCTTTAATTGAAAACGAATTGATCGATGAGCGTCGCGTAATAATATATTTGCAATTTTAATGACTGTAACGAAACGAAACGAAAAGAAATCATAGATTTTTTCATTACCAGTAAATTTTTTATCGAAAAACTCGATAAATAAGGTTTTCCTTAATATCAATATAAAAAATATGTTAATTCTTTTCACTTTCCCTACATAGATATATATAAAGGAAAAGTGATTGATTTAATTATGATTTTACACCATCTCTTCCTGGATGAATAGATTCTGCATGATCTAATCATCAACTATAAGGAGGAATGATGTCTTCGTGGATGAGAAACGTTCGTCCAACTACAATCGATTCGATTCACCAGCAAATTACCTAAAAACTCTTTAAGTTTGATTTCGACCAAAAACTACAACCACTCTATCAGTTGCTACATCAACAGCCTTTCAATTTTGACTTCCTGTTGTGTAACCAGGTGTAAGGAAGGATACGTCTCTGGATTATAAAAGTAAACTTCAAGAGTTTAATTTGCGTTTAGAATTTTTTAAAAATGAGGAGAATTTTGTTAATGCCTTATTTTCTTATTTTTCCATTCAATATTCTTCCTCGATCCAATTAACCACTCAAATCACCCGTTTGTACGTCAGAACGTAATCTCCGCCACTTATGGGTATTTTACGACTATCCGGTTTCAAAATCTATTTTTATTTCAACAGTTACGATTACTGAAGGCGACGACGAAATTTTCGAGTTTTTCGCATTAATTTGGAAATCACCGATGCCAATGCCACACACTCGTACATTCCATCGGCATTCCTCAACAAAGACCTGTCAATAACGATTGCAACTTAATTGTCGATGATTCATTCATCCTTGGTGTTTTATGTTTATTATTATTTTAGGCTGTGACAATTTGAGAAAGAGATTTTTATTTTAATATCATTGCCAACAGAGTTATAATAAAATTAAAAAATCCTACTACCAATTGTAATTATAATGCACCATTTTACACAAAAATGTTTGATTTAGATGTTGACAAACATACAACTTTGAAATTTAGTCATCACATGTAGTGCAAAGATAGTAGTTTAAGAAACATTTCAATTTTAAATGGTAAATTTTAAACATTACCTCAAATAACGTAATTATTAACAGTAATCATTTAATTACGTAAACTTAAATTATTCAAGTTGATTAAAAAATATATTTTAAAAATAATAATAATAACTACATTGATATACAAAAAATAAAACAAATTTAATTGCAGAAAAAGATTTTTAATTCTTATTGTAAGGGAGTCTTTTCTTTTTGGTTCTGTAGACTCATCTTCATTTTGTTAAACTCGTTTAACATCAACAAAATTTTAAAATATTTACAAAATCGTTACATCTATACACGTTTAAAAGTGAATTATTTCTTGTATTGTATCATGAAATAATATGTTTTATTTTTTTAAACTAATTGTCAATTTGAGTTTCTGCGCTGATCAACTTTCACCGGCGGCACCTTTCTTTCGCCGGTATGTTTGTTTTTTCGTTGTAACCGTAGCGCAGAAGATTTCCAAATAGCGTAACAACGTTATTATTGTATTGACTAATTAGTTGTAAGCCTTGCGCAAGAGCAAATGCACAAACAAGCAATGTTTGCCGACGCGGTGTGCCATTTTCCAATCGGATCGAATTATTGCCGAAGCGATGATATAATTTTCCATCTAGGCGATGTCGATGATGAAACGACGGTTTTCTTTCAAGAGCAGACCGTTCGATGATTCAGAAACAATTTGCAATAAAAAAATTATTATAAAATCGTCAATTAGTTTTATATATTATTTACGTTAATTTTTTGTTACATAAATTTCTTCATTAATAGTCGGAAATGATATTCTTCGTATAATTCATGATTGTATGTTTCTTCATGATGGTAAAATTTTTCTACTGTATGAAATTCTTGAGGAACGTAAGAAAAGTAATGATTTGAAACGCGTTGCACATTCCACCGACCTAATTGTAACTCTCAGCAATATTACCCAATTGTTGAATGTTTACACCAAGAAAGAAACAAACACTCGTTTTAAATGGCATTGACGGACGGGGCTACTCTTCAACGGCTTGAGTAAGACAACGGCAAATATGCAAATACGCTAGGAAAGTTCGACGTACAGTAGCCAAGAACTTTTTCATTTGCCATTCCACACTGTAATTTTATTATTATGTGATATGAAAAAAAAATTATAGTTGTTAGTAGTGTTATTGTTTCAAGGCGAACTAGTAACATAAAATATTATTAATGAGTGATGATGTTAGCTTATTTATTAAATAGCTATTAATTATATGTGTATTTATATAGTATTTTTTTAATACGACAATTGAGGAAGTTAATGACAAGATCAGAATAGAAAAATATAGTTAATGACTGCGTATTGAAGATAACAAAATCATTACTAAATAAGTTTAGGCCTATACCATGAGTTTTTCTTTAGATTTCGTTAACTTATCGAATAACCATTTTGTATTAAAATTCAGTGTTACATCACCTTTATGGCATAATTTATGCATATCCTCAAAATCTGTTTGGGATCCTTGAACACCGCAAACTAATTATACGAATTAATAGCCGGTCGTGACATTTGTTGTGTATTTCTCGGAAATTCCCTAATATTGACCAGCGGAGGTCGTGACCTGTCCATTTTAATTCGTTTCCAAAATTGAAAAACATTCAATGGTAAATTTATACAAGCTATATATTTCCGCAAAAATAGTCTTAAATTATCAAAAAAAAACTTTCTAAACACACCTAGATAATTAGTATCTAAGTAAAAAATATCGATCGCTTTCAATTTTTTTTCTCTACTTGTTTGTTACGTGTAGTAAAATTCACTCCAGCACGAAACAGGTTACAATCTTAAACAAACACAATAAAAACATTCTTAAGCACTTATTTACAATCTTCAATTCTTACACATGTTTTAAATAGATATTTAATTTTAGGATCCTTTTTTTTTTCGTCTTGATTTTACCTCATTATTAAGGGTAATTTAAACCGATACCATTCTGAAGAAAAACTATAAACACCTTAATTAAGTACAAAACCCGATTGGCTTAAACTTGTTTTAAATTAATGAATATAAAGAAAACAAAATGTTTTGATGTTAAATAAACTTGAACAAATTATTAGAATTTAGTCCCGCCCACCTTCATCCATATTTTATTTGTGGGTGTTAATTAAATTATAAGATTTGTAATAGAATGTTACTATACATACACTGTTTTTGGTTACAACAAGGTTAACACGACAAGTGGTGAATTATCCCTGAAACATAATCTAACAATTAAAATCACTAATTAACAATTTTTCAATATTTCTTTTATAAGATTCCACCTATATTTAATGTTTTTTTTCCTTAAAATTTTTAACATATACTTATCGCATTCATAATCAACATCAACGATTCGCGTCACTTACAAAATGACGCAGGTAAAACACTCTGCAACATTACACGACTCGCGCAAATATAGAGGTAAAAGTAGTAATTATTACTACATACTATATTATTGTCAATAATTAACAATTGAAAATATTTTCAACTTTAATTATAATAAAATAAAAACAACATATCGAGTTTAAAATTATAGTTCAATACCCTCTTGTAAATAAATTTGTGTATATTTTACATTCAATCATCCGACGTGCTTTTTTTCTAGTGTAGAAAACCTATTACATGATTAACGATAATAACACGAAAAATAATTTATGTGCACGTACTACTTTCTTCGCAGTGCTGCCGCCGAAATTAGATTTTACTGGTCACGCAGTTATATTTCATTTTAATTGCTTTTAATTACGGTCTACATAAACAACAAATTAAATCGGCGATTAGGTTTGTTAGAGAGGTACTTGCACTTTCCTCAGAACGTCCGAACGTCGGTTTTTTTTTTGGTCTTAAACATGCGAAAAAAAAGATCAATTCGGTCAAGGTTAAAATGATATTCGTATCATACACTTTCGCTACATTTCTAATCATGCTAAAATGGATTTCGCAGAATATCAAAAATGTAACAACAAGAACTTAGTTATTAGTTAAAACAATTACTTCTAGTACCAAAAAAGAGTTTATATAAGGAAGGGTCAATTATAAAAATAGTTTATATTTAATGAAAAATTACAAATCTTTAATTTAACTTAAACATAAACAAACACAATAAAAACATTCTTAAGCACTCATTTCATGGCCCCATTGATCTTTTTTCTGGTTTAATAAGGCCAAAGATCCTTCACACAGTTTTACAAAAATCTCACCTAATTTTTCAGGAGAATACACCTAAAACAAAAAAATAAATATACATAAAATAAATAAAAAATTATATTACCTCATATAATTTGTACTTTTCACTAGCAATTATATCAGCCAACTGTACACACTCCTCATACTGTTCCGAATTGTATAAAACAGTATAGAGCAGAAGTGCACATTCCGGGATACAAATCGATTGTAAATATTCGGCGTCCTTCGCCCCGCTCAACCATCCGCCCTCGGGAAAGAGCAGCACGTTGTACAAAGCGATCTTCGCCAATTTGGAGAGCTGCCCGATGGTCAATTTCCAACGTCCCGTCTCGGCCTTGTACTGCGACTTCTTGTGATCGTAGGCGACCTTTTCGGCGAACGCCGCATTTTCACCGGGGCTCACCGGTGGCGTCGGTTTCGCGTTGTAGTGTTCGAACCAGACGTTGAAGGCTTCCTGCGCGTCCAGATAGGACTTGTAGCTCAGGTAGTCTTTAAGGTCTTGGGACAACTGCTCCTTCAGATGGTCTTCTTGCGATACTTTTTGAACGATATCGACCGGCAGTTTATTGAAGGCAAGCTGGGCGGCGTCCAGTTTTTTCATGGTGAGGAACTGGAATATCAAGGCGTTGGTCTGTTTGAGCGTCTCCGGTAATTGGGAGTCTTCGAAGAGGAGCCAGTCGATCGATGAAATCTTGAATTCATCGGTTTTCGTAATTCTTTTCTGAAAATTACAAATGTATATATACACACACATAACAAAAGATTACACCTATAATTTTAACCCGGCGAAAGCAATTATGGCGACGGCTACATATCAAAACAATAATCCCAATACACGAAAACATACTATTAGGCTGTGAGGAGTACAAACGACTTTCACTATCACGATTTTTAAAATACCCGACGGCAAAAGCTAATTAAACGATTAAACTCTGTTATTTTTCAAGTTTAACAGTCATGATGTATACACAAAATAAGAATTAAAATACTTGCTAGTACATGTAGGTAAGTATATTTTTACAAGATGGCGCATAGTTTAAATATAAACAATATAAACTAAATCATTATTTAATTCACAGAAATTGTACCAATTCATAGTGAAAATTTAAGAATGAGTGACTCATAATAATGCAAACCTAAAATTATTATTTTTTTAATTCCAGATATTGTTTACCTTTTGGAATTAATATTTACCTGTAAATCAGTTTGAGGTGAACCATCATGACGACCCCTTATATGCTCCACCACTTTCTTAGTAATCTTATGAATATTTAACCCGCAATCCTCGGCGATTTTCAAAGCCTCATACCTCTCCTCATTCTCAATAATAGTTTCCAAATACATTGCATAAATATGGACCTGAGCAGATTCATTCAACTTACTCACGTAGTAAGCTATTAATTGTGTATGCTTCATCTCAATCAGCCTCTTTATGTACCTAATCAAAAACATTACCATGATCAGTTTAAATCAATAAACTTTTACAACCATACTCACTCCTCAATAACCTTTTCAACCATCTCCCTATTACCAAGCTGACCAATCTGCTCGAAAAACAACAGAAAATGAGTGAGGAATCTCAGGAACTGCGGTGAAACGTTCGGATCAGCGATCCAATTATCGATCAGCTCCAGGAGTTTATCAATCTCGTCCAGGATCACAAACTTCTGGATAATGTGGTCGGGATCGACGGCTTCTTCGTGCACCGACTTTTCCTTACAGGCTTCCAGAAAAGCGAAAATCTCATTCACTGACATCCTTAAAAATAATTTCACAAAATATAAAATTAATATAAAATATTAAAACTCAAGTAAAACAAAACACTTATTTAAAATTTATATTTCAATGTAATTGAACTGTTTTTATTCTTTAATTACTATTTTTTAAATTGATAAAAATATATCAAGTAAAAGCTTCCAAAATCAGTTATAAAATTAATCATTATGTCCACTTACTTTTGATCCCAATATTCCTGATACATAGTGTCATAAGAATTAGTTACGTTTTCGCGCAACTCACTCTCTACCCTGATATCTATCATTACTCTCAAATGAGCCCAAAGGAAATCTTCCCAAGTGGAGCACACGTTCAACAGTGACTTTAGGTTGCCACAATAAGCTCCGATTGCAGCTTTTTCATACTTATCATAAGATGGCTGAAATAAAATATTAATAATTTTTTAAAACATTCACATAATCAAATAACAATCGATGTAAAACATACAGAAGTACAGTAAAGCCATGCCATCTGTTTCCACACATCCCTGCTTTCATTTCCTTCGACACATTCTTCAGAATTCTGCTTGTCTGCATCCAAATCCTTGAATTCGTCTGCAAAATCATCGTGCAGTTGAGGATTATGGTATAGCTTCCAACCTTCTAACATAGCCGCTCTCCAAGGATGGCCACAATATAAACATAACTGAAATCATCATTACTTTCACTTTTGTATAAAACTGCATAATTACATTTATTTTGTAATTTAAACGATTTATTCAGTATTGAAATTTATTTTAAATATAAATTAAATAATTACCTTCTGTGCCTCCTCCAATTTTCCACATCGAATTTCTGTAAAAATTTTCTTGCACAATCTCTTCTCGTCCTCGATGTCCAAATCATGTAGTGATAAATTTTGATAATGTGGAGCATCCGGATCTAATGTTTTAATCACAGAGCGAGTGGACTCAAACACTATGGTTTCTTTAGATTTCAACTGGTGTAGAGTATTCTCCCATCCCATTGTGGAATCTGTGAAATGCATCACCTCATCGTCTCTTTGTGCAGCATTACACTCCAACCAATCGATGACCAATTGTATTTCACGGACTAACGAATCTTTTTTGAATAATGACAGCATACAGTACTTTTCACTGTGGCCATAATAATTCACAGCATCTACAAAATATAATATAAAAAAAGTAAGTATATTCAATAAAAAATTATATAACAAGAATATATTTTTTGTTAAATATATAAACTAGAAATTTTTATATTCAGCTGAGTAATCAATCTTAAGATTCTAATTTTAAATAAAATTTAAATTTAGGAACTGGAGAGTATATTTTTATTAAGCTAAATAGATTTTTAACTTTGTTCAATGCATCTCATTAAAAAAAAAAGAAAAATAAATGTATAAAATGTTAAACTTATAAAATATAAAATTTTATGAAATAAAATATTTAAAACATAAAATATATATTAATTTATGGTGAAGAAGTTATGTAATCTTATTATTTTTAATTAATGGGAAAGAATATTTATTACGAGGCAAATACACTTATTTATTAAATTAATTTAGAACATCAAAATCTTCAATATTTGCAGTTATTTTAAAGCATTTACAAGCATTACAGAAAAAATAAATAATATTACCATCTGAATTATTAGTTGAAGCATTCAAACGATTCCCATACAAAACGTACAACAACCTCCATGTATTCCTCTCGTTCTCCAACCACGACTCCTCGTCCATATTCTTAACCACCACCTTCGATTTCATCCCCTTGATCACGTTCAGTGAATCCGAGCAGCACCTCGACAACTCAGCTAGGACGTTCAGTATATCGTTGCTCTCCGAATTCGTCTGCAGGACTTCGAAGAACTCCATGAACAAATTGTCCGTGGTGGTTTTCCATGGATCGACCGTCCTTATTATAGCCCCCGTTACCGTCTTGTTTTCATCGAGGAAAGACTGAAACGACCTGTCCGCCGATGTGTTTGGCCTGAAGAAACTCTCCGCCTTATTCACCTCGAAATCAGCGGCAACAGTCAGGTCCAAGTTCTTCTTGTGCAGTAATTGGATGTCCCGTCGAAAAATACCTTTCGAGTGGGAAAGAAGTGCGTCGTCTAAAAGGCGGACGGAACGGTTCAAGTCGGTGTCCATCGTGGAAATTTTAACTTTATTCTTAAATTCTAATATTAAATGCACCGGTTTTTCATTTCAAAAAACATAACCTAACAGAAGCTTCACAGGAATGCCAATATAATTTTTCGGATAAATGATTATTCGAATTTCAATACCTATAATAGAATTAACAAATTTCAAAACCGTACATGGTTATAAAGACAATATTTTTGCGATCTATTAAACTTATTTATATTTTCATATATTAATAGTCGTAATTAATATACGTGAGAAATAAATATGTAATATTAATATACTTGTAAAATATGCTCTAAATAAATTTCTCCCTCCTTTTAGTATCTATGAACATTGTAGTCTATGATTAAATATTTGTCATAACCTAATTTATAAACCAGTCTAATTTTAATTGTGAAGACCACTCAAATACAAGTGCTGTATCTACATAATCCTTGACAAACACTGACAAACCCTTTAATCAGCACTAGGTTTACGTTATTTTTGAGTAAAGTATAATATTCCATATTGTAAACTTGTTATTTTCATTTTCTAAGTATTAAACACCAGCATGACTGTCTATCAAGAATTCCAGGCTGTTGTCCTGGCAGCAGGAAAAGGTTCAAGAATGCCGGAGCTCACTGCTGAGAAACCGAAGTGTCTACTTCCAATTGGAAACAAACCCATGGTATGGTATCCACTGTTCAAGCTTCAACAATCAGGATTTAAAGGTAAAATAATAAAATTAACATGCTGATATGAACAACCAAATATATTTCTCCCAAAAAGTGGACAGCGAATTGTCGAAGAGGAAACTTACTTCCTCAAAACCAAGATAAAATAAGAATTTGAATATATGTTTGTGAGTTATGTGAATATGAATAACTTAATAAATAAACAGTTACATTCCTTACCTCACCATCTTATTTCAACACTAAATGTAAATTTCAAATAATAAACAAATGGTGTTCAAAAAGTGTTGAAAATAAATAGTGAGGTAAGGAATATTACTGCGTTTAATTATTGCATTAACTTATAAGTATCTATTTTCTTATAGAGGCTATCCTAATCGTATGTGAGTCTCAAAAACCTGAAATTCAATCTGTGCTTGAGAAAACAGATTTGGAAATTAAAATAGACTATGTAACAATAACGAGTAATGAAGAATTGGGCACAGCTGATTCCCTAAGACTAGTTCAAGATAGAATCAAAGCAGATATAATTGTGCTCTCTTCTGATTTAATAACTAATGTGGATTTATTTGAAGTTGTTCACTTATTTAGAAAGCACGATGCCACAATTTGCAGCTTGTTATTCAATCCACAAGAATCTGAACAAATTATTGTGCCCGGACCTAAAACTAAGCACAAACCTGAACGTGATTTAATTGGAATCGACGCACAGACCAATAGATTAGTTTTTCTAGCATCAGCCAGTGACTTTGAGAGTGATGTAACACTGCCGAAAGCTTTGATCAGAAAGCATACCAACATTACAATGCACAGTAATTTAATAGACTCGCACTTGTACATAATGAAGAACTGGGTGTTGAAGTATTTGAATCACGAGTCAAATATTTCAACTTTAAAAGGTGAATTCCTGCCACACATAATCAGGAAGCAGTTGTCGAAACCGTCTAAGAAACAGGAACACAATGTTTCAGTAGTTGAAACAAAGGATGCTGGTGATATTTTTCATTTCGTCAAGGAAAATGAGTTAAATGAATCAATTCGTGAAGCTAGTAGTTACAATGATCATTACGGGGATATGAAAGCGTGTTACCATGAGGATATGATTCGGTGTTATGCTTTCATTGCAAAGCGTGATACTTTTGGTGTTAGGGTGAACACTCTTCCAACTTACTGGTCAATTAATGGCAAGGTATGATTTGATGTTTAAATGATTCTTAATCTTAAGTACAATAGGTTTTTTAAACTTTACCTTAAAAGTTGAGGTTGATGTATTTGTATTTTATTTTGTGTTCATCATTATTATTTACTATTTAGAAAAACTATCAATTTAACTAATTTGTTTAATAGATTTTAGAAAACTGGGACAAAATCACGAACAAAAAGGCATTAAATCCTGTCGATGCAAAAGCTGATGTTAAATCCAATCAAGTAGATAAATGTTTCTTGTGGGATTCCTGTGTTCTAAAGGAAAAAACGTCATTCCGAAATGCCATCATCGGTTCTAATAGTGTTGTTAACAGTTTTAGTAGAGTTTTTAATTCTATTGTCATGAATAATGTCACGATTAATGAAAAGTAAGTATTTATTTCTTCTTAATGAAACATTTGTAATGTCTCAAATTAAGTTTTGTTTGCTTTTGTAGGTTTGTTTTTATTACTTAAGCTATAAAATCTATCATTTCAGAGTTGCTATCGAGAATTGCATTGTGTGTGATGGAGCCGTCATAGAGAGCAACTGCCAACTGAAAGGTTGTTTAATTGGCAGCAATCATACAGTCAAGGAAGGTTCGGTTCATAATAATGAAGTATTAACTGACAGTGATAGGTTGATGGAGTTTTAAATATATGATATATTTATTTATGTTTGTTCCATTATTTATTATTCTTTAATTACAAATATTTTATGGACAGCAACATGTTATTACTTTTTTTTTAAAGTCAATTTTTTTTTAATATAATGAAATATGATAACTGTATTGTTTTAGTTAATACTGATAATTAATTGTGGGGGCTTTTTGGTACATCTTAAATATAATAAAAACTTGATAATTTTGACTAATCACTATATCTATAGTTTCATGTAATCTTTCAAATGTATTTATTTATTTAACGGACATGCCATTCAAAAAACATATATACAATGTAAATACAGTTTCATACATATATACGGAGTAATAAAAAACAGAGTTATCAAGTTTAATTTCTTTTGTCTTCTCAAAAAAATAATACTGGATCATTTTTAATGCAGTATGGCGTAAATTTGGTTGCCTATTCTTTAAGCTTCAAACAATATCGATCACTCAGTACAAATAATATTTAGCCGTATACGGTCGCAAGGACATCCATTATGACAACGGTTGGTATTACTTGATTATTTTCTATGGTGTTTATTTTGGCCATCTATAGTTAGGCCCTATTTTGTAAACAACTGCCAAGTGTTTTACTCGTTAATCGCTTTATTTTCTACGTTAATCGGTCACCGGGTATTATTTTTAAGGTTGCATTTTGTACAGGTAAATCTCTTTCTTTCATATAATTATGAAACTTTGCACTGATAACTTATCCTGTGAAGCAAACATAAACATAACCGCACTTTTTCCAGTGTCAATCCTTTGTTGGGTATTTGGATGAATAATAAATAAGCGTTTACACCCTGCTCATTGATTTTCCGAAAGAATGGGACGTCGTAAGTCGAAGAGGAAGCCTCCATCCAAGCGGAAGGCCATCGAGCCACTTGACCAGCAGTTCAACTGCCCATTTTGCAATCACGAGAAGTCCTGTGATGTTAAAATGTAAGTGTGGATGTTTCATAGACTTATAGTTGTATAAAACACTGCTTAAATTAAATTAGATTTGCTATTTGAAATTTTCTAGTTAAAAATCATGCAATTTAAATTAATTTTTTTTGTATCAAATTAAAACTGAGTTTATTTCTTACTTCACTTATTAAGTGAATTAACCGCTTCCTGCACAATTATTTTTGAACGTAATGTGCTCCTGCCGACATATCTTGGGCATATGTTGGAATTGGTTAAGGAACCAATAACATGAAATGAAAATAATAATTTCAATAAATTACTTTTATCTTTTTAATGTGGAAAGAATTTCTTAATATAATATTTTATTTTGTGTTATAGGGATAAAGGTCGAAATACGGCTAGGATAACGTGCGGGGTTTGTATGGAAGATTTTCAGACCACTATAAATTTCCTGTCAGAGCCTGTTGACGTCTACAATGACTGGATTGATGCCTGCGAGTCTGCAAATTGAGATGATCATTATAATCTTAAGTTAGTTTTAACCTTTTAGTTAGTAGATAAACAGTATTTTTAAGTTAAAATGGGTCTGTCAAAATTTATGTCACAATGATTTTTATTAAATAAATGATGTTTTACTAAAACCATTGGTGGGTGTAGTGTGTTATTTTTGAAACTATTTATTATCTGACCTTCCAACATCATGGGGTTTGAGTGGAAGAACATAATTTATTTTGAACACCGCCTGTGCTTCTTTCGTACAAAATTGTAATTTGTTTTTTGTATGGATATTTTTTAAGAAAGAAGACCAAAGATGTAAATAAATAAATAAATTCTGCCAAATAAAGTATATAATATTATTATAGTGAGAAAAAACAATTTTTTTATGGTAGTTTGGTATATGAAAAACCATTAATTGTGATATGATTGTTTAAAACTAATTTATGCAGTATTCATAGAAAATTTAAAAATGATGCTATCATTTACCTTTTCGAGCACATTGGAGAATTTTTTTGTTGTATTTAATAATTTGAATGATAAATTTATTAATAAAATGTATTAAAATCCTTTCGTTAGTTGTAGAAAATTAAAATATTCATTTAAAAAATATTAATTTTAAATTAATGGTCAATTTATTGTTTTAGTATTTAATTAAAAAGTAAAGTAAGTTGGCTTCATCATGCAAAGAATAAATTTATCCGCTTTTTATCCACGCTCATGAATATGTGTCCAAATCTTTCTTCAAGCCACCCTTATACATTCAATTAACTTTTATTATTATTAAGACTTAGCTGCAACATACTCAACCGGGCTTTAGTGCTCGATCAAGGAGAAAATAATCGCGGCCCGTTTTTAAGTTAAATTACTTGGAAAAAAGGCGCTCGTGGAAGAAAATAAAAATTGGGCGTCCCCTATTGTCCGCACCGCACCCATAGTAGCGGCATTAAGTACATTTTTATGGCGCGCGTAAAAGCGTAAGGGTAAACACGCGCGTTTCCACTCCGCAGTCATCTGAACTTTAATTAGAATTTTGGAAATTTCATTCGGTGTCCGTTAAATAATGCAAATGCAGATGAAGCCCGTAATGGCGCAGTGCTTGGCTTGCGGATTTTCGGGCATTAGCTGCAACAGAGATTTTCACTTTGTGCACTTTGCGGAGGATATATTGGATGCGGTCGCGCGTCCCCCGGTATCTAAATACCGTGCTTTCCGAATAATTATAACGCGAGTGCAAACGGGTTATTTTAATTAGTATGAGTTTATATTCAATCCCATTTGTCCGAGGGGGAATAATTCAAGAACTTCATACGGTCACGCTTAGTTACAGCTTATTGATTCAAGAAACGGAAACTATAAACCAAGTTTGATAATTAGCAGTTTATGGTTGAAACTGTACTCATAATTTTCAAAATGTACAATGTAATACAAAGTTTTACTCAGATCCTTACTTAAAAATTTACCAAGAAATAAAAGCCGACAATATTAAGGAAACTAATATTAATTATAGTGAATTACATTAGTGAATTACCTATACTCTGTTCGTTGGATCTTCCGTCGTACGTCACAAACTATCGCTTCGAGAAACGACGCAAAAACATTGAGTCTGATAAAGTAAATCAAATGCGTTAGAAAATGAACGCACTGTAAAACTTTCGTCGTTTTTTGAAGCGATAGTTTGTGACGTACGTCGGAAGATCCAACGAACAGACTATATAATCTTTATTCATACATAAAAACAATGGATATTAATACAGATTAATCATATTAGTCCATTTTGGCTATAGACCTTAGATTACCTATTTTTTGACTTATTTTAATTTAATTAATTATAACGTTTTGCTAAGACAGTTAAATTATCATTCAACATTGATTAATGGTTGAATATAAATATAGTGTGATATCAACAAAAAGTGTTTTATTTAATATCATACAACATGTTTAAAAAACATTCAATTAATCCGTTCGTTAAACTTAACGATAAAATCCATATAAATCATCCCCCAAAAACTCCGATTGTTTCCATCCGATCTTGGATTAAATTAAACATCTATATATCATGATTATTCAGACAATCCATTTCTCTTTCGGAATTCTCCTCGGCCTGTCATTTTCCATCAATCACCCCCATGTCCTCGTGCACACACACACACGCACAAGAAACGTCCGAAATGACTCACGTAAACAAAAAAAAGGAAAACATTTCACAGTTCAATTCGTGCCGGCGCAATATTTCAAACGGGATGAACGGGCTGGATTTTCATACACATACGAGAACCTCCATATCTGGACGCTACTTCTTGTGTTGGGGATGATTTAAAGGGGTGCTTACTCTCTGACGACGGTTGTTATTCAAGACCCCATACGATGTTATGGCCGCTTAAGCAAATCACAAAAACATGCATGTAAATAAATAGATTTTCGCGAACGGTCGACTTTTTCGACATTTCTTTTTAGACTATTTAAAAGATATTATATAGTGTTGAAGTACATTACGAAAAAATTAAATCATAGTTTAAACATACGAAATAATTTCCTGTGCGCATTAATCGGAAAATAGTAATATTACGTGCAACATTAATGGTGGATGCGCCGGGAGAACTACAGGTAATTACCTCTCGGTTGCGGCTGGTAGTTTTTCTAATTACTTTTTTATTGAATTAACGTAGGCAAATTTTATTTAATAAATACTTAGTGGTTCCTATTTATAATCATTTAATTGGTACAATTATTTCAATTCAATTATAATCTCATTATAGTGAGCGTAATGTTTTTTTAACGATTAATCGCACCGTTGTTTGCAAGAGAGCGTCATTAAAATCTCAAACTCCAACACTCTAAACGATTAACGACCTCTAAAATAATTATTGCATAACAGCAAATTTAATGTAAATAAATTACCCCCACTCCATTACACGTAATCTGTGTATATCTTAACCACCTCTATGACTTTAATGGTGCAAACAGGTCCAAACTGTGGGCGGCAAAAAGTGGTTATTAGTCTGGCCCGCACATACACACACCCACACACCCAACACCAATTTCTGCGGGAGTGAAAAATTAAAGGTGTGTTTTTTTTCCCTTTATTCCGAGGGGGGATTATAGCGGTCGGGATCGCACATAAAATCGACAATCTATACTTATTCATTTTTTGCGTCCCCCTCTCGAACCCGCCGAACGGACGGAATTTATTCCGGTCTCGTAGCTTAAGAGAAGGTCCTTCCTTTATGCGCGAATTTTGATGATTTTCAATAATTCACGCCCGAAATGGAAACTCCGTGCGTAACGAATACAATAAAAACCAATGAGAATCACGCTCGCTATCGCATCCAAACGACACATAAATTTGCGTTCAATGCACGGAGATACAACTTCGCGATATATCTTGATAGGGAGGGTGAAAAATATGTTTGTATCGTCAATCAATTTTTTGTTTCAATCGCCAGCAAAAAAATACTCTTTAACAATCATCATTTAAGAATTAAATTAAATTTTCGAATGTAAACGTTAAAAAACATGCAAGTTGATATTGTAATAAATAAATAACTAAAATAACTATCGCAGATTAATCCTTAAGATTCAAGCTAGTTATCCTAATTTATAAATAATACGCGACAGAATAAAAGATTAATCTTGCAATGCAGAGATAATTATTTCGATATTATGTAACATTCACTTAATCTTCGTTATTAACTTTACTAGAAAAGAGCACCTGCTACAACAGGAAAATGGGTATGGCGTATAAGCCCGGCGCATCCGCCAGATATACGAGAAACGCTATTTACACTAATATTTTTGTACAGAAAACAATTATCTATTTCTAAGTATTAGTAGTATATATAAATAGAAACGTTTAATGATTTAAATTAACTAAAAGTAAATTCATTCCCCTATGTTGATCTCTCAGCCATTTAAAACCCGCTGTACACTTAGTGAATGCAACTGACTGGCGTTCGTCTCGGGGGCTGATGATTAAAATTTCGGCCGAATTTACGGCCTCCCAGGTAATTAATTAGCCTGATTAAATGTTGCAGCGAGCGCTTCTTATCGGCCGTTGGGCGTTTAAACGGTGGTAATTTAATTAATCGCCTGTAGATGGGACCGATGGGCCGTAAAATTCGAAACTGCCTCACTCGCACCGACAACGGCGAAACTTTAATTTCGCCCACCCTCCTTTTTAAGATACTGCCAGTTTATTCACGAGCGCCGTTCCATCAAATTACATTTTCGAAATTATTTAAAGCATTTCTCCTTCTTTTATGTTGGATTTATTTTTCGCATTATTAATTTCAGTGCGGGTCCATCATATAAAAAACTTTTTCGCGTTTGTGTTAAATTGCGAATTACATTCATATATACGCCGGGGTTTATATAACAAACCCCACGCACTCATGTATATATGTAATGAGAGGGTGAGGATGTTCAATTGCGAATTACATTTTTCACTTTCAGTGGCTGAGTTTGCAGGTGATGTATTTACGAATTCCGTCCTCGTTTTCGGGCGGCATTAATGTCAGGAAATTTCATGAAAATGCAAATACGTCGGGACGTTATTAAAACTCGGGTAAATTTTATTAACCCCGTGCCGAAAAGTGATTCTTTTAAGTTGGTAAAATAAGGCGGAAAAGAAATGATAATTAATAAACGGCTATTCAACAAAGTAAATCAATAAAATAAATCATTCTTAGCTTTTTTTGTTTATTAAAATAAGTGGACAATACTGTAAGTAAATAATTTTGTTAGCATTAATTTTGACTTTTGTGTAACTTGTGTAATTAATACTTCTGTTTTAATTATTATTTAATTTGGTTTGTCTAGTTTTAACAATTAAGTCATTATCAAAGTACGTATATTTTACCTTATCAGAATTAATTATGTATTATTCCAGTGTGTTCATGCTTAGCGTACTTTTGACCTATTTCAATAAAATTAATGTTTATTAAATCATACTCTTAAACAATTACAGTAAATTACATTTAGCTCTAATATACACAATTAATTATGTATAAAATTAGTAAATAAATTTATTAAAAGAAAATGTGTATTATATCAACGTAGAGTTATATAATTTTATTATTATTATTATATATTTACTTACGGAAGGCTTTAATAAACCATTACCACTATTAGTAGATCTTAACTATGGAGATTTCCTAAGGCTATAATTGATCTTCCATAATCAGTTATCATACTCATGATTTATCTTAATTAAATCTATTAATTTGACGTAATTTTGATCAACCATAAGAAATTACAATTTCGTATAGCGTATTCTTGACCTACCTAAATGAATCATTTCTTAATCTAGCGTACTCTTGACCTACCATAATAAATGATACATTAACCTTTAATGAAAATCCTAGAAATCTGAAAGAGAGAAAGGATATCTTGGAACCTTCGAATAATATTCTAATTTAGAACAAATTACTGAAATAATCTACATTTGAAATTGTTGAACAATTTGATAAAGATCCTAGAGAACATTTTTATTTATTTATTTATTTATTTATTTATTTATTTATTTAACGGAAGTCCATTTGAATACAATACATTTTCAAAATGTGATAAAGAAATTGCTTCAGAAATCAAGCAAAATAAATTAATTATTTCTGGAAGTAATTTTTAAAAACATGGAGAGAAATTCGGATATGAAATGATAGAATAGACTCTTAAAGAAGAACGCAAGAAAATTTGACGAAAAATTTCTGAAGAATTTAGATTATTTAATGAAAATTCTAAAAATCTGAAAAAGAAGAGGAAATTTTGAAATCTTTGAATAAAATTCTAATTTAGAAGAAATTACTGAAATATTCTACAATCAAAATTGTTGGACAATTATGGTAAAGATAAAGATAAAGATAAAGATAAAGATAAAGCAGAGGATGAGTGAATTTCTTTGAAAAAAAAATAAAAAAATCCTGTTAAATGGAAGTGAAACTGCAGAAAAACTCTAATATCCTGAGAGAAAGTTTTAAAAATTGCTAGAAAACGAAGACTAAGCAAACCTATCATAGTTTGGCTGAAAGAAAATGTGTTTTTCGAAAACTTTGGAATTCTAAATACTGATTTTTTTCTCGAAAGCTTTGAAATTGAAAATACTGAAATATTTAGAACGTCAAAGAGAATTCTAAGATTATGGAAAATAAATTTCTGAAAAATTTCAATAATGTGAAGCAAGAAGTGATAAACAGACAATTCTGATTTTTTTTTATAAATTACATTTTGAAGAATTCTAAAAATTCTAGAATGTTCCAGTAATTATTCTTCCAATAATTACTGGAACATTCTAGAAAATGCTTACAATTCATTCGATAAAAAACATTGCTGATTAAATGAAACAAGAAATGTTAGATATTTTTTCAAAATTGTAAAAATTTTTTGATTAAAAATATTTTGATTTCAAAAAATTCGGAAAATGAAATTTACAATAGAAAATAAAAAAAAGTTTGTTTAAAAATTTTAATAGATTAAAATAGTCTTCTTAGAATTTTTAATAAAATAAATGTTTTCATTTCTATTTTTTTTGATGAGTTCCTTGAATGTTTCAAATTAATTTTTTTTTAGAAATTTTTATAAATATCCAAACGGTGGAAAATTCTTGAACTTGCAGACGAAATTTCTGGTGAAAGAAAACAAGTGATGTTCGAATGTGCTAAAAGTTTTTTCAAAACTTTGAAATTAAAAACACTTAAAAATTTTTGAAAAACTTTAAAATTGAAAATACTTAAAAATTTTAGAACGTTCAAAGATAATACTAGGATTATGGAAAATACTTTTCTGAAAAATTTCGATGAAGGTGAAGCAAGAAAATAGTGATAAATAGAATAGAATTTGATAAATTAAAAATAGAAATTTTGAAGAATTCTAAAAATTTGAAAGAATAATTACTGGAACATTTAAGAAAATTCTTATAATTCATGAAAACATTGATTTCATCAGCAACAAGAAATGTTAGATATTGAAATTTATTCAAAATTGTAAAAATTTGTTCATTAAAAATATTTTGATTTCAAAAATTCAGAAAAAAAATTTCGAAAACTTTTAGAACGTTCAAAGAGAGGATTATGTAAAATACATTTCTGAAAAATTTCGATAAGGTGAAGCAAGAAATAGTGATAAATAGAATAGAATTCAATAAATTAAAAATAGAAATTTTGAAGAATTATAAAAATTTAGAAAACTAATTACTGGAGTATTCTAGAAAATGTTTACAATTAAAAAAAAAACATTGCTGATCAAATGAAACAAGGAATGTTAGATATTGATATTTATTCAAAATTGTAAAAGTTTGTTGATTTAGAATATTTTGATTAAAAAAAAAAAAAATCGGAAAATGAAATTTACAATAGAAAATTAAAAATAAGTTTGTTTAAAAATTTTAATAGGTTGAAATAGTCTTTTTAGCACATTAAATGTTTTTACTTCTATTTTTTTTTGATGAGTTCCTTGAATGTTTCAAATTAATTTTTTTTTTCGAAATTTTTATAAATATCCAAACGGTGGAAAATTCTTGAACTTGCATAGGAAAACAAGAGAAAAGAAAACAAGAGATGCTCGAATGTGCTAAAAAAATTTCGAAAACTTTGAAATTGAAAATACTCAAAAATTTTTCAAAATACTGAAAAATTTTAGAACGTTCAAAGAGAATTCCAGGATTATGGAAAATATATTTCTAAAAAATTTCGATTACGTGAAGCAAGAAATATTAATAAATAGAATAGAATTTGTTAAATAAAAAATAGAAATTTTGAAGAATTCTAAAAATTTGGAAGAATAATTACTGGAACATTCTAGAAAATTCTTACAATTCAAGAAAACATTGCTGAACAAATAAAACAAGAAATGTTAGATATTGATATTTATTCAAAATTGTAAAAGTTTGTTGATTTAGAATATTTTGATTTAAAAAAAAAATCGGAAAATTAAATATAGAAGAGAAAATTAAAAAAAAGTTTGTCAAAACATCTTAACAGGTTGAAATAGTATTTTTAGCAAAATAAATGTTTTCACTTCTATTTTTTTGATGAATTCCTTGAATGTTTCAATTTTTTTTTCGAAATATTTATAAATTTCCAATCGGCGGAAAATTCTTGAACTTGCAGAAGAAAGTCTTCAAACATTCTGGTGAAAGAAAACAAGAGAAGCTCGAATGTGCTAAAAGTTTGAAATTGAAAATACTTAAAAAATCTTCGGAAACTTTGAAATTGAAAATACTGAAAAATTTTAGAACGTTCAAAGGGAATTTTAGGATTATGCAAAATACATTTCTGAAAAATTTAGATAAGGTGAAGCAAGAAATAGTGATAAATAGAATAAAATATAATAAATTAAAAATAGAAATTTTGAAGAATTCTAAAAATTCGGAAGAATAATTACTGGAGTATTCTAGAAAATGCTTACAATTTAAAAAAAAAACATTGCTGATCAAATGAAACAAGAAATGTTAGATATTGATATTTATTCAAAATTGTAAAAGTGTGTTGATTTAGAATATTTTGATTTAAAAAAAAATCGGAAAATGAAATATAGAAGAGAAAATTAAAAAAAAGTTTGTTAAAACATCTTAATAGGTTGAAATAGTCTTTTTAGCAAAGGAAATGTTTTCACTTCTAATTTTTTGATGAGTTCCTTAAATGTTTCAATTTTTTTTCGAAATATTTATAAATTTCCAAACGGTGGAAAATTCTTGAACTTGCAGAAGAAATTTTCCAAACATTCTGGTGAAAGAAAACAAGAGATGCTCGAATGTGCTAAGAGTTTTTCGAAAATTTTGAAATTGAAAATACTTTAACATTTTTCGAAAACTTTGAAATTGAAAATACTGACAAATTTTAGAACGTTCAAAGAGATTTCAATACATTTCTGAAAAATTTTGATAAGGTGAAGCAAGAAATATCGATAAATAGAATAGAATTTAATAAATTAAAAAAACAAAAAATATTAGATATTTATTCAAAATTCTAAAAAATTGTTGGAAAATTTTGATTAAAAAAATTGGTAAAATAAAATATAGAGGAGAAGGTTTTAGCAAAAAAATATGGTTAAAAAATTCTAATAGGTTGAAAGAGTCTCATTAGAATTTTTAACAAAGTATATTTTTTCATTCTATATTGTGATCATTTTCAAATTTATTTTTTTCCGAAATTTTTATAAATTTCCAAACGATGAAAAATTCTTGAATTTGCAGAAGAAATTTCCCAAACATTCTGATGAAATAAAACAAGAGATGCTCGAAAATTCTAGATTTACTTAGATATTATTAAAACATTTTAAGAAGTTGGAAAACGAATTGTTTCACAATATTAAATATTTGGAATTTCCAGGTACTTTCAAGAAATTTTTAAAAGTATGGAAAATATAAATTTTCTGTAATGTTTCGGTAAAAAATGGCGAAAAACCCTCAAAGAATTTAAGAAAAAAATCTGGAAAATTGTCCAAAAAACCTTTAATGAAAAATCCAGAAATTTAAAAAGGAATTTTGCTAAAATTTTGAAATGCTTTGAAAAAACAGTAAATTTTTGAAAATCAAGATAAAATAAAATGTTTAAATCAAAAGGAAAATCGTTAAAGAAGTTTAGAAGCTTTTTAGAAAACTAATCACAATTTTTAAGATAAATTTCTTCAAAATTTAAGACATAATATCTCAAAATTAAGACGTTTTAGGAAATTTCTAAAAATATGAAAAAGACGTGTCTCGAATATTCCAATTAAGCAAAGCTAGAAATAGCAGAAAAGCGATTTCTGAAAAAAAAAAACGTAGAAATTTAAGGATTTAATTGCTTGAAACTGCTAAAACCGATAAATTTCTTCAAAATTTGATACTTATTTTAAAATTAAGTCTTTATAGGAAATTTCTAAAAATATGAAAAATACGTGTCTGAAATATTCCAATTAGGCAAAAGTAGAAATGGCGGAAGAGAGATTTCTGAAAACAAACGTACACAATTTAAGGATTTAATTACTTGAAACTTCTAAAACCTTTGAATACAGTTTTTATTTAAAGGAAATTTTTGAAACTCGAAGCGTTGAAATTGTAGAAATCTGTAAAATTTTAATAAGATTATGCAAGAAATTATTAATTATTTTCGATAATCAATGGACAATTTTAAGAAATTTCGAGGAAAAGTTCTTGGAAACTTTTTATAACATTTGAAAAAAATTCTGGAAAGTATAATTTAGTCTAGCGTATCCCTTACCTACCTCAATGAATTATTTTTTAATCTTGCGTACTCTTGACCTACCATAATAAACGATACATTAACCGAGCGTACTCTTGACCTATCCCAATGAATCATATATTAATGTAGCGTACTCTTGACCTATCCTAATAAATGCACAGCCATAGCGTACTCTTGACCTTCCTCAACATATTGAAAATTAGACTAGTGTTGCCATTATTCTAGAAATTTGTCAGAATAATTATTGGAAAATACTTATAATTTTGAAAGAAAATTGTTGATGAAGTATAGAAGAAATATTGTAAATGAAAAATAAAATGTTGATGTAAATGAAATATAGAAAAAATATTGGAAATAATAAAAAATGGAAGAAGAAAATCTGAATAAATGCAGGAAGCTTATGAAAAAAATTTAGAATTTTAAAATTGCTAGAAAATCGTAATAATATGAAGAGAAAAATGCTGAAAATTCTTAAAAATTGGAGCAAAACTTTCTGGTAATAACTACAACTAATGGTCAACAATTCTAGATTAGTCTAGAAAATTTAAGTATCCTTTAAGAACATTTTTAAAATTTGATAAAGAAATTGATTCAGAAATCAAGAAAAATAAATGAATTATTTCTGGAAGTAATTTTTAAGTAATTTTTAAAAATATGGAGAGAAATTCTGATATGAATAATAAAAAACTCCTTGAGAACGCAAGAAAATTTGACGGAAAATTTCTGAAGAATTTAGAATCTTTAATGAAAATTCTATAAATCTGAAAGGACGCATAAAACATGTTTTCTTTTCTTTCTCTTAATCTGTTGTAATGTTTCATATGTAATTGTAAGTTAGTTTTAATATATTATCATGCATTCTTTGTACATTTATAGAATGTTTCTGTATGTATATGTGACGTATGTAAGACATTACTGTAAAAACATTAATAAATTACTCTACTCTACTCTAGATATTTTGAAACCTTAGAATAAAATTCTAATTTGGGAGAAATTACAGAAATATTCTACATTTAAAATTGTTGGAAAATAATGGTAAAGATAATGATAAATCAAAGAAAAAAAATTGAAGCATTCGTGTTAGCAGAGAATGGAAAGAGAAACTGCTGAAAATTCTAGTACCCTGAAAGAAAGTTCTAAAAAGTGCTAGAGAACAAAGACTAAGCAAACCTGCCATAGTTTGCCTGAAAGTAATGAAAGAAAACAGTGCTAAAAGTTCTTTGAAAACATGGAATTGAAAATTCTGAAAAATTTTAGAACGTTCAAAGAGAATTCTAAGATTATGGAAAATAATTTCTTAAAAATTTCGATAAGGCGAAACAAGAAATAATGATAAATAGACAATTCTGAAAGATTTGAAAAAGTTTTGAAGAATTTAGAATCTTTAATGAAAATTCTATAAATCTGAAGGAGATATTTTGAAACCTTCGAATAAAATTCTAATTTCGGAGAAATTACTGAAATATTCTACATTTAAAATTGTTTGACGATTATGGTAAAGATAAAGATAAAGCAAAGAAAAAAAAATTGAACCATTCGTGTTAAATGGAAGAGAAACTGCTGAAATAATCTAATAGCCTGAAAGAAAGTTCTAAAAATTGCTAGAAAACTAAGACTAAGCAAACCTGAAAGTAATGAAAGAAAAGATGCTGAAAGTTTTTCGAAAACTTGGAATTGAAAATACTGAAAAATTTTAGAACGTTCAAAGAGAATTCTAGGATTATGGAAAATTAATTTCTGAAAATTTCTGATATAGTGATAAATAGATAATTCTGAAAGATATGAATAAACTATAAATAGAAATTTTGAAGAATTCTAAAAATTTTGAAGAATAATTGCTGGAACATTTTAGAAAATGCTTACAATTCAAAAAGAAAATTGCTGAGCAAATGAAACAAGAAATGTTAGATGTAAAAAATATGTTGGAAAAATCTGATTAAAAAAATCGAAAAATAGAATATAGAAAAGAAAATTTAAAAAAAGAATGTTAAAAAATTCGAATAGGTTAAAAGAGTTTTATTAGAATTTTTAACAAAATAAATTATTTAATATTTTTGATAGCTTCCTTGAATTGAATGTTTCAAATTTAATAGATTTTTAAAAATATTTTTACAAATATCCAAACGATAAAAAAATTCTTGAATTTGCTAAGAAATTTCCCTAACATTCTGGTGAAATAAAACAAGAGGTGATCAAAAATTCTAGATCTACCTGGATATTATTTAAACATTTTCAGAAGTTGAAAAACGAATTGTTTCAAATTACTAAATTTTTGGAATTTTCAGGTGCTTTGAAGAAATTTTATAAGGAAAAAGTAAATTTTCTGTAACGTTTCTATAAGAAATAGCAAAAAACCACTCAAAGAATTTAAGAAAAAATTGTGGAAAATTGTCAAAAAAATTTTGGACCATTTAAAACCTCTAATGAAAAATCTAGAAATTTAAAAAGGAATTTTGTTAAAAAAAATTGAAATGCTTTGAAAAAACAGTAAATATTTAAAAATTAATATAAAATATAATGTTTAATTTATTTTAAAAAAATGTTTGAAGGAGTTTAGAAACTTTTTAGTAAAAATACTCACAATTTTTAAGATAAATTTCTTCAAAATTTAAGAGATCTTAAAATTAAGTTTTTTTAGGAAATTTTTAAAAATATGAAAAATATGTATATTCTAATTAGGCAAAGGTGGAAATGTCGGAAAAGCGATTTCTGAAAAAGAAACATACAAATTTATAGATTTAATTACTTCTAAAACCGATAAATTTCTTCAAAATTTAAGACCTATTTTAAAATTAAGTCTTTTTTAGGAAATTTCTAAAAATAGGAAAAATACGTGTCTGGAATATTACAATTAGGCGAAGGTAGAGAGATTTCTGAAAAAGAAACGTACAAAATTTAAGGATTTAATTACTTGAAACTTCTAAAATCTTTGAATAAAGTTTTTATTTGATGGAAAATTTTGAAATCCAGAGGGTAGAAAATGTAGAAATCTGTAAAATTTTAATAAGATGATGCAAGAAATTATTAATTATAAAAACGAATTGTTTCAAATTACTAAATTTTTGGAATTTCCAGGTGCTTTGAAGAAATTTTTAAAAAAATGGAAAAAGTAAATTTTCTGTAACTTTTCTATAAGAAATAGCAAAAAACACTTAAAGAATTTAAGAAAAAATTCTGGAGAGTTGTCAAAAAAAAATTGGACCATTTAAAACCTCTAATGAAAAATCCAGAAATTTAAAAAGGAATTTTGTTAAAAAAATTGAAATGCTTTGAAAAAACAGTAAATATTTGAAAATTAAGATAAAATATAATGTTTAATTTATCTAAAAAAATGGTTGAAGGAGTTTAGAAACTTTTTAGAAAAAATACTCACAATTTTTAAGATACATTCCTTCAAAATTTAAGAATAAAAAATATGAAAAATATGTACGTGTCTGTAATATTCCAATTAGGCAAAGGTAGAAATGTCGGAAAAGCGATTTCTGAAAAAGAAACGTACAAATTTAAAGATTTAATTGCTTGAAACTTCTAAAACCGATAAATTTCTTCAAAATTTAAGACCTATTTTAAAATTAAGTCTTTTTTAGGAAATTTCTAAAAATATGAAAAATACGTATCTGGATATTCCAATTAGGCAAAGGTAGAGAGATTTCTGAAAAAGAAACGTACAAAATTTAAAGATTTAATTACTTGAAACTTCTAAAATCTTTGAATAAAGTTTTTATTTGAAGGAACATTTTGAAATCCAGAGGGTAGAAAATGTAGAAAACTGTAAAATTTCAATAAGATGATGCAAGAAATTATTAATTATTATTAATAATTGATGGACAATTTTAGAAATTTTGAGGAAAAGTTTTTGAAAACTTTTATAACATTTGAAATTATAATTTAATCTAGCGTATCCTTTACCTACCTCAATGGATTATGTTTTAATCGAGCGTACTCTTGACCTACCATAATAAATGATTAATTAACCTAGCGTACTCTTGACCTATCCCAATGAATACAATACAAAGTGTTTTTAATTACACTCAACAGGTATAACAAAGTAGAAGCCGCAATAATAAATCCTTAAAGTTTAGTTGACACAAACAAATACATTAAAACATATTTATTTATTTCCATATTTCGTTTAAAAAAAATACATACAAAACAAATTACAAAACCATACGTAAAATTATATAGTAATGTAGCGTACTCTTGACCTATCGTAATAAATGCCCTCCTCTAGCGTACTCTTGACCTTCCTCAACATATTAAAAATTAGACTAGTGTTGCCATTGTTCTAGAAATTTGGAAGAATAATTACTGGAAAATTCATAAAATTGTGAAAGAAAATTGTCGATAAAATATAGAAGAAATATTGGAAATGAAAGAAAAATGTAGATGTAGATGAAATATAGAAGAAATATTGGAAAAAAATTTGAATAAATGCAGGAAGCTTATGAAAAATATTTAGAAGAGATATTGCTTAAAAATTCTAATAATATGATGAGAAATTTGTTAGAAAATTCTTAACAATTGAAGAGAAACATTCTGGTGAAATAATTCAAAAAGAAATGGTCAACAATTCCAGATTTTTTTGGAAAATTTAAGAATATTTAGTGCACATTTTAAAAATTTAATAAAGAAATTGTTTCAGAAATCAAGAAAAATAAATGAAGTTAATTTTAAACATATGGAGAGAAATACTAATATGAAATGATGCAAAACTTTTGAAGAATGCAAGAAAATTTGACGAAAAATAATTTAGAATCTTTAATGAAAATTCTAGAAATCTGAAAGAGAAAAGGTAAATTCAAGACATTTATATGAAAAATTTCTTGTAATTACAGATCTCTTGAAGAAATTTCTAAAAATATGAAAAATAATTTGTAGAATACACTGATAAAACATGATGGAAAACTTTTAAAGAACTCACAAAAAATGAAATGTAAAAATTGCTGGAAAATTTAATTATCATGAAAATACAAGAATTTTTGAAGAGAAGCTAAACGCTGATTTAAATTCTATTTACCTAATAGGAGAAGAAATAACATTTATCATTAACGTTTATTTTTAATATTATATTGAAACTGTAAGTTTATTTATTTACATTAATAATCGTCAGCATTAAAACTCGAAATTGATTTTTGATCCTTTTACAGTGTAAGTGAGATTAAAGATTACTTCAATACATTAACAGCTTTAACTTAATCTACAAAGACTGAATATATATATATATATATATATATATATATATATATATATATATATATATATACAGGGTTATTCACGCTATACGGCACGGAATATTGTGGCTAAAATACGTGGCTTTCAAAAAGTTTCACTTTGGGGATATATGGGGGTCTATTAGGGCTACTTTTTAAAATTACTTTCACAATATACAGGGTGTCCCAAAAACCCTAAAAGTATCAAAGTTGTGTTTTTTTTAATGAAGCACCCTGTATTTTATTGCATTTTTGGATCCTTCGATAAAAATAAGTGTTTGTTTTAATAAGGTTTTTATTACATAAACCTTAAGGTTTTTGAAATAATTTGAATTTTGTAAAAATGTAACCTAATTTTCATGTTTCAAATACTTAAAAAATAATTAAGTTATACATACCAAATTTACACTGAAATGTAACAATAGATCATATTTTATTTCCCAAGTATAATAAACTTGACATCTTATGCCGGGTGGAAAAAAATTGGAATTAAACAAATGAGATCTTTAAATGGCTATAACTTCATTTATTTAAATGGAACGCTATATTTATTAATTTATCAGCAAATGCACGTTTTAATTACCTTTCGAATGGTATTTAAATCTTAAGTGTTAAGTCTTCTCGTTTTTGCAGAAAACGCCAAAATATTGTTTATTGCACCGTTTTAGTACTTTTTAAGTAAAAAATTTTATGTATCTAGTTTTCTATGGTATTTAAAAACGTCAGATAATTAATTTAGTCTGTCATTTTAGTTTAAAAAGCCTGTCTTTTGTTATAGTTGTCTTATTTTGCATTTTTGTGTTAGATCTTTAGTAATCGTTATTGTTTGAACATCGCTGTTGTATTTTTTGGTAAAAAATGAAGATTTACTCAAAAGAAGGGGTTATTGGCATTATTTTCATGCTTGGAGAATGTCATCAAAATTTTTTATTGGCTTGTCGAGTTTATACTTAAAGGTTTCCCGAAAGAAATCACCCTAAGCCAGCCATTTTTGAGAGACTATTAAACCAGTTTAAAGAAATTGGAAGTGTCAGTTATAAAAGCTCAGTATAAGAAAATCTGTGTAAATTTTCATTTTTTACTATGACATACAACAACCATGTTCAAACAATAACGATTACTAACGATCTAACACAAAAACGCAAAATAACACAACTATAACAAAAGACATTCTTTTTAAACTAAAGTAACAGACTAAATTAATTATCTGACGTTTTTAAATACGATAGAAAACTAGATACATTAAAATTTTTACTTTAAAAGTACTAAAACGGTGCAATAAACAATATTTTGGCGTTTTCTGTAAAAACGAGAAGACTTAACACTTAAGATTTAAATACCATTCGATAGGTAATTAAAACGTGCATTTGCTGATAAATTAATAAATATAGCGTTCCATTTAAATAAATGAAGTTATAGCCATTTAAAGTTCTCATTTGTTTAATTCCAATTTTTTTACACCCGGCATAAGATGTCAAGTTTATTATACGTGGAAAATAAAATATGATCTATTGTTACACTTCAGTGTAAATTTGGTATGCATAACTTAATTATTTTTTAAGTATTTGAAACATGAAAATTAGGTTACATTTTTACAAAATTCAAATTAATTCAAAAACCTTAAGGTTTATGTAATAAAAACTTTATTAAAACACATACTTATTTTTATAGACGGATCCAAAAATGCAATAAAATACAGGGTGTTTCATTAAAAAAATACAACTTTGATACTTTTAGGGTTTTTGGGACACCCTGTATATTATGAAAATAATTTTAAAAAGTAGCCCTAATAGACCCCCATATATCCCCAAAGTGAAACTTTTTGAAAGTTACGTATTTTGGCCACAATATTCCGTGCCGTATAGCGTGAATAACCCTGTATATATATAATTTGTTTTATTTCAAGTTTCTAGTTTTATTTATTTTAATTAAAATTCAGCTTATTTTAGTTTTTAGTAAAATTGACATGTCAAATAATTATCCTCTTTGTAATTTTACTTGACCAATAAAGATTTGAAATTGAATTTGATTTGTAGGTGTGCAAAAAATAACGTAATTAAGTGAAAAGTCTAATTCCTGTAAATTACTATTAGAATGGCAATAAACGACAATAATTGTTGTCGCTGTTATATTAAAAATAATTTAGGGCCCGAACGAAAATTGTGTGTGTAGTACATAAAAGTCGCGCGGTCGTAAAACCAGACTTATTGCCTGCCCCGAAATGAAACGGAATAGAAGAAACTCGGATGGTGAAGAGAAAATTCCCGTGCCGGAGGTGGTGGCGGCGGTGGTGGGGCGGAGGGAGCGTCGAGGCGCGCGTGTTGTGTTGATCCGGGTGGGCGGCGTCGCGCAAACTTTGAACTTAGTTTGCGGACATCTCGCGGACGGTTAACTAGCCAGAAAACGTTGGTCATCGCCAAGTTTTATTTGATTTGGCATCACCATCAAGCATCGATTAAGTCGATAAATTAAAATATATCACAAAAGAAAAGGGAGAACGATTCGGTTGAGATGGGCCTAAGTGGAATTTTGCTGCCGACGCTCGTCGTCGTTTTTTTCGCGGGCACCGCGGCGGCCCTTCAATGCTTGAAGTGCGGCCAGTACAACGATGGGGTGGGTTCGATTACGCCCTGCATAAACTACACGCACATGCAATTAATCGAGTGCCCCTCTTTGGAACATCGTTATTGCATTGTAAGTAATAAATATTTTTATTACAAATAAAATAGATACGAAAGATAAAAAGAAAACATAATCATAGTCTAACAGGAATTTAAAAAATAAAATCCTTCTTATAATTCAAAATATCGTTAACTAGAAATTTATAAGGTGCAGTTAATTTAATATCCTTTTTTATTCTTCTTAAGCAATTACATAACGTTAATTTTTAAGTTTGATAACATTCTAGAAAACACATACAATTTATATGATGTTTTTAACGTTTTGGGTTTCATTCATTAATTATTGCTCTTAAACGATGAACGTAATTTAAAATACACGAGCGTGTTCATTTTCTCTCTAATGCATAAGGTAAATTTAAAGTCTCCATAAACTTTTCGGCGCTGTTGGATAAAGGTAAGGGTCGTAAAATTTTAAACCAGACTAAAATGTCGTTAATCGGGCGGTTTAACTAAAGTAGTTTTAAATCTTAAAATTTGTAACTACATTAACGATAACAGCGTTCTTACGCGCATAACTTTTGAAATTATAGTATTAATATTATGATAGAGATTAAACGTTCAACTCGTAGAAAAGATGATACAATTAATCGTATTTTTTATATTAATCATAAATACTAACTTTACTGCTAAATCGAATAGACTTTCGTAAACACAAAAAGACTATAACTATATCGAGACTATCATTAAAATTTAGTTAAGCCACAAAAATTCATATAATATTAAATAGTATAGCAATTATGCATTGTGATTTTAGATGTTATTAATCATTAAATCACCAAAATAAGCCCAGAGGGTAAGAAATTGAAGTTATAAGATTATTAAATTCTAAATAATAAAAATCCGATCTCATCTTCGAACCTTACGGAATACCAGAAGTGCTATTAAATGGATAAAATTTAAAACCATTATTATAAACATAACTAATATTAATATTGAGGCTGGATTTTCAACGCCAAAGTGCCTGAACAATCAATCAATAAACATAATTAGTCCTACTTTCAAAATAAAAGGATATAAAATTTACTAACTGAGAGGTAAAACCTAAACCATTAAGTCAAGATATTACCCATATATGTGCTATCTTGACTTAGGGTTTAATTGGTGAGTTAAAAACTCCAAAGCAAATCTTCATATTCCTGTCTTCAACTGTGTTACGCTGACGAGAAAGATCGAAAGCGATAAAATATCAAAAATATGTGCATTTTTTATCAACTTTGGATTTTTAAGATAAATTTGTGTTTTTAATAAATTCTATACTTGTTTTGCTACATTCTTGATAGAACCAAATTTATTTTCATATGAAATTTGTATTTATTTAGAATTAACAATTTTTTAGCAATTAACAAATCATCGAATGCAAACTTATTTAAGTGTAAGTGTCCCATCTTAATTTTGAACGTCACGGATGTTCTGAGTTTAAAATATATATTTCTTTATTCATGGTTTTATGTGAGTTGTCACTATATAATTGAAACACTTTCTTATTTCCTTACTTCACTTTTATTTCTGAAAATAAAAGTGAAGAAATGGTGATGTGGCCATCATAATACTTTCCCTATATTTTTCTCGAAAACCATGAGGTTATTCTTAATAATTAGCTCAATTTTAAATTCTTCACAATTACTTGTTATATAAACTTCATTTAGTTCCTATAGTTTATTAGCAATAAACAAAATATTGTAAAAAAATCTAAATTAAGAACTTTACAAAAAAATGTTTCAATGTAATTTTTTCTGTTTTTCATTCTCTTTAACTTTTGTTTGAAAAGTTATGTCTTATTTTTCAAAATTACTTAAATTTCAAAATTTGTTTGGATAAGTCTATTACAAAGATGCAAAAATGTTATGTTTATTTACGTTTTACAACTTTTAATTAAAACCCTCGCTTATGTTTTCTGATTGAAGGGTGGGTTAGAGGCCACCCACCCACCCTACATATACATATTAACTTTAATTATTGATCGCTTCGCGGTTTGCAATGACCTTAATTACAAAATTTGAATAAAAGAAAATTGTTAGAACTAAAATTTTTGATAAAGAAAATGGTTGCGACCGTTACTACGTGGTAATCCATAAATATTATTAAAATTTTAGAGCTTCCAATAAAATCTTCATAATTTAAAAAGCGGGTAGAATTAAAAAATCTTGAAACCTAGAGAACAAATTTGTGGAAATTTCTTGAATTCTTGAAAAAGTATGTCTAGATTCTAGAAAAAAAATTCTAAAAATCTAGGGCCTCAAGAATAATCTAGATTTCTACAAACAAATTTTCTAAAAAGTTCTAGAGCCTCCAAGAAAATCTTTGCAACTTATAAGATAAGAAGATAACCTTGAAATCTGGAGGAGGAATTTCTGGAAATTTCCTGAACCCTTGGAAAAAAGGCTAGATTTCTAAATGAAAATTTTCTAAAAAATTCTAGAGCCTCCTAGAAATTTAGAAGACCAGTTGAAAAAATATCTTGAAATCGGTAAGAGAAATTACGGAAAATTCCTTAAACTTTCTCGAAAATAAGAAAAGATTTGTAGGGGAAAATTTTGTAGACCCTCCAAGAAAAATTCCGCAATTTCTAACTAATTTTATAGCCTCTAGTTGAAACAAAATGTTAAATTCTAGAGAAGTTTTTACTGAAATTCGTCTGAATTCTTGAAAATGAAAGGAAATTAAAAAACATTTAGAGACTGAAAGAAAATCTTCGCAATTTATAAGAAAAGTTAAAAAAAAATTAATTTGGGGAAGAAGTTATTGGCCATTTGCTAAACTCTAAACTTTTAGAAAAAAAAAAATCTAGAATACCTTGAGGGAAAATCTTTGCAATTTAAAAGACGACTTTAAAAAAAATCTTGAACTTTGGAGAATAAATTGCTAGAAATTTCCTGAACCCTCAAGAAAATAATCTAGATTTCTAGAAGAAAATTCTAAAAGAAAATTTTTACGATTTAGAAGACAAGTTGAAAAAATCTTGAAATGTGGAGAAGAAATTACTAGAAATTTCCCAAGTCTCGTTTTTTAAAAACAAATTTTCTAAAAAAGTCTTCATTTAAATCTTCGAATTTTACTGGAAATTTCCTAAATTTTACACATCAACTTCAAATTGATACAATAAAAATCAAAAATTCGTTATTATTATTTTTTTTACTATTTTCGCTATAATTCTTTAAATAATAATTAAATTACGAAAATTCTTTTACTAATAAATTACCAACAACGAAGAGAAGTAAAAATGCTAAAAATTTAACTTTTTACAGCACGGATGGATTTAAAAAATTCTTTCACGAAATGATTTCTAACATCAAATACAAATTCATAGACAAAAAATTAAAAATTTTATTTTCAATTGTTTTTCAGTATTTTTACAATTACTATTTACAGGATGGACGGATTGTAAAAATTCTTTTACGAAACGATTGCTGGCATCCAATTCAAATTGATAGAATAAAAATCAAAAATTTGTTATTCAATTGTCTTTTTTTTAATATTTTAGTTATAATTTTTGAAATAGTTATGAAATTACGAAATTTCTTTCACCAATAAATTACCAGCAACGAAGAGAAGTAAAAATGCTAAAAAATAAACATTCGATTTTCAATTGTTTTTCAGTATTTTTAAAATAACGTTTCATAGCAAAGACGGTTTAAAAAAAATCTTTTACGAAATGATTCCTAACATCAAATACAAGTTGATGGACTAAAAATCTTGAATTTTTTTTCGCAATTCAGATAAGAAATTCCTGAAATTTCGATATAACGATACAAGAAATTTTGTAAAATACCAGAAATATTGCAAAAACATTCTGAAAACAACTCTCGAAAAATTGCTTTGCTATATCCAAAACAAATTACTAAAAAATACTAGAATTTACAGATCTTTTTGAGAAAAAAAACCAATAAAATAAGGAAATAAATCTAAACAATTAACGGAAGATATTAAATTTTTGAAAAGATATTTATAGCAAATTCTAAAATAATTAATGAAATGCTACAACCTAAATATACAACAAATAATAACATTTAAGAAAAAAAGTAGTAGACTCCTTGGAGAAATTTCTAGAACTAGAAACCTTTAAAAAATCTACATTTCTAGAAAAAAAAATTCTTGAAAATTCTTAAAATTTTGCAATTTAAAAAATAGCTCGAAAAAAACAATCTTGATATCTGGAGGAGAAATGACTGAAAAGAGTCTAGATTTCTAGGAATAGATTTTCTAGAAAAATCTATAGCCTCCAAATCTGAAATGAGTTATTGGAAATTTCTGAACTCTCGAAAAACAGTGCAAAATTCTGGAAAAGATTTGCAATTTATAAGACAATATTAAAATTTGGAAGAGAAATTACTGAAAACAGCCTCAAAGAAAATTCTAAAAATATTGAAACGAACTTTCTAAAATATCTAGAACTTCCGCATGCTAAAAATTCTGGAAATATGAAGAAGAAATAACTGTTAACTTCTAGAATCCTCCAAATAAGTTCTAGAAATCTACAAGGAAAATTTTTGAAAAATTCTAGAATCCTTGATCAAAATTCTTTGGAAAGGAAGATGCAAAAAAGAAATTTCCGAAACGTTAAGAAGCCTCTAAGAAAGTTATAGAAAATTAGAAGAAAATTTCCTAATAAATTGTAAAACTCTCGAATAAAATCTTTGCTAAAAATTCTGGAAATATCTATTTATTTATTAGATAACAAAAAGAAATGACTGTACACTTTTAGAATCTTCAAAAAAATTTTATAAACCTAAAATGAAATAAATGAAAAAGTATTGATCATCTGAGAAAATTATAGAAATTTAGAAGAAAATTTTCTAATAGAAAAAAATTGAACAAACCACGAAGCAATTTTTAAAATAAATATAAATAATGACTTTTTGAAACTCTCGAATAAAATCTTTGCTAAACCTATAAAAATTTCTATAATTCTCGATAAAAATTCTTTGGAAAGGAACTTGCAATAAAAGCTAAAAGTGTGGAGGAGAAATTGCAGAAATTTCAAGAATCTTTAAACAAAAATCTAAAACAATTTCTGACATATTCTAAAGTTAAATATCTTTCTCACAAATTAAGATCTTTATGAAAAACATATCTTTATAAAACTTGTCCAGTTCTCATTCCCTTTAACTTTTGTTTGAAAAGTTATGTAATAAAAAGAACGCCTCGAGTAAACATCCAATTCAGGTTTATGAATGTTCATCAAAAGCTTTTTAGTTCCAGGTTTTAATGATAAAACATTAACGAAAACAATACTTTCCAAATGGTGATGTGGCCATCATAGTACTTTCCCTATATTTTACTCGAAAACTATGAGGTTTACCCAAAAATATTATTCTTGATAATTTGTTCAGTTTTAAATTCTCTATAATATTTTTTTTAATAGAACTTGCAAAGTAAGTAAAATAAAATAAAATAAATAAAAAATATAAATATTTATTATATAAATTTCATGTAACTACTATATACAAGTTTCATGTAACTATAATAGTTTATTAGCAATTTCCAAAAAATGTCAAAATTTTCAATTTTTATTTTTTTTATCAAAAGTTAAAAATTTTATGAAAATCATGTTCGAATAAAACTTGTACAGTTTTCTATTCTCTTTAACTTTTGTTTGAACGATTTTTTTAAATTTTTCATATTTAGAAAAATATCACGAAAAAACAAAAAAAACGCCTCGGGTAAACATCCACTTCCGGTTTATGAATGTTTACCAAAAGCTTTTCAGTTCCAGTTTTTAACAATAAAACCTTAAGTTTAAAGTTTCATCTTAATCGGATTATTCGTTTTTGAGATACAGCACCCACAGACATTTTCACGCACGAAAACAATACTTCCCCTATATATATTATATAGGGAAAGTAATAAGGAAATAAGAAAGTGTTTTAATTATATATATTTCTTTGCATATAATTTTTTATCAAATATACTCGATAATTATTTTCGTATCCACTTCTACAATCATTAAATAAATAATTGACTTAATCAGGGCGCGAATATTTACGCCGAGACGTTGATTAAAAAACAAACCTTGAATCGTGCAAAATGTTATTTACAAACACCAGACGGATAATATTTGGACGCAATTACGTCAAACTCGCGCCGAATCAACATCCGGCTTCCGACGCCGTCTATTTTGAAACGAGTAAATTACATTTCCATTTCCGGCCACGTGATGAAATAAATTATATAATGTTAATTAACGCTGAAAAAATTGTAATGTTTAATAAACGTAATGAAACATTTTAGTTATATCAAATTAATTAGTTAATCATGAGGATGTACTGATGAGATCCAAAAGATCGAAACACGTGTCTCTAGATAATTTGAAACTTGATATTTACATTATTTTATTTTTGTCATTTTCACTAAAATAAAATCTCGATAAACTCATTTCTCTTTATAAATATTATCTTTACTGTTTTCGTGAATTTTTTTTTTAATTTTTCATATTTTTTATACTAAATTTACCTAAAAGTTTTCAACGCAAATTGAATTCTTAAATATAAATAAAAACACTTTGTAACTTTGTATAGCACTGTTTAAAATAGTGTTATAATAGTTATATACAAAGAAAGTTACAAAGTGTTTTTATTTATACTCAACACGTTAACAAAGTAGAAAGTTTACAATTGTAAACTTTCATTCACCTGAAGAAGCAATAAATTTGCAAAACAATTGTAGTGAAAATAAACACACATTTTGAAAATCTTAGTTATTTACAACTTTTATATTCAAATGAATATGAATTTTCAACATCTCAACGCCTTATCTATCAACCATCTTAAAGTTTAGTTGATAGAAACAAATACATTTAAACATATTTATTTATTTATTTATTTGCATCTTTGGTTTAAAAAAATACATACAAAACAAATTACAAAAACATACGTAAAATTTTGTTCGTCGCAAATTACTTTTTTCTGGAAGAGAAGTGGTTGTTTCAATTAGTGATTCATTTTAATAAAGCTCATTATTTCAGATTTACAAAACATTTCGTAATTTTTTAAAATTATCAATTAATTATCTACAATCACGTGAACGTATTTTAATAAAATATAGTCTTTTGTGAAGTGGAATGATGAAAAAAAAAATTGTAATTTTATACAGACCGCCGTTTCATTTTATCAGCCGCATCCGCACTTTGATAAATCACCGCTGGTAATAACAGCAAGAAAATATTTCAAGTTTTTTTTTGTGTTTTCGCGAGAGGCCGACTGTACCATTTTCATTTTTCCCCCATATATCAGCGGGGCAATCAGAAACAAGCCTCAATGGAGAGCTTCCGATTTGAACTTGAACAGGCGCAAAAATAATGTCCCAGCTTTCGTTTCGTAAGCGTGATTCCTAACGCTTGGGAAATATTTTATATAGGATGTAAATCAATGAGTTTTAACTTTACCGCTGTTGATTTAAAACTAATCCAGTAACAGTTGTTAAAATAAAATGTATCTAAATGGCATTTAACACACACTTTAATCAATAAAAAATGGCCTTAATAATACTGAAACTATGAAATTTTTTAAGAATAATTGATTAGATTTTCAAGATGTCTAACCTAACACGAGCACTTAAAATAAAGTCTTCATAAACTGAAGCTAAATATACCAGAAATGGTCAAAATATTGTCCTAGTGGCTACAATCGCCTGATATACATCATCTCTAGCTATCAAGAGTAATGGGTCGTGTGGAAGAACACATGAAACAAACTACCACAATACATCAAATATTGTCATAAGCTACCAAGTTTTAATTTCGAATTCCCCGTCCAAAAGTGTTACCATACATACAAAGAATACATTGCTGATTCTTCCATATAAGTGATAGAAAATATAATTTTCTTATAAACGTCTTAAACACACGAGTCTATTTTATTCATTTTAATATATTTTGTTTAATTCTATTATGTGTGTATTATTTTACTAATCTGACTTAATTTGACTGAACTCAATTTTAATAAACTGACGCATACATCCACTAAAATTGTAACATATTATTAAGAAATGTTTTCGTAATTTTAAATTGCATCAAATTTTGAAGTTACTTAATTTTTATTTATGTATGTTTCTGTTTATTATCAATTTTTAATAGATCTTGTAAAGTTAATAAATAAATGAAAATATGTAAAAGAGGTTACGATGAATTAAATTCTCACTTAACCCGTGGTAAAAACATTTTCATGTTAATCAGAAGAATAACTAAAATAAAACACTTTGTTTTCGTTTGTTTATTGTGGTGAAATAGTGAAACAAAATTAAAAAGTATTTTCATTCATCTTCTAATTAAATAACAGAGGTTAATAAATTAAATTTTTAATTTTAGTATTTTAGAATTTATTTATTCTTTTATCAAAATATGTAAAAATGCCTTACCTTATTAGGAGATTATTATTATTTTAAATGAAAATTCAAAAGTGTTTTAAAATAATATCCATTTATGTTTTTTTGTGAATTTTTTAATTTATTTATTGATTATTTTTAAATTATGAATATCTGTTTGTTTTTCTGTAAATCTTCAATATTGTTTTTAGAAAAATTCAATTGTTTTAAGTGTTTTAATAGAGATTATTGTTGTTGGGCAAAATTTTAATTTGTAATTTGAAATGGTTTTAATTATAAAAAGTATTTACACCTTTTTTTCGGTAAATTTTCTAATTTCATTTCAGAAAAGTAACAATTGCTTTATTAGATTTTATCTTTTTTTAGTTATCTAATTTTTTATTGTTTTAAGTGAAGCATCAAAATATGTTTTTTAATTTTTTCTGTGTAAAAGGTTTTTAAAAAAAAAATATTTACACTTTTTTTCGTTGAATTTTCTAATTTTATTTTGGAAAAGTAACAATTGCTTTGTTAGATCTTATCTTCTTTTTCGTTATCTTGTAATTTTTTTATTGCTTTAAGTGAAACATCAAAATATGTTTTTTTAATTTTTTTCTGTGTACATTACAAATCACATGTTTATTACCATTTTTTTTTCAATTTTCAAAGATAATTTTCGATATTTTGTTCTAAATAAAATTTTATAGTTTTTCTTTGAAAATAAAGACTTTCAATTGTTTAATTACATGTTTAATTATTTTTCAGTTTTCTTTTACATTGTTAAATATATATATATATATATATATAACTGTTTTTTTTTCTGCAATTACAGATTGTCAAATTTTTTCCTGTAATAAATTTTCTACTTTCCTTTTCTTTTGTAAAATTTTTGTTAAATAAATTTTAAAGTTGTTTCTGTTTTATAAACAACTTTTAATTTTTTCCAGTGAAGTGTTATTTAACTTTTAATTTTTTAGAAAATTTACAACTATTTTATTAGGTTTCTATAGATTTTCAATTGTTTTTTATGTAAAAAATTGTTTCAAGTAAATTTTATAAATTATATATTCTCAAATGTTTATTTAATTACAGGTTTCAATTGTTTTTTTTTCAGTTATTTTTCAAATAATTTCAGCTGTTTCAAATGTTTTGTTTTAAGAAAACCACATTTTGAATTAAAATTGATTTTTAAGTTTTTTTTTAATACAATTTTAGTGTTTTTTTTTAGAAAATATTTATAATTTACGTATTTCCAATTGTTTTTTCTCTGTTTTTTTAAGCAAGTTTTAATTTTTAGATTTTCTTGACTATTTTTCTAATTTCTGAACAAATTCTCAACATTTCATTTTTATTTGTTTTTTTAAGAAATTTTCATTTGTTTCCATCATTTTTTTGTAAAATTGAATTGTTCTAAGTGAATTGAATCTTTATTTCTTGATAAATGTACATCTGTTTTATTGAATTTATATTGGGTTTTATTCATTTGTTTTGTAAAATTATTTTTGTTTTAAATAAACTATTAAATGATATTTTTTTCATTTTTTATCGTACAGATTGATTTTTTTAGTTTACTTAGAAAATACTGATTAGATAAAATTAAAAATGAAGATTTTCAATTGTTTATTTACAGATTTAATTATTTTTTTAAGTTTTTTTCCATTGAATAATAAAATGTATTAAACTCCTTTAGTTCGTTGTAGCAAATTAAATAATAAATTTAAAAATAATATTCACGAAATGTTTTCGTATTTTTAAATTTATTTTTTTCCATTGTTAAATTAAAAATATATCTCTTTTTAGTTTTTTTTTGTAAAATTTTAACTGTTTTTTTTAGAAAATAGAGATTTTAATTTTTTTCTTTTCTAATAAATTTTCTAGTAGTAGTAGTAGTGTTTGGCTATCGACCACGTGGTCCTTCTGCCATGGGTCATTTGTAAATTTTCTATTTTCCTATTTTTTTTGTAAATTTTTTGTTAAACAAATTTTAAAATTGTTTTTGTTTTATAAACAAATTTTCATTTGTTTCCAGTGAAATGATATTTATTTACCTTCTTAATAATAATAAACATCTTTATTTACAGAAAAAAAAGAAAATAATTTACATATAATTAACAAAATGACAATGGAATAATTTATTTTTCCTGTCAAACGGCTATCGACCCGCGGTCTTTCAGCCTGGAGTTATCTGTCTTACAAACGTCATGATTGCTAATGTCTAACGGAATTAACTGTCGGTTGTTCTTCAAACGTCGTGATCACTAATGTCATTATGAAATGCGGAAATGTACTGATGAATGGTGATTTCTGGATATTTGTATCGGGGTGTTATTAAAGGATTGCGAGGGATACACATGTGGTTAAGGATGTCAATGGTATTAGGGTTAGTGGCGAATTTTTGAGCAAGGAATGTAAGGCGTTGTTCAATGGGAGTTAGGTTGGTTAATTGGTACAGGAGGGTGTTGGATGGGTTATGTAAGGGGTTAAGGGGATGTCTAATTTTGGTGAGTGTACGAAGGGCTGATCGTTCAGATACCTGAATACTTTTAAGAGCGGAAGGATGGGGTTTATAGAACAGGATAGCGGCGTAGTCAAGGAGAGGTCGGCAGATCATCTTATAAATATGTACAGCAGTTTTTGTCGATATTCCTTGATTTTTATAAGTGAGGCTTCTGAAATGCCGAGCTCTCTTCTTGACACTCGCTTTGAGGATTTGGGCGTGTGTTTTAAAAGTTAATTTAAGGTCAAAGGTTATTCCAAGGTATTTGCAAGAGGGGGATGGTAAAATAAGATGGTTATTAATGATTATATGGAATGGAGAATTCTGTGGACGGTGAAAAGGGATTAGGAGTTGAGATTTATTAGGATTAATGGTTACTCTCCATTTTGCAAACCAGAGCTGAATGGTATCAATCAGCCCTTGTAATGTGGTAAGTGCTTTTTGTAGGGTGGGGGCATGTACTATTAAAGCAGTATCGTCTGCGTATAGGAGCGGGTAGGATGAAGGTTTGATGTATTGTGGATTAGGGTTATAGATATCGTGAACATAAATGTTATATAGGATTGGTGATAGGGGAGATCCTTGGGGAACACCTTGTTGTGGAGTAAAGGGGCGTGATAGGGTATTTCGGATTTTAACTTGCAGGAGTCGATTGGATAAGAAGCTGTCAATTAAGTTAAGGAGGTAAGGTGGGATTTTTAGGGAATTTCATTTAAACAGCAAACCTCGATGCCAAACTGAGTCGAAAGCTTTTTGTATATCTAGAAAGACAATTGCGGATTTTTGGCATTCGAGGTGTGCTGTTTGACAGTTAGAGGTAAGGATTGAAAGTGGTAGGGAGGTGGAACGGTGTTCAAGGAAGCCAAATTGGTAAGGAGGGATATGGTGGGATATAAGGAGCATTAATTTGCTTTTAAGAATATTTTCGAACATTTTACCCAAGACTGGAAGAAGGGTAATTGGGCGAAAACTTGACACGTCTGATGTATCTTGGCCAGTTTTAGGAATGCATGTGATAATACCCTTCTTCCACTCCTTGGGTATAGTTTGGGACTGGTATATATGGTTGAATATGTTTAGGATGTGTTTATGGATGTTGTCAGGGAGGGATTTAAGGATTGCTCTAGGAACGTTGTCATAACATTCTTCTTCCTCTTTTATATCATCCTCATATTAAATAATAAATTTAAAAATAATATTCACGAAATGTTTTCGTATTTTTAAATTTATTTTTTTCCATTGTTAAATTAAAAATATAACTCTTTTTAGTTTTTTTTTTGTAAAATTTTAACTGTTTTTTTTAGAAAATAGAGATTTTAATTTTTTTCTTTTCTAATAAATTTTCTAGCAGTAGTAGTAGTGTTTGGCTATCGACCACGTGGTCCTTCCGCCATGTGTCATTTGTAAATTTTCTATTTTCCCATTTTTTTGTAAATTTTTTGTAAAAAAATTTTTTAAAATTGTTTTTGTTTTATAAACAAATTTTCATTTGTTTCCAGTAAAAAAATTTTTAAAAAAATTTTTAGGGTTTTTAAGAAAATACATATTATTTAGCGATTTTCAATTGATATTTTTTCATATTTTTTTAAGGATGTATAAATTTTTATATTTTCTTGAGAACTTCTCTACTTTTCTTTTTTATTGTAAAATTTTTACCGAACAAAATTATTTTTTTTTTTTTGTAAAATTATTGTTAAATAAATTATAAAGTTATTTCTGTTCTATAAACAACTTTCATTTGTTTCCAGTTGAAGTGATATTTAACTTTTTATTTTTTAGATTATTTACAAACGTTTTAATAGATTTTTATAGATTTCCAATTGTTTTTTACGTAAAAAATAGTTTCAGGTAAATTTTCAAATGTGTTTTTTTTTCTATTAAAGGTTTCAATTCTTCATTCTCATTTATTTTTCATATAATATTAGTTAATTGAAATGTTTTAAAAAAAAATAGAAAATTTTGAGTTAAAATTGATTTTTTAGTTTTTTTAAATAAAATTTTAGAAAATATATATTCTTTACAGATATTCAATTGTTTTTTTTTCTTGTTTGTTTAAGGAATTTAAAATATTTAGATTTTCTTGACAATTTTTTTAAAAAAATTTTCTACTCTTCTTTGTTTTTGTAAGAAATTTATTACAAAATTTAAAATATTAATTTTTTTTGTTTTTTAAAGAAATTTTTATTTGTTTCCATCATTTCTTTTTGTAAAATTTAAATGCTCCAAGTGAATTTTGAATTTTTAATTCTTGAAAAAATATTCATCTGTTTTATTAATAATTTATATTGGGTTTTATTAATTTGTTTTGTAAAATTCTTATTAATTTAAATATTGTTTTTTCATGGTTTTATTGTGTATATTACCGATTTATTTAGAAAATACAGATTTACAATTGTTTTTTTGCGTAAGAAATAGTTTCAAGTGAATTTTCAAATGTTTCAATTATTATGTTCATACATTTCAGTTGTTTCAAATGTTTGTTTAAGAAACTCAGAAAACCAGATTTCGAATTAAAAGTGATTTTTTAGTTTGTTGTAAAATTTTAGTCTTATTTTTTTTAGAAAATACATATAATTTACATATTTTCAATTATTTTTTCTCTGTTTTTTAAAGAAATTTTAAGATTTTTGTTTGTTTTTGGCGTCGACTACAACCACCACCGTTTTTGAAAATAACCATTATAATTTTTAGATTTTCTTGACAATTTTTTTAACAAATTCTCTACTTTTCCTTTTGTGTGAAATTTAATTTTTACTGAACAAAATTTAACATATTTTGTTTTGATTTTTTAAAATAAATTTTCATTTGTTTCAATCATTTATTTTTGTAAAATTTAATTGTTCCAAGTGAATTTTGAATTTTTATTTCTTGGAAACACATAAATCACTTTTTTTAAATATATTTTGGGTTTTATTCATTTGTTTTGTAACATTCTTATTGTTTTAATTAAATAAAATATTAAATATTGTTTTCCATGTTTTTATTGTGTATACTACAGATTTATTTTCTTAGTTTATTTAGAAAATACAGATTTTCAATTGTTTTTTATAGATTCATTTTTTTCAGTTTATTTAAACGTTTGGATTGTTTGTTAAATTTTAACTATTTTTTTTAAATGCAGATTTGAAATTATTTGTTTGCCAAAAAGATTGAAGAACTAAGAAAAATGTGTTTCTTAGTTCTTCAATCTTTTTGGCGTTCACTTATTTTTGGCGTTCACTAATTCAATTTTTCTTAGTTTTCATTTGTCACATCTGCTATATATCAGTTGTCATCCGTCACTTGTTATCTGCCATCTGTTAACCTATATTTTGTCATTAGACGTTTGTTTTCTGTCATTTGTTATATCTGAGATTTAACATCTGTCATATTTCATTTATCATAAGTCATTTGTCAATTGTCATCTTTCATTTATTGTATGGTGTTTATTTCTGTGGTATGTCATATGTTTTTTGTCATCTGCGAGCTATTTATAATAAACCATTTGTCATCTGTCATTTGTAGGTCTATCAAATTATTTATTATCTGCATTTTTCATCTGTCATCTGTCAATTATCTCATGATTTATTATTTACAATCTGTTATTTGTCATTTCTTGTTTCCAGTGAAGTGAATATTAACTTTCTATTTTTTATAATATTTACAACTTTTTTATTAGTTTTTAATATATTTTAGTTTTTTTTTTAAATGTGATGTAATCATCATGGGTGTTCCTAAGTTGAAATAACGACACTCAAGCTAAACATTTTCTCCATACACATCTTTTAATTGACGATTGATATTGCAAGGTCGCAAATTTTTCGCATTGAGAAATTTTATTGAATTTTGAATTTTTATTTACATCTGTAAATCTAATCATAGCCCTAAATTCACAACCTTCTTGAGCCTTATAAACACTTTTACAAACAGCATAGTTAAAAGCAGCGGCACGTAACTTTGCACGGTTAAAATACAATTAAACATGTTAGCACACATCACACGGCTAGTCTATTCACCAGCGCTCCGCACGATGCACACAGGAATTACTTTTCTTAAACACCTCGTATATTTAAATATTCAGTTATTTAGAAAGATAACGAAATTAATTACCAAAACAAGGCGATTTCATTAATTCAGCCATTTAATATTTAATACCAAAACATTACGCTAATGACCATTCCTCCTTCTTTCCGCACGCCTCCGGCGGCATCACCGCGTACGTAAGCCCTTTATAAGCCGCCTCCGGTTTTAATTAAACTTTTATAATTTCGGGCCGCTGTTTTTTTTTTTGGGGTCGCGTGTTAATATTTAACGCGACCCAAGTTTGCGCCGATTATAAATTGACCGAGTTTTTTTTTGGTGTAATATATACATATCTGCCCCGGCGTGGATTATTAAAAAAAAGGGGGGATTTACACGCCTGTCCTCCGGTTATTTATAAAAGGGAGGAAATCCACTTGTTTATTTTTAATTCGGCCACGGATATCGAGATTTAAACGGAAATTATTGCTATTTTATTAACGTAAAATTCATTTGTGAAACAAACCAAGTGAATTTAATTATAAAACCTATATATTCGGGTTGATATTATCATTGGATTAAACAGTAATAGGCATTCTAAGAATTCAAAAATGCCTTGTCGAATTAACAATCGTCTGTTTTTTTTGTATTGTTGTCATTTGGGCGTCTATGGCAAATATACTTCCATAGAGAGTTTTATGGTTATTGATCTAATTCTGTTATTATTGCGTAATTAACGCAATTTATTTCTGATTTTGAAAGATAAGACAAGAAAATCTTTTACCATCTACGATGAGTAATAAGAATAGCCAGATAGTTAATTATGTAATTAAAATTAACAAAATTTAACCTTAATATTTATGTAAACTTTGAAACTAAGAATTCAGCAGAGCAATTAATTCACAAACAGTTACAAATTGTTCGGAACTGAAACGTTCTGTACAAACGTCCGAAAACACTTAATGTGCATTTAATCCGCATACTTCGGTAACTCTCGCTGCTACTCTTGACACAAATTGCTCGTGCAATTTAAATTATTTAAATGGAAAGTCGCCCCCCCATTTTTTTTTCCGGGCGTTTAAATAGTTTCAAGTGCGATAATGAGTAATTAACTCATCGCGTAATTACGGGCGGAAAAGTTTCAGCCTTCCAATTAAACTCCTATTAAGACCTCAACGTCGTCGTTGTGTTGGCGTTCTTTTTTTTTTTGGTGCGCGCATTAAAAGATGAATTATTATAATGAGGGAGTAATTTTTTCTTTGGTGGCTCGGTGTATAATTTTTTGTTACTTTTACAGAATTGTGTAATTTGAGTAGAGAGAGAGAATAACATCTTGATTTAGAGAAACAAAAATACATTTAGAATAAATATATTTTAAAATGAATTAAAATCCTTTAGTTCGTTGTAGAAAACTAAATAATAATGTGTTCGTATTTTTAAATACATTTTAATTCAAAATAAGGGATAGTCCGTCCGTTTGGGCTATCGACCTTCGGTCTTTCTGCCCTTAGTAGAGAGAATTATTAAGGATTTTATAATTAAGATGACTTATTGTTGAGATGTATTAATAGTATTTAAAAATCCCCATTTGTCCAATTAAAATAATACTGTTGTGTGTTATGTGGAATGTATCAAAGTGTAAGTTGTAATTTTTATTTCCTTTAAATGAAGTTCTGAGTGTATTTGTAACATTACGATTAATCAAAACTTACTGATGTAATTTTGATTATTTATTCACAACATTACGATTAATAAAAATTACACCAGTTAATTTTGACTTCATTTAAGTCAATCTGTCCTTTCTTGCATCAATTCTGCTAGTTGTAAATTATGTGGAATTTTTTTAAAAGGTAAGATGCAATTTTTACTACCTCTAAATCAAGTTTTGACGTTTTAATATATTATACAGTATAATCTTATGAAAGAAATGTGAGTAAATCATATTAAATTATGCATTAAAAGGCGGACTAAATCCGTCCTCGAGATCTCCGGGCCTCAATAAATTACGCCGGCGATCGTCCCGAAATTAAGAAACTTTTCCAGGTGAATCCTCGCGTCGGCTCCGGCGAGCAAACCGCCATCAATTATAAACTTTTTTCTATGCCAATCCGTTAACGCGTATTAATTAACCCGGAATTTCGCACGGCGCCGACGTCCATCTGTCTTGATTACGTCCGGGTGTTCGGGGGGCGGCGAAAAATTTGCATTTACATTAAATTATAAATGGGCGCGGATAATACAGAAGGTTTTAAATGACAATGACGTGCGCGAGGGTCGATTTTTTTTAAGGGCCGCGTCGCCTAGAGGGTCGACCGTGCTCAATCAACTTCGATCTGCGGGTAGTGGTAACTTGGGGTTAATGAGGCACGTCAGATTCTTTTGTGTGTGTGTTGTAGACAAGTATCGATTGTTCTTTTTGGGTTTATAAATATTTTTCACTTGATGAACCTTTAATTGTAAAAAATGGCTTATTTAAGTTAATTAACCTTCTAATTAACATAAACATATTTCAACACGAGTTAAGTGAGAATTTAAATTATCGCTTTATTTTAGTAGGACTGAACTTTTTGAAGATGTTTTATTTAAATTAAATATTTCAAACCCACTATCATATGATGTAACTTTGTTTGTATTCCGAGTTCTTTTATGTATGTAAATAAGTACCCACCCACCATATACGTGTACACGCACAACACACATTCTTCATAGTCGAGTTATTAGGCGTAGAAACATTTGTGCGTAATCGTTGAACAAGCACAAACATCCTTTGAATTCCTTTACAAATACTTAATGTACTTTACACCAATTAACCCTCATGACGTGACACATTCAACAATAACAGGTGGAAGTAAAGGTGTGATGAAAAGAAAAGTGTGTAACACACACACACACTTTTCTTTGTTTTAAATTTAAAGCAACACTGATGAGTTAATTTTTATATTTAGACTGGGTGAGTGATTACTATCCCATACTCAAATTAATTTAATATAAAACAGAGTATTCAAAAATGAAAACACACTAAATAAATAATGTTACAATATTGTAACGGTTTTGCACGTTATACGGTGTGTAAATAATTGCAAATGATTTATTGAAGTCAATTAATATTACCAGCACGTATTTACATCTGACATTTCTATCTGACACTTATATCTGACACTTGCTTTTTTTTATTTCGATCCAGTCGGCACGTCCATGACGCATCCCCTCTCCCCACGCGTCTCGTGACACTGCCCCCACCCTAAGCATGTTTCGTCCCGAAATGAGTCCTCCGGAACCTTATGACGATACCTGCACTGGGACTCCTTTGTACATTTTGACGTTCGAAAGAAATAGCAGTCTATGGGTTTCTCATGTCGTATACCACTGGAATTATAACAGCATACCAAAATCACGATCCCAGAATTGGCAAAAAGGACTTCCACCATGCTTCTGATTGTTCTCCAGTCCAATTGGTCCAACCCACAAGCTAGTTTCGGTATTGCCAATTTCTTGATACCCTCACGTAGAAGTGAATCCCTCAACTCATTTAATGATAGCCATACATCCCTGTAGGTTAGCTTCTGATGAGAGTACTTCTTCGTTACCAGATAGTAAATGATCCTTTTCGGTAGGTGGTTACTAACATCTAGGTGGACTATGCTTCCGACTTTAGGACATTGAGTGCGTAGTTCCTCCAACCATCCAAATTTCTTCCTGAAGACGCTAGCAATTCCTTGTGACATCTTCAAATCCTGGGCCACACAATGGGCAAGATAATAGTCCGAAGGTCCTTGGAAGAGATCTCGTTGTTCTTCTCTCGTTACATCAAAATGACTCTTACGTCCATCAGAGTGCTGAACCATGAAGTCTTCAAATGCTTTCTCGTCGCTTTGTTCAACCACCGCACGAATCGCTGCGCCATCTTCTTCGCCAGCATAAGGGGTCAGACGATTGAAATGGACAACTCTTGGTTTTTATCGGGGTGGTTTTTGAATCCTGTATACGATGTCGTTGATTTTCTCTATTATCTGGTATGGTCCATCCCATGATGTTTGCAATTTTGGTCAGAGACCTCGGCGTCTTTGTGGGTTAAATAACCACACCATATCTCCATCTTTATAACCACTGTGATCTGTTTTTAGGTCATAATGCTCTTTCATTCGGTCGCTAGCACGTTGGATGTTGGATCGCACATGATTAGGGATTTCATCCATTTTTCGTCTCAGGCCAGCAAGAAAAGATGGAGATGTTGATCCCAGTCTCTTTGATGGTCAGAGACTACTTTTGACAAATAGCGATTGATGGTTCTATTCATTCGTTCCACCATACCATCTGATTGTGGATGCAGAGCTGTTGTCCTTGTCTTATGAATCTTAAAGATTTTGCATACCTCTTGAAAAAGATTCGATTCGAAATTTCTTCCTTGGTCAGAATGTAGTTCTAAGGGAACGCCGAAACGACATATCCACTCCTTAATTAGTACTTCCGCTATTGTTAAAGTCTCTTGGTTTGGTAACGCATAGGCATCCACCCATTTACTGAAGTAATCCATTACCACCACGATGTATTTATTTCCTTGGTGAGACTCGGGGAATGGCCCAGCGACATCAATTGCGATTCGCTCAAAAGGACCACCAACGTTGTATTGACGCATAGGTGCTTTCCTTCGTCACTGTGGACCGTTACTTGCTGCACAAATCACACATTTCTTGCACCATTCCCTGACGTCTACCTTACAGTTCACCTAGTAGAATCTCTCCCGAAGTTTGTTTAAAGTCTTTGACATACCCAGGTGTCCACCGGAAGATCCACTATGAATCTCTTGCATTACTTCAGGTATTCTACTCTTTGGAATTATAATCTGCCTTCGTTATTCGCGGCCTTCTGAATCTTTGAATATGCGTTTAAGCAGTCCCTTGTCCAGTACAATAGAATCCCACTGAGCCCAGTATGACTTCAATTCAGGCGAATATTTGGAGACTTCATCCCATGTTGGCCTGTTTCCACTTTCCTTCCATGTCATCAGGGGCTTTTTAGAACAAGGTCGTCGTCTTAATCCTGCCGGATTTCTTTTAAATTCTAGTCATCGCTTTCTACAGCTGTTCGGATTACTGGACTTTCCTTTGATTCTGCGTTGTTACAGTGCTTGCAATTTTCTGGGCATGGCCTTCGCGACAAAGCATCTGCATTCCTGTGGATCGCTCCAGCTCTGTGTTCAGTGTCAAAGTCAAACTCCTGAAGTCTTTCCAACCATCTTGCGACTTGTCCTTCCGGATTCTTGAACTGAAGAAGCTATTTAAGAGCAGCATGATCGGTTCTCAATAAGAATTTCCTTCCATATAAATATTTATAGAAGTGTTCTACTGATTTGACTACTGCAAGCAACTCTTTTCTCGTTACGCAGTAGTTCCGCTCCGGCTTGGATAAAGTCTTGCTAAAATAGCTGATCACTTTTTCCTGCCCATCCTGTATTTGTGATAAAACAGCTCCAATTCCTACATTGCTTGCATCGGTATCCAACAAGAACCTTCTTTCTGACAACGGATAACTTAGAACTGGTGCGCTGGTAAGTGCGTTTTTCAGTTTTTGGAACGCCTCCTGACATTCCCCGTTCCAGAAGAACCATTGTTTTCCTTCAGTGAGGCGGGTTAATGGTTTAGCGATGTTTGAAAATCCCGCAACGTAACGACGGTAATACGTGCATAATCCAAGAAAACTCCGGAGTTGGTGTAAATCCTTTGGAACTGGCCATTCCCTCACCGTTGAGATCTTTTGGCCGTCGACTGCAATACCTTGGCTTGAAACAATGTGTCCTAGGTACTGCACCTCTTTCTTGAAAAGATGACACTTCTTCGGGCTGAGTTTCAGTCCAGAATCCCTTAATCGTCGGAACACCTCTTCTAAGTTCTTCATGTGGTCTTCGAAGGATTTTCCCATTACAATTATATCGTCGAGGTAAACCAAACATGTTTTCCAAGATAGTCCTGTTAGTACCGTCTCCATTAGTCTCTCGAACGTCGCGGGTGCATTACATAGTCCAAATGGCATAACATTGAATTGCCACAATCCATTGCCTACTGTTTTTTCTCTGTCCTCGGGAGCTACTTCAACTTGCCAATATCCGCTTTTAAGATCCAGTGTGGAGAAAATAGTAGATCCAGCCAAGGTATCCAATGTGTCGTCAATTCGGGGTAAAGGATAACTGTCCTTTTTGGTCACATTATTTAGTTGACGATAGTCAACACAGAAGCGAGTTGATCCGTTCTTCTTCTTTACCAATACCACTGGCGAGGCCCACGGACTACTAGATGGTTCTATAATGCCCTCGCTCCCCATGTCCTGCACAATCCTATCAGCTTCCTCCCGCTTCGCAAGTGGCAGTCTTCTGGCTGTCTGCCTAATCGGTCGAGAATTTTCGGTATTAATTTTATGTTGAACGATATTGGTTCTTCCTTTTTGTCCAATATCAAATACGTCCTGATATTCCATGATCAACTTTTTTACTTTTTCTCTTTTAGTTGGATTACAATCTTGGGTCGAAAGGGAAATCAACTTTTCAAGTTCCGGGTAATTCAATTCATTGTTTTCATTCTCTGCTGTCGTTTTCCGCAATATCGATGAAGGAGCAGAACAATGTCCTAGCAGCACTCCCTTCCTCAAATGAACAGAGTAATAGTTAGTATTCATTATTCTAAGTAATACATTGTTATCGAGTGTTTTTCCTATTGCTACTCCTCGTCCCAGTTTATCGTCATCAACGATAGGTTCAAAGATCATAATGTTTTTGTGATGGGATGCTTCTTCCAATTGGCCCTCAATAATTACCTCACTTCTCTCCGGAACTGATGTTTCCGTTGGAAGGGTTACCCGGACTCTACCAATATTCCGTCTGTGGAGTACCACTACCTCTCCATTAACTTTTAGGATTCCATTCTTAAGATCCAACAGGAAGCCTCTAGTATTCATGATGTCCATACCGAGAATTAATTCGTCTTCAATGTCAGCTACTATGAGTTGGTGTTGGAATGATGTGTTCCCTATGGTAATCGTGGATTTTATTTCACCATGAATATTAGCAGGTTCTCCTGTTGCTGTTCGTAATTTCCAGGTCGTTGGTCGTACATTTTGCGGTTTTGACACAATATCAGGTCTTATAATTGTCCTAGTAGCACCCGTGTCTAGTAGCAGTCGACAAGAGTTTCCATCAATGTTTCCATCCACAAAAACCGTATCGACGTGGTGTGACAAGTATGCTACTTTTGCAGTTTTTCTAAGGGCTTGATGTTTTTTAGCCGACGGACACCCCCTGAGGCCGGTTTGTTCTAGTTTTCCGACTTTTCATTGGTGCGATTATTTGATCTTTCTCTGCACCGACGTTGTATATGACCGTGTTTTCCACATTTCCAGCATTCCACTTTCTTCCTGTTTGCTAACGATTCCTTGATGATATCTTGTATCATATTTCTAAGATCATCCAATTCTTCTCGTGAATCTTCCATTTTCCGCCGTGTTCAGAAAATGGAGGATTTGACTCCTAACTGTACTTTTCGCTGCTTCAATCTCAAGCGCACGAGACAGTGCGTCTACTAATTTAATTGGTCGAGCGAGTATTAATGCCTGATGTATGTCTTTATCCTTCAATCCATCTAAAAATGCCTGCACAGCTAATGTTTCCAAATGTTCTCTGTTGCACCAGGATACGCCAGTCGTGTTAATCGAGCAGCTATATCTGCTTCAAATTCTTGCAAACTCTCATCAGATTTCTGGCAGCGATTTTTAAGTTGTGAATGGTACACGTGTTCAAGGTGTGTTTGACCATACCTTATTTCCAGATGCTTGATTAATTGGTCGTAATTCATCTCACCCTGGGACACTCTCTGCAAGACATTTGTTGTATCCCCACGCAGTGTTAGAATTAAAGCTGTAGCCTTCTCTGTTGCGTTACATCCATTGGCTGATGCTGCGGCCTCAAATTGTCTAAGGAAATTATTCCAAGAAGTTTGGCCATCAAAATTAGGTGGTTTCATTTTTATCGAGTGGACAGGATAATTTTTTATGTCATTTAATTCAATTCCCCCGAAATTTCTTTTTATTTCCGTTAATTTTTCTTCCATATTCCTAGAAATTTCCAGCATTTCTTGTTTCATTTTATCGGATTTTTCTGTCATTTTCTCATATATTTTCTTTTCCACGAGTTCCGAATTTTCATTAATTTTATATTCAATTTCGATAATTTTCCTTGAATTTTCTAGAGATTTTTCTTCCAGGTTTTTAGAAATTTCTAGAATTTCTTGTTTCATTGTATCGGCATTTTCCGTTAATTTTTCTTCCAGATTCCTAGAAATTTCCAACATTTTCTCTGTCATTTTATCGGAATTTTGCCTCAATTGCTCCATAATTGATGCTGTTTCGCCTCCGATATCAAATAAAAATGTGTCTGGATCATGGCCTTCTTCTTGCAGCGCTTCCTTAAGTCTCTGTTGTAACCCACTCTTCTTGCTGCTCGTATCCAAATCCCGTTCTTCCAGTTGCACTTTTAATTCAGCCACTTTTAGGTCCGTTATTGTAACGCACTTCGCCATTTTGTTTGCAATTTTTCACACCCCACACCTGACACCAATGTAACGTTTTTGCACGTTATACGGGTGTGTAAATAATTGCAAATGATTTATTGAAGTCAATTAATATTACCAGCATTTATCTGACTTTTCTATCTGACAGTTATTTCTGACACTTGTTTTTTTTTTTTTTTATTTCGATCCAGTCGGCACGTCCATGACGCATCCCCTCTCCCCACGCGTCTCGTGACAATATTATTATTATTAATTCCTAAATATTACAACTACTTCTTGTTTATGTTAAAATAATTGGAGGGTAGAATAGTGGACATCCACCCTTTAACGTTAAGTTACAATACTCTATGTTAATAAATTTTACGTTCATATTTTGTGAGTGTTTCAAAAACCAAAGAAAAACCAAACATGTTATTAACGTAATCGTGTTCCCCTTCTCCTTTCTCTGTAATTTCATTTTTCTATCTGTTTGTAATTTGATTGTATATTTTAAGTAATGTACATTCAGTTCAAAAGCCAGGGATCAGATCCATTTATTTTTTTCCGATTGTTAGCAGGTTTTTGAAGTTCGGATTTAATGCATTCGATACTGCCGAGCGCTGCAGCTGCAGTCTATTTCAGGAAAATATTTACGCCGCTCTTCACTACATCCCAATTTATGCGCTTCAATTATTTTTTTCGCGAAAAATATCGTAATTGAAAACGGCATGATTTATAATCGCTCGCTGTTTATTTGCTCGAAAATACGAGAAATTGTAATACAGTATGATTTTATAAAGTGAATGCTTATACTGAATAATTATTTGTGAATTTTTTGAATGAATTTATTTCATATTCTTTTATGTTAAATTTAATTCTGAATATCTCTTCTTATATGAGGATTTCGTTTATTACATTTATTATGGCCGAATTATGCGGGGTTTTCATTTCCAAGTAGTAGTTTTATTCGGAGAAATATTTTAATTCTACGCCTAGATATTTTATATTTCCCACGGGGGCACGTCTGCTTATGCACACACATATATCTCCTTATTCCGCGTATTTTTGCCCTTTTAGGCTGGCTGTCACACAACTGGGGATAAATATATATTCCACGTCCTGCGAGACGCAAATAGAATCTTATTTTCAGCTGTCACGCGGCGAATTTTCGTTTTCGAACCGCGATGTTTTGACTGCCGCACCTTTAATAACGCAACCGATTGGAAAATATGACCACACATGCAAAAAAATAAAGGAATAAATAAGAAGAAACACTTTCATTGAAAACACTAACACTTCTTCACAAATAAATTTGCGAAGAAAGTGTTAGTGTTTTCAATACAGTTTACTATAATAATATTCACATAACTATAACTATATTTCTACAAGAACAACCTTATTTAATAATCCCTCAACTGTAAGTTTTGCCGTATATATTTTTCATAAAGATACGTTTTTAGATAAAAATAAACATAAATAAATCATGCCCGTATTCCGCGCATAAATACCTATTCATGGGGTATTACACACCTGCAGAAACTCCACCGTCGGAGAGTTGCATTCATTAATAAAACGAAGACCGCGGTGTGTGTGCACAACAAAAGTTTGCACTTTGAGAAGCAGCGCTTTTAAGTTCACATTGATAAATGTTAAATCTGCCGGCGACGGTGTGCAGGCAGGCAAGTATACACGGGTTACTTTTTTGTGCGCATTTATGGTGGATGCGCCGGGAACAAATTTTTAGGCGTGATTAAACCCCTCGAATCAATTACAAAACTAAGGTTTTATCGTTAAAAACTTAGCTTTCGTCCATATAAAGTTAATATTTACATTTTTAAAAGACAGTGTTATATATGTGATCGATTAATGGGTTACGATCTTGTTTTCTATGTTAATTTTGACATCGAATCTGAGCATATTATATATTTATTATGTTCACAATTAGTGTTAACATATTCTGTCGCTTTAAGGATTTCAGTTAATTCGGCCGTGTAGATAGTACTGATTATTGGTAGGTTGAATGTATTTGAATATCTGTTATGCTCAACATAAAAAGCACAGCTTATACTAACCTCAGTTTTTGACCCATCACAATATATTTGTTTAAGTTCTTCATTTTTTGTTTTATCCATAGTATATTTTGGAAAAATACAATCAGAGCACTTTATGTGTGAAACATCCTTCGCCTCTTGACACATCGCTGAGCTTGATGATAAGATATTTATTTCAATTAACTCTAAGTAGGCTTGACACAAGGGGGGGGGTCCTTTTTGTGTTTCCAGACAGAATTTATTAGTGAGTGTAGTAATGGTTGTTTTATGGATAATTGTAGAATGAGCAGGGTTATAAGCTAACACTTTAATTATGATTTTTTTTACTGAGGTATTTTATTCTTAAGTCTAATGGTGTTTCCTGTGCTTCTGCATAAATAGTAAATATAGGGGACGTTTTCATGGCTCCTAATGATTTCCTTAGTATCTGATGTTGCATTCCTTGTAATTTCTGTAGATGACTGTTAGCCCCGTAATCAATTATTGGGCGAATCATTGTTTGATATAGTCGAATCGCGGATTTTATATGTATACTCAACACATAATTTTAAATAAATGCATACATACTCTATGTGTGATTTCCATGTGGGTTTTTTTTTTATCTAATACGATTCCCAAATATTTAATATTGTCTGTCACTTGTAAACAGAAGTTATTTGCAATTACATTTTGTATTGGGGGATTCCGGTTACGGGAGAATATGATGGCTTTTGTTTTATTTTCTGATAATGACAGATTTTTTAAAGTCAGCCATTTATTTGTTTCTTTAATTATGTTTATTGTAGCCTTTATGCTACTGTCTTATGTTTGTTCATAAATGTACATAAAAAGTCATCTGCATATTGTATGTAGTGGATTTTAGATGATAAATGTATGTAGCTGAAAGGTGTAAATGTTGAATAGCAAGGGACTCAGTGGAGATCCCTGCGGTAATACTATTGATGACGTTCTGCCATTGGTCAGTGTGTTATCATTCTTCCGTACATATATTATGCAATCTGTGTAAATGTTAATTATAGTAGATCCAATTTCTTGCAGTGCGTTATATACTATATGTAGGTTATTGATATCCACGAAAACGGTCGGTATATATTGGGTTTTACCAAAGTCATAGATAATTGTAGAATTTACCAAAGCCATGGTAAATTCCGTAAACTAGGTCTATAAGGGCCTCCGAAGTACCTACATGAAGTTGTCTGATAATATTATTCCAATCAGTTTCTGTGGTTTCAATTGTTGGAGGTTTATATATTGATAATAAATAGAGGTATTCCCCTCTAAAGCTGATAGTGATTCCAAAAATTTCAATGTTTGGATTAAAATTAGTAATTCATTTTATTTCAGAAAATGTGATTTGTTTTTTATCAGTATTGCAACTTCTCCTATTCCTAATTATATTATAGTCAGCGATATTGAAATCAAGGTCAGGTTTGAGCCAGGTCTCACAGATAAGGCAAATATCAAAGTTTCCTTTATTTAAGGCCTCTATTAAGAATATTTTATTAGATATGATTGAATGAGCGTTCCACTGAAAAATGTTGAGTTTTGTTATATTTTGATTATATTGCTATTGTTGTTGTTGTTATTTGCGTTATTAGCCATTTTTTTTGATGTTGTTATACCTCCGCTATTATTGATTCAATACTTTGTTTAAGATTTAGTCCGAAAAGATCCTAGTTTTTTGGTGCAATTGGGGTTATTAACCCTAAAAGAAATGATTCGATTGTCTCCACTAGTTTAAGTTTATCTAGAATAACTGTTGACTTACCTTAAATGTCCTTGAATAATATTAAGTAGTCTCGAATGACCATTAGACGAATTTGAAGGATCGTCTTATGAGAGCTCGACAGACTTGAATGACCTTGAATATCTTCAATTGATTGTTGTCTGACAAAAACCATTAGATGTCCCTGGGGGATTGTTAGATGACCTCGAAGGGACGTTGAAATGTTTTTTTTTTGCAGTAAAAATACGGAAATATAAACTGTCCATTAATTGTAATTAGATGACTAAAGCGACCTTGAACGATCATTCGATGAGATTGACTTAACGTTATAAGATATCAACCGTCAGTTGATGACCTAAATAACGTTGATTGATTAATGTGTGACCTTGAACGATCATCGGGTGCCTTTAAACTTCCTCAATAATATTAAATAGCTTTAAATGGCCTTTAAGTGACCTTGAAGGATCGACTGACCTTAAATAACCTTGTTGGATGCCCTTGAATGATTTTTAATTGACGCTAAACGACCATTATATGACCTTGTCTTATCGTTCGGTGATATCAACTGACGTTTGATGACCTTGAATGATCACTGCATGTCCTTGAAAGATCATTGGACCACTTTAAACGACCTTAATAATATTAAGTATGCGCAATAAACTCATCTCTATATGGGTTGGGTAGCACCGACTGTCCGTGTAAAGAATTATTACTTATATTTGGTAGTGAAGAGGATATTGGTAAGGATGGTTTGCGCCTCTTTATACCAATTGTCTGTGATTTAGTTGAATTTTTACTACCAGAATGCGGGTTTATTATGACTGTGTTATATATATATATATATATATATATATATATATATATATATATATATATATATATATATATATATATGTGTGTGGGGTGGGTGGGAGGTCTCTATTTCACTCTCCAATCAGTAAAATATTACAAAAAATTATATGAAAAATTTGTATGAATAAATCTCAAAAAATTGCAATTTTTGTTTATTTATATTTGCAACTTTTAACTGAAACCCTCGCTTATGTTTTACTGATTAAAGGGTGGGATAGAGGCCACCCACCCACCCTACATATACATAAAAACTTTAAATAGTAATCCTTGATGATTTTGCAGCTTAAAAAAATAAAACATTGTATGTAATAAAAAATAATCTCATTTGAAGTTGATTTAAAGCCTCACTACGTAACAGGTGTATAAATTTTATTAATTTCATAGTCAAAAATTTTACTTTGTCAATTTTCTTTTATTCAAATTTTGTAATTAAAGTTATTGCAAACCGCGGGGTGATCAGTAAATTATGTTAATAACTATGTATAAATAGAATTGACTTTGTGCATGAAACCAAAATGAAATTGTACAGCAAATAGTGAAGAGTATAGGTTAAATCATTTTTAATTGGTTTTACTAATAGGTGAGTAATTATTATCTATGTGTTTTGTTCGATGAACTAATAAATTGCAAACGCAAACTGCTGAATAATTATTACTCACCAATTGCGCACATCAACGTTTATTGTAAGCAATAATTAAATGTATAAATAGAAGTAGTCTTCAATAGACCAAAAAGAGCGAGTAGTAGAACATCATTTCATGGCTTCCGTATATATAGAGAAAGTAAAAAAGGGAATAGATTTTATTTTCTAATTACTACAGTATACAATTGAATTTTGATAAAATCAAAAATAGTTTTATAAAATCATTAAAAATTAATAGAATAATTTTATGAATTTCAATATTAATTTATGAAATCTTTCGATAATGATGTTATGATTGGAGGGTAAATTAGAGTCCTCCCACCCACCCTACATATACGTAGGTATTTAAATTAGTGATACTGTTTTAGTTTCCAGTAAAATAAAAGGTAATATTATGTTGATGTTATAGGTAAATGCACATAAATATTTGATATCACATAATTAAACACAAAATTATAATCAAGTAACCATTGAGAAAGCTGCTATTGTCAAAAACAGTGGTGATTATAGTCACACGTAAAACTAATTAGCTATGCTCGAAAAACATAACTGGCGCAGTTGCTAGGATTTTTTTATTAAAAGAAGGCACCGTTTTTGTTTTAAATTCTTTCAAAAATGCAAACAGCAGTTTGAATTAAAAAATTAAAATCTGATGTGTAAAAATTGAAATTCTTCATTGGATTGGCATTAAATAACGTATTTTTATACAATTTCTTTTATGCTAAGATACGAATTCCAATTGCTAAGCTTTAAAAAAAGACACATTATTTATTTATACATATGTATAAAAAACAAACAATGTGCCTTTTTTTAATACGAATTTCAATTATTTAAAATTTATATTAAACAGTAATAACTTCGATGCAGCGTGTATTCAAAAATATTAAAATAACCCCTTTACATGCATTGGAATAAATACGACTAAACAAATAAAAAGTTGCACGGAATTGAAAAGTATGATGAAACTTTTATAGTTTTCCCACAAACTTTCGTATTTTAAAATTTTTATGTAACATTTTATGAACCACACTGCAAAGAGTGTAAACAATATTTGCAACATGATATTTAAGTAACAATAAACTTCTAGATTGTAAACATTTTTTTATATAATGTATATGATTTACATTTTGAAACTAATTAGGATAGCGTAAATAGATGCAGACAACCGTATGTTTAAAATTATTCTTTGCATAAACATTACTCGCATGTGCCCGGCGCATCCACCATAAATTCATATCTGATGCTAAACATCGCAACAAGCAATCCTGTCAAACGACGTTCTCGTGAGAATGTATGTATACGAGTGTAAAAGGTCGACGTAGATGCGCACTCAAGACGGTCATCCGGGTCAAATTGGATCCCGCCGAGGACAGTTTACATGTTGCGGCGGTTAATCAACATACAGTACTGATCTGCCATGTATGTAAATCGTTGTTTTCCGGGGTGTATTCACCATAATTGCTTTTCAAATTACACTTTGATGTGTAACTGTAATTGAAAATTAATGATCCTGATGATATGAAATACATTTTGTCTAATTTATTATTTAGTTCTGAAAACAATAGTGAAATTAGTTCTATTACAATTACTTTGTTTATAATTATAAATTATTTATCGCGATTTATAATGAGGTTCGTTAAATTAGAATTTTCAGTCATACATTAGTTTTTTTTTAAAAACCTATTAAGCTTAAAATACGAATTGAAATTTATGAATATGCAACAATCATTAAAGCTGTTTTTGGACCGTTTTAGTGTGCGCATACATTTTCCAAATTTTTTTTTCGGTGTATTTATTTTAACTCTGCGTTTAATGCATGCGATATATTTTTTCAGCGTTCGCATCGGGCTGAAACGTATCAATTATTTCCAGGCGTCGATAAATTCAGAACGGCCGACGTTATAGATTGCGGGATCTGTTAAATTTTCTAGATGATGAGTATCGAATGGGTCCATTAAAAAAAGTGGCCGCGCAGACGGAAATATGGACGGGATAATCGATGGCAGATAATTTATTGGCACGCAACATTAACGGCCATATTTCGGGGGCCTGCCCGAAATTGTGTCAGCAACATCCGTGCACTAAATGATAGGAAATTATTTCAACCAGTCAAACCGTTTTGTTATGTCTGTGTGCGTGTGTTTTTTACACAAATCTGCCCGCACGAACACAAATATGTTACACACGGTACAGTAATTACATGCCACGTACATTTATTTTTCTGTTGGAACATTTAATCTCACTTAAACGTCAATTATTCATTCGATCGAACGTTTAGAAAAGTGTAATTTATAATTCTAAGTAATTTTAATTAGAATGCAAAATGTTGTTAATGAGTAAATTAAAAATTGTTTACTACATACTTCGCAAAAGATATCTTATATAAATATTAAAATTTATATAAAATATTTTAGAAATTCAAACAGATTCAGACAATTTCCATTTTGTTTTCATAGAAAAATCAATTGTGTATTTTTAAATAAATACAAAATATATTATTTAGTTTAGTTTAGTTTATTGCTTGACAAGATCTTTTTAATGAATACATTAATACACTAAATCACTTTAAAGTTTGAAGTATAAATTTTGAAGGCGGATTTCACAACTTCTAGTGTTCTTGTTAATGAATTAAAAAAAATAATTAAGTGTAAAAAAGTAAAAAAGTTAAACGTTTTTCTGTTATTAAAAAAAATTAATAATAAGCCAATCTCATAGATCTTAGATTGGCTTATTTTTTAAAAATTTATAGATAAAATTTAATTTTAATACTAAAGTGACATTTTTGAGATCAAGTTTACATGCACTGAAAACTTTACTGAATTTCCACTTAGTAAAGGTCGAAATATTCTTTCATTCAATGAATGTTTACGTGTGTAAGCTTCACAGTTGAATTAATTTTATCTCAAAATACCACATTAGCATTCAAAATAAATAAATGTGCATATATAATAAATATTAATTTGATGAATTGACAATAATTCACATTGAATTTTAATGTGTAGGATTTGATGCATTAGTGTTCGGAATTATTCAGCTGAATATTGTTTATGGCCCAAAGCGTAATTCCATAATCCGTTTCATTATTACCTACATCACGTTTAGATAGTTTTGATTGACATTAAATAAAGGCCGATAAATTATATTTATTTGTTTTTTGAACCACACATATTTATTCAATATTGACCTACACTGCATAAATATTTATATTCAGATATAATGTCCCAAGGGCAATGATAATCTGCGATAATTTTGACGAATCTGATTGGTCGCTCATTAATGAAAGAACTCAAAATAAGACATAGAAAATATATTAATTAATTTATTTGTCCTCTTATTAATTATTATACTAATCCTAAATTATTATTAGATAATTTAAATTTAATTTTTTTAAAAGAAATATGTTTGCCACATTTTTTTCTAAAAGTAATAAAAAAACCCGTTTAAAAAAGAATGTACAATATTTATGATCTTATTTTTGTAAAAAAGTCAACTTATTTTTTAGCTCGGCGGCATGTTTGTATCAAAATATCTTCAGGGCAATGGGGTAAGGATCATCCCCTTATCATTTACATCTCAGTTAATTCGGTTAACCGGATGAACTCCCGCAGAAACAACAGTTCAATTACGTCGGCTGCAGGGCCGACTTTCAGCAGGAAAACTGAAAATTCGTGCCGACGCTCTTCCCTATTTAAATTTTCCGCGGAATCGAATCGGTTGGGATAATTGAATTTTTTCCCTACCATCTCTTCCTTTTTATAACGTATTTAATGAGGACTCACGTCATAATATTTCAGCATGCTTTAAGAAACCATATGTTATCTACAGTTTATTAATTTATATTAAATTAAGTTTGTAATTGCAAAAAAAATAAATTAAAGAAAATGTTGAATACGTAAAATACTTTAAATCATCTTAGAATTATTTATGCCTCATGATTTATAAATAATTACATTTGATGTTTAAAAAAAATAAATTATTCACACAATAAATTTAAAAATACGAAAACATTTCGTGAATCTACAACAATGAGTCTTACTAAGACTACAAAACAAATTAATTTGAAACAACTACTTCTCTAGCTAATACTTCGACAGACATTGAATAATACAAATTAATTTGCGTGTTACAAATAGTACAACTATCAAAGCAACACTAATTTGAATGAAATTATTTCTGTTGAACAAACTAATAAATGATAAAATGTACTTTAGATTGTTTAAATGTAACTATTACATGAAAAATTATGAAAAATGAATTTTAAACTGATTTCATTAAATTAAATTAGCAAAAGCAATTAAAAAATCTAGCATTCAAGTTTATAATCATCTGCAGACACGTGTTTCGAACTTTCGCTCTCTTCAGTACAGCTTTATTATAAATTTGATCTTAAATACAAATAAAAACACTTACTAAAATAAATATAATGTAATATGATAATAAATATAATATCATTATATTTATTTTAGTAAGTGTTTTTATTTGTATTTAAGATCAAATTTATAATAAAGCTGTACTGAAGAGAGCGAAAGTTCGAAACACGTGTCTGCAGATGATTATAAACTTGAATGCTAGATTTTTTAATTGCTTTTGCTAATTTAATTTAATGAAATCAGTTTAAAATTCATTTTTCATAATTTTTCATGTAATAGTTACATTTAAACAATCTAAAGTACATTTTATCATTTATTAGTTTGTTCAACAGAAATAATTTCATTCAAATTAGTGTTGCTTTAATAGTTGTACTATTTGTAACACGCAAATTAATTTGTATTATTCAATGTCTGTCGAAGTATTAGCTAGAGAAGTAGTTGTTTCAAATTAATTTGTTTTGTAGTCTTAGTAAGACTCATTGTTGTAGATTCACGAAATGTTTTCGTATTTTTAAATTTATTATTTAATTATCTACAACGAACTAAAGGATTTTAATACATTTTATTATTCACACAATGTTTCCTTTAACTTTAAATTAGAAAAATAATATTTAAAAATTACAAAATCAACAAAGAATTACTTTTTCTTAATGATTATTTCGTAAATTCCTTCGATGATTCTAAAAATCACAAAAAGTTTCATCCAATTTATACATTTTAAAATTGATTAAAAAAAATAAAAAAAGAAATACTTTCTAAAATATATAGAATTAAATCAGAATTATTTCTGCTTTATATGGTTTCAATAATTTACTTCTATGATTTAGATAATTTATAAATGATCACACTAGAATACACAAAACATTTATTTTAGTTTAATTTTTGATATAAATCAACTTGGTATATTTTTTAAGTACAATAAATGAAATAAAGCATGAAACTATGAAACTAAACTATGAAAATAAACTAAAAACTATTTATTTACATTCGTAGAGTAAAATAATAAAATTAATTTCACTAATAATTAGGAAAATACTTGTTCTGAAATGTTTTCGTGTTTTTCTAATTATTATTTAAAACAACGTAAAGTACTTTAATACATTTTTAGCATTAAATTAGTTTCAGTTTATAGAAATATATTTTTAATAATCCTTTGATAACTAACACCCTTGTAAATATGTGAAATTAAAAATAACCATTTATAAATCCGCAATCACGTAACTTTATTACACGAGTTTCTGGATACGTGAATCGTAAAGAGGATTCGCAATTAAATATTTTCATTCGAGCGTGAAATCACTTCACCAGGTGAGAGAGAAAGAGCTCCGTGTTTGCTCGTCGAGCCGTTATAAAAATTAAATTAAAAACAATAAATCGCCCCCGCGGATTTCAATTATACGAACTGAATAATTTGCGATTGAAATATGATTTTTCTTTTTTCTAGGTCGAAGGTTGTAAATTAACGTGAACGCATTGTAGTGTTGTTTACGCCTTTATGAGGTATTCTTGTAAAAGGGAGAGACTTGAAAATGGTTCTTCTTAGCACGGGATAATTGGACCGGAGTGGATAACGCCTCAAAGTGTACTCTGCGGCCTGTGCTTCGAATTAATTGCGTTTTTTTTATACACGTCTGTGTGTTGGAAACAGTGGTTGTTTTTATTGATCTCTACGTACTCTTTAAACTTATTTATATTTATGGTGTGACCATCAAAACATTTTCCCTATATTTTTCTTGAAAATTATGAGGTTTACGAAAAAAGGCCATTTGTAACATTTTGCTCAATTTTGATTTCTTTTTAATCACTTGTTATATAAATTTCATGTAACTCTTATAGTTTATTAGCAATAGGCAAAAAATGTCAAAATTAATAATTTTTTTCTTGCTCATTTGTTTCATTCTCTTTAACTTTTGTTTGAAAAGTTATGCCTTATTTTTCCAAATTTCTTAAATTTCAAAATTTGTTTGAATGTTTATTTATGTTTTACAATTTTTAATTAAAACCCTCGCTTATGTTTTACTGATTGGTGGGTGGAATAGAGGCCACCCACCCACCCTACATATATATAACAACTTTAATTGGTAATTGTTGATGATTTTGATGCTCAAAACGATAAAACCCTTTATGTAATGAAAAATAAAACAAAATCAAAATTTACGTTTAAAAATAAATAACTTTTTATAGCTAATTTTATCTTACTTAGATTTAAAGTCTGCCCACCCATCATGCATCAAATTTTTACTAATTTACAGACCTTTATAATTTTCTTTTTATTCAAAATATTTTGTAATTAATTTTATTGGAAACCGCGAGACGATAATGAATTATAGTTTATATGTATATGTAGGGTGGGTGGGTGGCCACTATCCTACCCTCCAGTCTGTAAAACATCATCGAAAATTATTTGAGATAATTGTATTAATAGATCAATTAATAAATGCAATTATTTTGTGTTTGTTTTCATTTTAAAACTTTTAACTAAAACCCTCGCTTATATTTTACTGATTGGAAGGTGGGATAGAGGCCAACCACCCACCCTACATATAATGGCGGGCGAAACAAGTGATATTAGTGAGCCTGGTGACCATTCCTAAAGTGTTGTATAAATCAACTGTGTAAAGTGCTGGTATGCAAAAAATGTGGTAATTCCTATCACCGCAGCTGTGTTAAGAAAATCAAGGGGCTGGTGCCTTTGGAAGGAAATTAGATTTTGTGCTGTGGACTGGAAGAAAATGAGGTTAGCAAAACAATACAAGATAACTTATGGCTAAAACAGCAAGTAGAACTATTATTTCAAAGTTTACATATTTAATTTATGATACCCGAAAAGATGTACATGAAGACGCAGCTAGGATTGTATACATGTCTTACTGCCAATCTCAAATGACCTATGGTATTATATTCTGGGCATGTACAACAAATAACAATTTTCAAAAGCTGTTTATCGTATAAAAAAGATTGGTTCGGGCCATCAGTAATATTAAACCAAATACAACATGCCGACATCTATTCAAAAGGTTAATTATAATGCCTCTCGCGAGCCTTTATTTATATGAAACGCTCAAATTTGTCAAGACCAATTTACACCTTTTTGAAAGTCATCAAGTTCAATATGAACACGACGTCAGAGCAAGGAATCTCAGACTGTCGCAACATAAGCATAGTTACTATCACAACTCTTGCATTGTGCAATGTATGAAACTATTTAATTCTTTATCAAACACAATGAAACATTATCGAATGAATCGTTTATTAAAAACTTGAAACAATTAATATTGCAAAAGTGTTTCTACACAGTTGAAGAATATATAAATTTCTGTAGTGCTATGTGAACTTGCTTCATTGAATAAAATTTTAATATGTTTATTTATCAGTTATTACGTTTCAAAATATTTCACAAATAAAAAACTGTTTGTATAACACTGACTTTATTTAGTGACTAAATAAAATCAGTGTTATACAAACCAAGTTAAAAAGTTTTTTATTTGTGAAGAATAATGTATAACGAAGTAGGAGCCTCCACCGTTAACAGTTTTTTCAAAATATTTATTTATGCACTAATTTTTATCTTGTACAATATATTGTTTAATTTATTACTATAAATTATTTCTTTGTGTAGTGTATAGGTGTCTTTGTACCTGTATTTTTATTTTATTTATACACAATTTTAATATGTTAACCATTGTAATTAAGTTTTATTAAGTCACAATTTTTATATATTTAATTTAATTAAGTTACTTTATTTATCTTTAAGTATACTAACATAACATTTTTAGGTTTAGGATACTATGTTACTTTATTTTGATTATTTTGACTCCCCCATGAATGTACACGTTTGTTTTGGAAATATATATTATTATTATTATATACATAATAACATTAATTGCTAATCGTTGATGATTTTGCTGCTCAAAACAATAAAACCCTTTATGTAATAAAAAATAAAACAAAATCAAAATTTAACTTCAAATATAAATGACTTTCTATAGCTTATCGATTGTTATTTAGATTTAAAGTCTGCCCTCCCATCATGCATACAAATTTTATTAATTTACTCACACAAAAATTTTACCTTTTGAATTTCTTTTTTATTCAAAAATTTTGTAATTAATTTTATTTGAAACCGCGAGACGATAAGGGATTATAGTTTATATGTATATGTAGGGTGGGTGGGTGGCCTCTATCCACCCTCCAATTAGTAAAACATAAGCGAGGATTTTAGTTAAAAAAATTTAAATGAAAACAAACAAAAATGATTTGAAATATTAGTATTAATACATAAATTAATAAATGCAATTATTTTGTGCGTGTTTTCATTTTAAAACTTTTAATTAAAACCCTCGCTTATGTTTTACTGATTGGAGGGTGGATAGAGGACACCCACCCATCCTACATATACATAATAACTTTAATTGCTAATCGTTGATGATTTTGCTGCTCAAAACGATAAAACCCTTTATGCAATAAGAAATAAAACAAAATTTAACTTTAAATATCAATGACTTTCTATAGCTTACCGTTTGTAATTTATATTTAAAGTCTGCCCACCCATCATGAATAAAAATTTTATTAATTTACTCACTTAAAAATTTTACCTTTTAAATTTCTTTTTTATTCAAAACGTATTGTAATTAATTTTATTGGAAACCGCGAGATGATAAGGAATTATAGTTTATATGTATATGTAGGGTGGGTGGGTGGCCACTATCCCATACTCCAGTCTGTAAAACATCATCAAAATTTATTTGAAATATTATTATTAATACATCAATGAATAAATGTAATTATTTTGTGTTTGTTTTCATTTTAAAACTTTTAAATAAAACCCTCGCTTATGTTTTACTGATTGGAGGGTAGGATAGAGGCCACCCACCCACCCTACATATACATCATAACTTTAATTGCTAATTGTTGATGATTTTTCAGCTCCAAACGATAAAACCCTTTATGAAATAAAAAATAAAACAAAATCAAAATTTAACTTCAAATATAAATGAATTTCCATAGCTTATCGTTTGTAATATAGATTTAAAGTCTGCCCACCAATCATGCATAAATTTTTTCTAATTTACTCACTCAAAAATTTTACTCTTTGAATTTCCTTTTTATTCAAAAAGTTTTGCAATTAATTTTATTGGAAACCGTGAGACGATAAGGAATTATAGTTTATATGTATATGTAGGGTGGGTGGGTGGCCACTTTCCCACCTTCTAGTCTGTAAAACATTATCAAATATTATTTGAAATATTAGTATTAATACATTAATTTAAAAATGCAATTATTTTGTGTTTGTTTTCATTTTAAAACTTTTAACTAAAACCATCGCGTATATTTTACTGATTGGAGGATGGATAGAGGCTACCCACCCACCCCACATATACATGAAAACTTTAATTGATAATCGTTGATGATTTTGCTGCTCAAAACGATAAAACCCTTTATGTAATAAAATATAAAACAAAATCAAAATTTAACTTTAAATATAAATTACTTTCGATAACTTATCGTATGTAATTTAGATTTAAAGTCAGCCCACCCATCATTCGTAAAAATTTTATTAATTTATTCAAAAAATTTACCTTTTTAATTCCTTTTTTATTCAGAAAAATTTGTAATTAATTTTATTGGAAACCTCGAGACGATAAGGGATTATAGTTTATATGTATATGTAGGGTGGGTGGGTGGCCACTATCCCACCCTCCAGTCTGTAAAACATCATTAAACATGATTTGAAATATTAGTATTAATACATCAATTAATAAATGCAATTATTTTGTGTTTGTTTTCATTTTAAAACTTTTAACTAAAATCTCGCTTATGTTTTACTGATTGGAGAGGCCACCCACCCGGCCTACATATACATGATAACTTTAATTGCTAATCGTTGATAGTTTTGCTGCTCAAAACGATAAAACATTTAATGTAATAAAAAATAAAACAAAATCAAAATTTACCTTGAAATATAAATGGCTTACTATAGCTTATCGTATGTAATTTAGATTTAAAATCTGCCCACCTATCATGGATAAAAAATTTGTTAATTTACTAACTCTCAAATTTTACCTTTAGATTTTCTTTTTATTCAAAAAGTTTTGTTATTAATTTTATTGGAAACCTCAAGACGATAAAGAATTATAGTTTATATGTATATGTAGGGTGGGTGGGTGGCCACTATCCCACCCTCCAGTCTGTAAAACATCATTAAACATGATTTGAAATATTAGTATTAATACATCAATTAATAAATACAATTATTTTGTTTTTGTTTTCATTTTTAAATTTTAACTAAAACCCTCGCTTATGTTTTGCTGATTAGAGGGTGGATAGAGGCCACCCACCCACCCTACATATACATGATAACTTTAATTGCTAATCGTTGATGACTTTGCTGCTCAAAACGATAAAACCCTTAATACAATAAAAAATAAAACAAAATCAAAATTTAACTTTAAATATAAATGTCTTTCTATAGCTTATCGTATGTAATTTAGATTTTAAATCTGCCCACCCATCATGGATAAAAAATTTGTTAATTTACTAACTCTCAAATTTTACCTTTAGATTTTCTTTTTAATTCAAAAAGTTTTATAATTAATATTATTGGAAACCGTGAGACGATAAGGAATTATAGTTTATATGTAGGGTGGGTGGGTGGCCATTTTCCCACCTTCTAGTCTGTAAAACATCATCAAATATTATTTGAAATATTAGTATTAATACATTAATTAATAAATGCAATTATTTTGTGCTTATTTTCATTTTAAAACTTTTAACTAAAACCCTCGCTTGTGTTTTACTGAATAGAGGGTGGATAGAGGCCACCCACCCACCCTACATATACATGATAACTTTAATTGCTAATCGTTGATGATTTTGCTGCTCAAAACGATAAAACCCTTTATCTAATAAAAAATAAAACAAAATCAAAATTTAAGTTTAAATGTAAATGAAACCTCGAGACGATAAGGAATTATAGTTTATGTGTATATGTAGGGTGGGTGACTGGCCCATATTCCACCCTCCAATCAGTAAACCATCAAAAATTATTTGAAATATTTGTATTAATACATCAATTAAAAATTGCAATAATGTTATGTTTATTTACGTTTTACAAGTTGTAATTAGAATCCTCGCTTATGTCTTACTGATTAGATGTTAGAGATCACCCGTCCACCCTACATATACATGATAATTTTAATTACTAATTATTGATAGATTCTACATCTTTTTTAAGTTCCTTCCCCAAAGGCTGATGAGGGTAACTGGTGAATAGATGGTGGAAGCGAATTAAAAAATTTAATGTCGTAGTAGTCCTAGTTTGAGATGTAGACAGATGGATATTATTCGGTTTAATATTATTTCTATATCTGGTCGTATAACTGTGAAAATGAGATGTGTGAGAAATAGTACTTCATTGGCTACTTCAGTTGTAATGTTTCTCAATGCAAATATGTTTTTCGCTAATTTGTTTGCAAGCTGATCACCTTGACATGACCAATTCAGTTGCGTGTCTAGATATACGCCTAGAAATTTGGTAGTATCAACCTTTGTGGGTTTGAATGTAAATACAAGTTAAAGTGTTTTCTCTGTGTTTAGTTTTAGACGGTTGCTCTCAAACCATTCAGATGGCATTAACGTCCTACTTTGAGCAACAGTTGGCATTTGGTTTACGTTAGAAATAGTCGTATCATCGGCGAAAAGAATCACTTTCGATGAAGGAATGCAATCTGAGAAATCATTGATAAATAAAAAAAATAGTGGTCTGAGGATCGATCCCTGTGGGACACCCGTTGTGATTTTGATGGGAGATGATATTATGGAATTGTACTTGGTGCATCGAGTTTGATCCGCTAAATAGGATGGTATCAATCTAATGCTCTCCGGATGTAAATTATACCAGTACAAAGAATGTGATGAGACACGCAGCCAAATTTTTTTGACAAATCAAAGAAAGTTGTTGTTGTTTCTAATCCATTTTCAAAACTAGCTAAGGTGCTATTTGTAAATCTTAGGATAGCGTCCCTTGTAGATCTTCCCTTGCTGAATCCATATTGGTTATTGCTCAGTAAATTATGTGTTTCCAAATATTCAATTAATTGCATTTGTAATTTTTTTTCTAAGATTTTGGAGAAAATTGGTAGCAAAGAAATCGGGCGATAGTTCGTTGGATTATTTGGATCACCCAATTTTTTCGATTCGCCCGATTTCTTTGCTACCAATTTTCTCCAAAATCTTAGAAAAACATATTTTTGTGAATAGGGATTACTAAGACGGCTTTTAACGAATCAGGGAAGCAATTTGTTCTAATATTTATTTATTATCTTCGTCAATGGTATTAAGATGGATGGCATTACTGATTTAACTACGTCTACTCTCAGACCATATATATCTTGACTTTTGCTGGGTTTCGTCCCTAAATTACACTACTAACAGCAATAGTTGAGACTTCACAAAACTTAAAATATCCTTTTGTGTTCACTCGTTGATTACACATTAAAATTATAGGGTCAACGTTAGATTTATTTATTGTGTGTTTATAATGTCTCACACGGCCTTCATTTTTGTTTGCATTGGAAATGTATACACCATTTGCTTTAATACGCTGCAACTTTAATGCATTCTTATATTTTTTCCTGTAATTAATTTATTATATGTTTCTGACATTAAGACAAGAGTGGATTTCATAGCCCTTAATGATTAAATTCGTGGGAACTAAGTTTGGATTTCTCCCTCACTATACTCACTATTAAACCTAATTTTCCGTTTAAGAACTGTTTTCTTTGGAAATGATATGTCGAATTTATTTAGGAACAGTTTAAGAAAAGAGTCAAAGTAAAAATTGGCATAATTGTGTGGTTTATTTGTAAATTCCCATTTCTCTTCCTCTAATTTATTAAATAGTGAACACTTTCCAGTGTTTGTTATTGGTTGGCACATATATCTTTTTAATATATTCTTCGGTTTTTTCTATATAAATTTAATTCCAACGTGGTCTGATATACCTGTATGAAACGGTTTAGGTCAACATATTCCATTTGTACATATCTATGCAGTTGTGTTGCCTCGTCGGAAAGTCAACCATTAGTTTTAAACCATAACTTGTGAGCAAATCAGTCAATGTAATTTTATTAGGATCCTGCAAATTAAATCTAGCGTTGAAGTCAGCAACTAAATATATAGTATTTTTAATGGAATCTAGGCTATCCAATACTAAACCTAAAATTTTGAGGAAGCTATTAAAATTCCCTGCAGGTGCTCGATATGTGACCAAAATAACTTTATTGTGCATCATTATACCAGTAATTTCACAATTTTTTTCATATACAAGTAAATCGAGATTGAGGGTTTTATATTCCATATTATTGCGGATCATTATCATAACTCCGCCATGTTTAAAAGTTTTACGGGAATAATGGCACGCAACATGAAAGTTATCAAAATGTAACGCGTCTGATTCAGTTGCTCACTTAAGCACAATAGCGAGAAATCTTCATTTGTATCACAAAGTATTCCATCTTGAATTTTGGAGGCGTTCACTTCGTAGACCATTTTTAATGAATAACAGAAAAACGTTTACCTTTTTTTATACTACTTTTTATTTTTATATAACACTTTGTGATTTGACTAGTCACAAAGTGTTACATAAAAATAAAAAGTAGTATAAAAAGGTTAAACGTTTTTCTGTTATTCACAAAGTATTCCCTTAATTTCATTCATTTTCGACTTGATAGATTGTGCACTAAAATACAAACAATTTAGAACATTATTTAATGGAAGTTTAAATCAACTATTGCTAATAAACTATAGGAGTTACATGAAATTTATATAACCATTAATTGTAAAGAATTAAAAATTGAGCAAATTATTAAGAATAACAATTTTGCCTAAAATATAGGAAATCTTCGCATCACCATTTTTTTTTTAAATAAATTTCTGTATTAATGAATAATAACCAAAGGCTATTAAAGGTTAGGAGAATGAATTCTTAATTCGCCTGAGGGTTGACGGACGGGGATGAACGGTGTCGAATAAACCCATTTAAATGTCGTCGGGCGAGGGGACGCCATCAAAAGAGTTTCGAAATTCCAAACGTCGAAATTTCAATTTCGCTTTCCTTACATAATAAGATAATTGTTGGATTTCTCCCGAGGGCTGTCAGGCCGCTGGCGAAAGGGTTGATTTACGACCCCATCACCGTTTCACGTGATGATGCGCATAAGTTTAATTAAATTTATACAATTAACTTTTTCACACACACAACTTTTTTTCACCTTTCCTCAAGGCTTCAACATAATTTATAAAAAGTACAGTATGAATTAAATAATATTTAAATGACCTTATATATCAATTTAATCTTAAAAACTACTTTTCTTTTGGATTACTACAAACAACTATTTTTCCTTTATGTAAAGTTATAAAAGTTCAGTAGCCTCTAATCAATTTTATCTCTCTCGTACTGAAAGTTTGCGGAATACAAACAATATTTCCGCGTTATTTTACTAGCACTGTATTAGAGTGGTGTTATTAAATTCCGCCGAAAGTTTTTCTAGTGCAGATGGGGATGCGTAATAAAAACGGGGCCCAGTTGGTGAAAGTTAGTCCATTAGTTTTGTTTTGCAGAATTATTTTCGCGTAAAGTTTCGAGCCGAGTTTTCGTGTAGCGGTGACTAAACATAATTACGCGATGTGCATGGAGCCGCCTCTCCAGGGGGGTTGAAAAGGGTGCCCGTGGATAAATAAAACCCGCGTTCTCGAACAGATTGCCGATTCTTGGATTCATATTATCAAAATGAAAATAAGTGTATTTAATAAGATAACATTTACTGTAAAGTAAACATTGTTCATTTTCATCTAAGTTTTGGGATGTTGTAAAATTTGTGATTGTGTATTATTTGCTGCTACCCCTGATTTTTTCATGAGGTGGAACTGTTGCGATTTTTCAAAAGAGTTTGAAATAAAAACTGTATCTATGTAATATCATAATTATAAAATAGGTAATTGTGGAGGCCTCTACTTTGTAATACATGATTATTAATAAATGATTGTAAATACCTTTTTATATATCACACACTTTTTATCTCTATTGTAAAAATAGATAAAAAGTGTGTGATATAATTAAAAAGAATATTTACAATCATTTATTTATCATAATTATAAGTTGAAAATATTTATATCTTCTATTTTATAGTTCTTTGCCATTTCTTTCTTAACTCATTTTTATCTGAACTTTTATTATAATAACGCGTAAAAATAAATTGTGCGTTTAAATGATTCACACATTTTTCGTTTCTAATCACCGACGAAAAAAAAATGGTTATCATAGACCCGTTCCACATTCCACATTACCTGCATATTTGATACCTGTTTTTATCGCCCTTGGAATTTTCTACCTGCGAGTGGAAAGGAGATAGAAATAAGTTGCACTTGCCCTCGATATCAATTTTAAATTAGTCGAGTTGCGACGTTCAATTGGTGTTCTTGTGTTCGGTGAACATCAAACGATTGTATTCTATAATTCACGGTTTGAAATTGAATGCACCGTACCGAATTCGTTTTGTAGTGAATAGTGTAGTTTGTGATTATTGCCAAACAGATGCAAAGGTACGTATTGAATAAATTAATTTAAAAACAACTTCTGTTGTAACCAAACGAATTCTGTCTGTTTACAATTATAATCATTTATAGCCATAAGAAATTATTAAGCTATAATGTGCCATAAAAAAATGTTGACTTTTACTGAAAGTCTATTTGATTTTTAACTTACAAATCACGATTCAATCCATCATCAATAAATATTTTTTTAATAAAAATTTTGACTTGATCATAATAATAATAATTGGTTGATATTAGAAATATAAGAGTTTTACATAAAATATATCACAAAGCCAAAGCCTCCACGATCTCGTATTGAATGTTTTCTTACTTAAAGCCATAGTATTTTTTAAGATGTCGTTTGGTTGAAGTGAATAATCTTGCAAATTATTACACTGAATTGAAATTGACAATTATTTTTTGTATTAAAAATTGTAATTGAGTGAATTACTTCAATACGTAATGTTTAATTTGTAGCTAATTTTGTTACTAACAAAAGTATTATAAATTAATTGCATTCGGATTTGTTATGCTTAAGTAAACTATTAAATCAATTAGTTTTGTAAAATATGTTCTATTTTTTTTAACGTAATTATTTTCGAATGATCTTTTTCGTTGTAATTCGCTAGGGACAAACGACGTTACTGGCCCTTTTCCGGATGATGAATGACCATCACGGTGATATATAATGGTCGGGACCGGCCCTTCATAATATTAGCCGCCCCTTTGAATATTTATTAAAACAACACTCGACGTATTCTCGAGCATAAATAATTCATGGTCGCGGCAGTATTATAAACCCATCTGCTCATAATTTTATTTTTTCCGCGTTGATATAAATTACTCCGTTATTTATGGTCCGCGTCGTCGGATGATCCGCCCCCGAAGTTCATTTCGCGTTTAAATTCTTAGACATCAATCATAACCTATCAACAGCCGATTTTGGGCTAAAAAATAAACGAGATTAAAATTTAATCGTTATAAACATATATTGTCCATGTCATTATTTTATATTTATAAATTGTTCTTGCAGTAAGTCAAAAGTACCAAGGTGATGGATGAATTTGTATTATATTTATTCATCACCATCGTACTCTTGACCTACCGCAACGAACAATGTATTGGAAAAGGTCAAGGTTGCGCTATATTATAGTATAGTTTATTGAGGTAGGTCAAGAGTACGCTTTTGCGGATAATTTTTAAAATAATAATAAATAATGGAATGGGGAAGCGTTTGACTAATTCTTTTTTCGGAGAAACTATTAGAAATTAATTAAATGATCGGGGATTTTTAGTAGAAAATATTTATATAGGAGTGCAAATCATATTTCTTGAATAATTTTCTTACTTATTCTATATAGGGAAAGTTATCATTTGAAATTAAATCATCATTAGATTAACATTAAAAAAAATATATTTAGAAGTAATGATAGAATTAATTTATAGGTAATATTATAAATGCTTTTAAATTAATCATAAAATGTTTTTTTTTCAAGAAATAATTAATTGCTCTACAAATTGCATAATGTTTGTGTGTTTTATCTGTATTAATGTATTCCAATTTAGGCGACAATTACGTAAATGATAAATGTTGTGTTTCTGGTGGTTACGCCAGGGATTTATATCTATATTACAATTTACATTTTTTTCCACTATTAATCTTCATTCTTCGCGTTGCAAAACACGAATAACCGAGATTAATGCGACCCTAATTTACGAAAGGTACGATGTTAAGCTTCGGCGACAAGACTTGTATAAATGCGTACAAATTTCGTGGCGTAATAAACGTAACAAATGACTCGGTTCGTTTATTATTGAATAATTTATAAGAATTAAAAATATCTAATGTGAATATTATAAATTTAATAAATGCTCGACACTCAACGAAATTCAACTTACACATTAAACGTACAGATATACCCAATTTACATTTAAATGATAATTTTATAGTCGACATCTCGTCCGCATCCAAATATGATAAAGACAGCATACGGACTGTAAAATTGCGCATAAATTTACATACGTTCGCTCCCCACCATTCCCGCACGCGATAATATATTTCCGATGGCAGGTAGTCCGACAATCTGCATCCACTTTTATGCATATACTAAATAAAACGCGGAGAAGTTTTCAGAGCGTGCGGTGTTATTATATGGTGGATGCGCCGGGCGCGACATTTTTATGCGTTGCAATTTTGTTGGCCTCGATGGTCCGTTGATTTCATTATTGGCTTCCGTTCCTTTTTTTTTTGCTGCATATGTGACTGAAATTATACGTAATGCGAGCTCTACTACAAATTTGCATTTAGATGATATGCCCGTCGGTTTTTTCCGTTTTCATGAATTACGTTTGAAATATTCAGTGCGACGCAGACATCAACAGAATAATAGGTAATTTGCTAAACAAAAATATGAAATTACTAAAAAAAAGTAATATTGATTTAGTGTTTATGTATGTTTTGTAATAGATTCTGTAAAGTAAATAATATAATATATATAAACATCGTCGTATTTATTCTATTTCAAAATTTTATATGTCTATTTTATAATCATTTTTCAATTAAAATTAATTCTATACAATCCCTTATAAGCGAGTTATGCCCTACATTGATCCTAAATTTTAATAAAAACATTACGAAATATTCGTCGAGAATTTCAAAGGAATTTTTTAATAAAAGGAGTTTCCTGTATACAATCTGATACTTTTGGGGCATTTTAAAACTTTAAGAAATACTTAAATAAAAGTATAAAATGTTTATACATTTATTAATTAATAAAACTTTAAATTTCACACTGTAATTAAATTCTAAACTTTCAAACTAAATTTCCGTAACGAAAAATTTACATAGATAAAAAATAATAATTTAAATCAACCAAGAATGTAGAACTATGAAAAAAAAATTTGATACAATTTTCGAAATTTACAATAATAATTCTTAGAAATATTAAATTAGATAAAAGATTATACAGATAATTTTCACCTATAATTAATTCTTTAAAAACCTTTTAGAATTAATATTCGATTTTATTAATTAATAAAACCACTTCTTTCATTCGAGACATCTCAAACTGATTTAAAAAACAAATTAAAAAAAGCCTCGGCTTCTTAAAAGAAGAAAAATATATTCCACCAATACCGATAATGTCCGTCATTTCCATTTTACCCCCTGTAATATTTCCATCGACCTCCTCGGCGCCAACCCTTAAAAATTCCATCCCTCTCGGCGCTTTGATGTCTCTACTTTATTTGCATAGCAGGTAGAACGATGAAAGGGGATTATTGGGAATTATTTGAATAATTTAATCATCGATTTCTTAACGAATTTTTTGAGTGGTGTTATTGAATTTCAGTCGCAAATGGGGGTTGTTTTGCGTTAATCAAAGCAATAAATAGATAACTAATCTACGTTATTAATACACTCGAGTTAATCTAGCGATGTAAATACGCGGTTATTAATTGGCAACGACGAGTAGAATTATGAAATGTTTGTACACGATATATGATTTGTTTACTGTTTATTAATCGAATAATTCATGCGTGTAAATTATTTACAATCATGTAATTTAGTTTATTTATTTATTAGAACTTTAACAAATTTACTTAAATGGAAAATCATTCTTTAAGAATGAACTTCTCTTTTTAGCTTGTTGGTGAAATTATTAGTATATTTTTCTTAATTGTTTAATACAGTTTGTATAATATTTATTACTGTATTAAACAATTAAGAAAAATATACATACAGTTTATATAATATTTATTATTGTATTAAACAATTAAGAAAAATATACTAATAATTTCGCCAACAAGCTTAAAAATACGAAGTTCACTTTAAAAGATTGTTTTTCCAATTTAGCTTAACATATTTACTGTTTCATCATGCATGTATAAATTATAATGAGTATTTATTTTTTTAATTTTTTGTAAGCTTAAATATTAAAGCTTTATTCATGTAATAAGTTAAATTCTAAATAAATATTTGTTTTAAGTATAAAAAAATATGTACATTGCAGATTTTATTTTATTTTCCTGTGAGGATAATTACGTACGTAAGAATCGAGATTTCAGTCACAATTATAGAGTTATATTTTCATCGTATTACTTTCAAAAAGTTTCCGGTTACAAAAGGTACAAAGACGAAATAAATGCGTCCGCATCCACTCCATTATCCCGGCGGTTTCGTCTCGATTACACCCATCCAGGAAGACGCTTCTTAAGGAGGCACTTTAGAAGTTAATCAGGACTTGTAACAAACACTAGACGGTTGGAAAATAGGGGTGGAATTAATTCGATCTTTATAACTTAATTAATTGGTCAACACAATAATATACTTTTTGTATAGTATTTAAAACGTAAAAATAATGTAACATAAATTGCTTTTATTATTATTATTATTATTTTAAAGTGTTAACAAAGTTGTAAGGGACTTAAATATTAAAATAAATATAAAGTGTGGTGAATTTTACGCGGGGTATACATAATTCAGTTCCGATGAGGAGAAACTTTTCAAACTGTATTTTAAAATACCTTAACACCCTCGTCTTATTCACCCTCATCGCTACACGATTATCTCTCTCAAGTGTTGATGAATACATTAAAAGAAAATTTTCTGCATTATTGTATCAAGATATATAAATATAAAGAATAGTAGGAAAGTTTATTTATTTTTATTTATACATCTTTGGACTCCTTTTATCCGGATTAGGTTTAACGCCTTGTAATGTTACAATATGTCTTAGATAAGCTACTTCTTTTCGCAAAAATTCAGAATTATCTAACTGTATCTTAAAATTTGATTGTCGTAACCTATTAAATACTTCACTAAGTCTATTAACGTGTTCCTGTAAATTTGTCGAAAAAATCCATATATACTAAACAGTATTCATTTTGAATTCCTCGTAATATATCGTCCATTACGCGCTGAAGTGTAGATGGGGCATTTTTCAAGCCAAAGGGCATTCTCAAAAATTCATAGTGTCCACGCTCGGTATTGAATGCTGTTTTTGGAATGTCACGTTCGTCTATTTCAATCTGATGGAAACCCGATGCTAAGTTTAACGTAGTAAAATATTGCGCTTTACCTAATTTGTCTAACAAGTCATTAATATTTGGAAGTGGGAACGGTCACCTACTGTCTTATCATTTAATTTTCTATAGTTGAAAACAACACGCCTTTTTCTCTGGCATGATGCATCTAATTTTTTCGGGACTATCCAAATAGGCGATGACCATGGACTAAACGATGGCCTAATTATATTTTGCTCTAACATTTAATTTATTTGTCTATTAACTTCAGCCTTATGCACCTCTGGATAACGATATGTTTTAGTAAACACTGGTATTTCATCTGTAGTTATTATACTATGCTTAATTCTGTTAGTGAAAGTTAAATCATTATCTTTAGAATGAAATATATCTGAGTATTTAAGCAACAAATTTTTATTACGGCTTTCTCTTCGTCATTCATATGTTCTGACCTTATTTTAGAAAAATCAAAATTATTACTGCATTTTTTATTAATTTTATTCTTTACATTTTGTTCATAGGGCACCGCATCATATTTTTTTTTATCTGGCTATAAGCCTTGCCTTAGTTAGAAAACCATTGGCCAACATAAATTAATTTATTTGAGTTATATTTGCATTCGCCTCATATACATACTTAGGATGACACAAGTATAACACTCTTCTCGCCTAGGGGCTCGTCAAGGCTTTTTCTAGTACTGGACAACACTAAGCCAAGGATAAAGGGTGAACCTACAAAGGATTACGACAAAGGACACTCATTCAGCTTCTCATCCATGCTACAAAGCATATAATATAACAATATTAATAGAACAAAAATATTCGAAAAGCTGTTTATAAGTTTCAATGTTCTTTGATTCCAAGATTCCAACATATAATTAAATGGTAGAGTTAAGTTTGAGGAAATGAATTTAAATAGAATTTCTCTTTCTCGAGAATATCTGTTACAATTCATAACTATGTGTTCCAGTGTACATTACTCACCGCAGTCACATAAGGCATCATCCTTACGATTAATTTTATATAAATAATGTGGATATAAACCATGATTGCAGCGTAGTCTAAAAATAGTTTTAATGAATATTTTGGATAAATACTCCCCTTTTAAAAACCATGGTTTAACAGGAACTTTGAAAGAAATGCTCTTGTAAAATTTCCCATTATTTCTGTACTGAAATAGAAAAATAAGAATTCTGAGTCAAGTTTTTTAACGCCTTTTTAGCAAGTGAGTCAACTATTTAATTCCCTGTGATACCGGAGTGTCCCTTAACCCAGACGAGAGCAATTGTCTTATTAAATGAATGAATAAGTTGGAGAATTTCGGCTGAGATTACATTAAGTTTGGAGGAAAATTTGAAATTTTTAAAATAATCAACAGCACTTTTAGAGTCTGTTAATATTAATATGTTAGTAAATGTTGAAACATCGACTTTATTTAAATACTTAAGGGCTTCTAAAATTGCCATTAGTTCAGTGGTATATACTGAAGTGGCATTATTTAGTATGTAAAAGTTTTCGACACCTTTTTGGGGGTCATAGAATGCGCAACCAAATAAACCTTTAGAATGAGATCCATCGGTATAGATTTTATATGCGTTAGGCCATTTATTATTAACATAATCAAGGAATTTAGCATTCATTGTTTCTTTGCAGACAGATGAAGGTGCATTCAGATAATAACAATGAATAGGTTTTATCAACGTCTCGTACGGTAATTTATACATTGGGTTCATGTCAGCTTTATTTAGATCGGGCTCAACATCTATCAGGGTTCTATAACATGATGCCAATACTGGGGAGTTTTTGATGATCCAATAACGCGACGTTAGGTCTAAAATATTTAGATTTATAATGTTGCTTAGCAATTTAGATTTTTTTTGGAATAATTTAAGTAAACTTTTGAATCCTACTTGTTTACGGCGAATAAATAATGGTCTCTCGTTTGTTTCGGACAGCAAACAGTTTATTGGGGTACTTCGTAGTGCCCAAATGCATAATCTCAGACATTTATATTGTAAAAGGTCTAATTTATTTAGATGACACTTACTGGCATTACCATAAAAAACGCATCCATAATCAATATGGATCGTATAAATGAACGATAAATGAGTAATGCTATTGCGGGATCCGATCCCCAGTTACAAGAGGATAGCATTCTAAGTATATTTAATCCTTTTATATATAAGAGATGTGTTTGTGCCACAATAACTTGCTGTCTATAACCATACCCAAAAATTTTACATATTTACTATGTTGATAAAAGCTGCCATCTAGGGCGATATGATCCGCGTCAAATTTTTGTCGCGTAAACGTGCAAAGTTGAGACTTTTCGTTGCATATTGTCAGCCCGTTTTCCTCACAATAAACTTTAATTTTTTTAAGGGCGCCTTCCAAAGTGTTCTAGGATTTGTCAATGTTTTTATTTTGAGTATAGATGCAAATATCGTCCGCATATTGAATGAAATTTATCATGGGATCAAATATTGAGTCCAAGTCAAACAGATATAGAGCACACAGTATAGGGCTTAAGATGCTACCTTGCGGCAGTCCTACGCTAGTTGTACGCGGGCCGAATACTTTACCATTTACATGTAGGTATAAATATCTATCACTGAATATATTGAATATTAACTTTATGAATGGAGTAGGGAACCCAAATTTATATAATTTCTGTGCTAACAGATGCAAATCTACACTATCGTACGCACTTGTGATATCCACAAATAAGGCAGTGACTGATTGGTTTTTGGAGAAGCTTGTTTGAATGTCTGTAATTAGAGTGCCTAGGGCATCTTGTGTCGAATGAAATCTTCGAAACCCATATTGATTTACTGGAAATTTTTCTTGCGATTCTAACCACCAAACCATTCTATTTTTAATGATACATTCCAATATCTTTAATAGACAAGAAGACAACGAGATTGGTCTGTAAGATGACATCAACTTTGGATCTTTATTGGGTTTTAAAAGAGTTATGATTTTATATTCTCTCCACTCTCTTGGAATACTACCACCACGCAGCACTACGTTGAAAATATGTGTGAGTTGGATTTTAGAGTTAATAGGTAATTCGTTGATCATATTGTATACAACTTCATCCATCCTAGGGGCAATTTCCTTCCAGATGGTATTTATAGGAGTACTGCGGTTAAGTTTGGAACAAAATTGGCCAAATGATTTTTTTTTTTACTTGCAGCAATTACTTTTTTGACTAACGCCACATTATTATTATATTCAATCATATTTGCCGAAGTAGGGTTCTGCTTAAAATTATTTAACGATGTGGATTGATTTTGGACTGCTGTGCGACATTCATTATTCCACCATGATTTAGAGAATTTAACGGGTCTGGAGCGATTCTTATACATTGGGACAGCGAACTCGCGTGCCCGATTCATATTATTAACGAAATCGGAATAGGTAATGTTATTATTAGATGTTTCGGTAGTGAGGTGGTGCATACATGTACTATAGCTTGACCAATTTGCTCTATTGAAATTCCATTTTTTATTGTTAGAGAAGGATTTGGAATTACATCCAATGTTTAGAGAACAAGTGATTACATAATGGTCCGAGCCTAATGTGCTATCAATTGTTTTCCAGGACGCTAACAACGCAATATCTGGCGATACTATCGTTAGGTCTATTGCCGATATATCGGAGTGTGGCCGTTTTAACAAAGTAGGCGACCCGTCATTTAAAAAGTGTAGGTTACAATCCTCGATAAAATCTAAAAGATTATTACCTTTAGAGTCAACTTTTGCATCTCCCCATGCTAAATGGTGGCAATTAAAATCTCCTCCTACTAAGAATGATCCTTGTATACTATTAAAAAATAGATTCCAAGAGTTTTTACTTATTGAAATCTGTGGACTACAATAAAGACTTATGAATTTTATGTTCTTGTTGTGTTCGCAATTGATCGAGATACCAATACAGTTCACGCCAGGGATTTTATAATATGCATCATAGGGTTCAAAAGGTACGTTTTTGGTAGTAAGGGTTGTTTATAGAAAGGCACTTGATTGGTTTCACAATTTTTACGATTTATTCCGACTAGTTTCGATTTTTACATCATTATCTAGGAATGGTACAGAAGGTAAAATAATAAGGGCGGTCATAATTGGGGAACTCCAGATTTCATCGTTTTCGTTTACGAGGTGTTTTCCCCGTTTTAACGCTTTGTTAATTTCTAATCCCTCTCGGAGATTTAGATTACGGCTCTTGTTACCTGCATGCAAAATCTTAAAATTATTTTCTTCGAAGAAATGGTTATGTGCGATGCAATGTTTGGTGAAACCGGTGGTGCCTTTATTGTCTAATATGGCTTTTCTATGTACTTTTAATCTCATACTGAATGTTCTTCCGGTTTGCCCAACATATGTGGCATCACATTCACCACATTGGATCTCATATATGCCGCATTTGTTAGATTTATCTATTAATTTTTTGTTATTTATTAAGAGTTTGCCGATATTCGTTGAATTTGTACATATAATATTAAATTCAATCCCAGTTACGCATTTTTTTATTTTATTAGAGTATATGGGGTTTTGATAATATCTTTCTATGTTCTGCCTGTGTATCAATAATTGTTTATGAATATTGAGCCACTGGGCGTTTACGTTTTATTGAAAAAGTATATAATTCCGAAAAATCCTTTTGCGTTAATATAGATTTATTGGTAGCGTGAGCGAATGACGTTTTGTGTTTGTCATTATATTTTTAATAGATTTCTCTCGTTGATATTCTGGACATACTGCGTGATCTGTGGAGCTGTGCTGACCATCACAGTGAATACACTTAATAGTCGAAAAGTTCTGACATGTTTCTGTTTCATGATCGCCAAGACATCTAACACATCGTTTAGAGCTGGATTTGCAATGCGTACTTATATGCCCATAACGTAGACAACGTAAACATTGTATCACACGCTGAAAGTACGGTTCAACCGGACAGGCCACACGAAAAATTGAAACCAAAGCCAGAAGTTTTTGTCCTCTGAATGTAACTAAAACAGATTGTGTGGGGATATAAATGGTTTCACCGTTGATCACAGTGCGTCTGTTTAAACGTTTCGTTTCTAAAATTGTAAATTGGTCGCCCGAAAGGGGTTTAATTTCTTCCATTAATTCGGCTTCTGATATTGAAGTGTCAATTCCTTTTATAACCTCGAGTCTACGTACCATAAATTGAGGAGCGTACCCAACAATATTTTTACTTTTTAAGAATTCCGAGTCAATCAGTTTATTTGCCGATGCGAATGTTCTCAAAACCACATTGACACGATGTTTACCTATGGAAGTGATTTCTATAATTTGACTGTCAATTTTCTTATGATTAAGTAAAATTAATTTTCCAATTTACTAACTAACCAGATGTACGATATCTTATTGTTTATATTTTGGCACAGATTAAGAATAACACGCTGGAGAACCGAATTGAACTGACCACATCATATCCATTGATGGATGTCACGAAAAAAGGTTTTTTCAGGGTAACTTCCCTATCTATATCTGTTTTGTTTACAACTGTGCAATATGCTCTATTATTTTTTACTAATGTAATTACTTATATATATATATATATATATATATATATATATATATATATGAATGACAATGTCATTTAAAAATAAATAAAATAAAATTGGGCCTAAGTGGGATCCTTGGGGCACACCTGCGGTAGCGGTAAATTCATTGGATTGCACTCCATTAATTCTCACACAATGCTTCCTATCTGAAATAAAGCTATCTATCCAGTTCACAATATCACCATTAAAACCAAGAAGAAAAAGTTCATTTATCAAGATCTTATGACTCACTCTATCAAAATTGGTTTATTTTGATAATAATTATGTGTTAAAATCATGATTGGATTTTCATTAACAGTATTAAATTTGACATTGAAACAATTATGGCCGGACAAATAGACCGAATGTAAAATACATCGACTATAAACGTAATAATAAATCGACGGCCGTTATATGATTGCGTTAATTATCTAAACGTTTCCGACACGTTTTCCCATTTTCCCGCCGTACTAAACAGATTACGATCAGCGTACAAACATATTTCCCGACATTAAAACACAATTTGATTTAGATGAGCCGATAGATAGAGAGAGAGAGAGATAGAGAGATAGGGATGTGAATTGGGTTAAACGATCGGTCGATCGACTAATTGGGCATAAAATATGGACATACATATTACATTTAATTACAAACGACAGTTAAATGCAATCAGTCAATATCTATTCAGGGGATGGAATAAAGTGGAATAATTTATTTAATTTATCAACATTAAATTAGGAGAAACAACGCATATGCTTTTATTTGTTTCAGTAAGGAAGTAACAAAACGAAATATTATATATATAATCAAGATTACTTAGAATATAAAATATTTGTAATAATTTTCTCCACAGTTTTTATTTTGGTAACTGTACATTTCATTTACGATGTAAACATTTTCAATAGCTGTAGAAAAGTGAAAATAAACTGTAGGGAAAGTGATTACAAGTTATTTTATATTGCATCATCTTTACATCTTTACATACATTATATTTTTATTATATAAACGTTACTAAACAATTTGAGTTTTATGGAAAATATTATACATATTATATGTGTAATGTGAGTATAAATATAAAGTAATTATTTATGTTGTATACGTAAGGATACATATCTGCATGATTCTTTAATGTAATAATATTATACATCCCTGTCATATAAAGCTCCCATAAACAAGACGAAAGTTTTGGTGTGTGTTTTAATTTTTAATGGGCGAAAGCCGGACGGGGATTTTAATGAACTAAATAATGAATTCCCTTTCAGACAACAAAATTATTTAAAACGGTCCGGGATCAACGTGATCGCATTAAGTCGGCTATATGAGAACGCTTTGTGCGTTATACGTATATCCCGTTACACATTACGTAATTGTTTAATTTAATTAATTTCGCGACTCCACGTGAATTTTAAATATTAAGCTTTTGGTATCAGTACATAACACTAAAAACCTAAAGTATAATTTTTAAATATTTGATAGTATGGGCGTGGTACATCATGAATGAGTTGTAAAACAAAGTTATCGTGTTTCAATTACAACATATAATTTTTATTTTAACGAGACTAACTCTTATGTAATGGAGTTTTCCATAAATAAAGTTATTATTATTATTATTAGTTATAAAACACAGTACACATATTTTTTTTTAACATACTGGAACTAATTATAATGAACAATATGAAGTTCTCATCGCAATTTTATTAATAAATGTAAATTAAAATAATCATTGTTAATTTATAATTAATATAAATTTTATTTATGCAAATAACTGTGGTATGTGCATCATTAAAAATATGAAGCACACACGTTTCGTTTACAGAAAATCCGTAGGGGATTTACATCTCCATTTCAAATTCTAATATAATAATCTCCTGCACAAAACACAAACATCCGACATTAATGCCGACCTGCAATTTACCAAGGCTTTACTCCCTTTTCTCTTTATCTCGTTTTTTTTCTCCCATTTTAATGCCCCCGCACTAATTAATTCCCTTTCTATCCAGAAACGACGCTAGTATCATCCATATAAGTTTTATTTATGGCGTTCGCGTCCGAGCCGTCGTCTGCAATTTACGTTTTATTTCAAATTCACTAATCCCACGTCCCCTCCAGATAAATAAAACACACACACACATACACACACAAACAACAGCGAGTTTCTCCGTTTTGTTACAAAAGGGCCAAGGTTTAACCGTCCGCCCTGAGGATTGTAACGAACTAAACGCGGTTGATAATTATTAATTCTCTTTCAAACAAACAAGAATTATCAGTGAGGGAACAGTGCACGGTACCCCTACGCAGGATTAGGGACTGTTGTGTTTAACTGTTAAAGTACTCGTAATGTGCTTAGGGTTTTATTTATTCACGCTGTAAAGTTTACGGTTTTAGTGTCCAAATAAATTCTAAGTAACTCTTATCATAAATGCTTAATTAGAAATTAAAACACGTTCGTTATTTTAATAAATAATCTAAGACACTTAACTAACGCACTTACTATGTTTTAACCACTAAAAAATTATGTAATATATATATACATATATTACCAAAACACACGACTTAAGTTTCGACGGTTTAATGTCATTATCAAAAGCATTACTAATGGACAAATTTAATATTTTTCATTGGTACATATATTAATTTGTAAAATCTATACCTAGAGACCTATATAACTTTATCTTGATTATTTAATCAATTTTATTTGACGGCAATTAACTATCTTTTATTTGTTTCAGAAATATATTAGCGAAGGATCCACCGTCAGAGATTGCGTCGTAGATTGCATAGAAAAGGGTACGTAAACACGATGTATTTAATGTCATAACCTTTGATAACGTTCACATCTCGCTTTTTGTGCATTAAATTGCGGTTGCGTTCGAGAGGAAATGAAATGAATTTAAAATGAGTCGCGCCGACTAGGCAAAAAAAAATTACATCGTCACATGCCTTTGACGTTTAAACAACTCCTCCTCGAAAGTTTTCGTCGTCGAAAATTGGTTGAAATTGAAATTTCGTCACTAAAAATAGGTTTAAATTGTTTAATCAAAAGACCAAATTAATTAGATGGGTGAAATTGGTTAAAATTCTTTAATAAACAAATAAAAAACTGAATAGGTTTGTTAAATGGATTAGTTAGATTTAGTTATGAGTACTAGAATATCTACATACTTTAGAAAATTTTATATAACTTTATATTTATAATTACTAAGTATAAACACAAGAAACAACTTTTAAAATTCAACGTATTAATAAATATTATTTTTTTTTATACATAATCAAATACTAACATTTAATTATATAATTAAAACACTTAATAATTTTTAGTTGATATCATTTGTATAATAACTGTAGAAAATTAACCGGAAAATTTATGTCCATAATTAAACACGTGAATCGTCGCGCTTATCTCCTTCGAATTATCCATAATACGCCCCGCGATTTTCACAGATTGCACCCCTAGTACGTTTAGGTGTTCGCAGATAACAACTTTCCACCCCCCACCACGCATTTTCGCGTAACAGTACTGTATCCAGATAAAGTTATTGCCGACGCCCGGAACTACGTTACCGGGACGATTTGTCATAGCCAGGAAGATGGTGGTGATAGCGAACTTGAACGCATCCCCATCCCCAACCACCCACCCTCTCGAAAAGCAAGTTTTATATTAAGATCTACGCCGGCCGTCACCGACGCCCATGAATATTTTACAGCTCGGCGCAACGGAGCTCTTTTATATGTGTTAAATGTTATCGCCGCTTTATGACAATGAAGAAAACTAAAGGCGAAACTTTGCTCGGGCGCAATGTGTTCCCCGCCGGTTTTATAAGAAAATATTATGATTTATTCAGATTTACTGTGCGCCCTTTCACGTCCCGAGTTTAATTATGGAAACTAGTTTGTTCAGTTCTTAAACTCCGTCGGCCTTCACGTAAAGATTTAATCGTAAAAATATACATAACTACATTTTTATTACCTTGCAGAAAACATAAATATTATCCATAAAATGAAAGATTTATACAGCTAAATCTTGTAGATAACTATAAAATAAAATCTTTTGTATGGTTATTTATGTTCTTAATACTATTGAAATCTTCTAAACATCTTTCTGAAGATGACAGTATTTTTTCTGATAGTATTTTTTTTCCTGGACAATCACTGTAAGATTTTTGCATTCGCGAAAGGTTATTCTTATGATAATGAAGGAAAACCTTTCACGATTTCTGCATTATCTTACAGCGATTTTCAAACTATTTTCTAGAACATTCTATAATTATTCTTCCTCTGAATTTCTAGAATAAAAATATTTCTGGCAATTTCCAGCATTTTTTCTAAAACAAATAATCCCTCGAGTAGACATCAACTTCCGGTTTTTGAATATTTACCAAAAGCTTTTCAGTTACAGTTTTTAACGATAAAACCTTAAGTTTAAAGTTTCATGTTAGTCCAGCGCATTCCTGACCTATCACAATGCAGAGTATATTGCCCTAGCGTTACCCTGACCTACCTTAATAGATCGTAAATTACGTAGGTCGCGAGTACGCTTGGGTCAACATACCGTTTATTGTGGTAGGCCAGGAGTACGCTAGACAAATAAATAATTTATTACGAGAATATGTTTTCATTGATTACTATTGAAAGAATAAAGCTCGCTTGCATAATTTATTTCTCAGGAATCGTTGTCTATATTATAATAATTGGAGGATGGGATAGTGGCCACCCACCCTACAAATACATGATAATTTAAAGTATAACAGTAGTTTAAATTTTTATTAATAATTACTAGAAGAAACTCGTCTGTTTGCATTATTTATTTTTTAGGAATCTTTGCCTGTATTATAATTAGAGGGTGGAATAGTGGCCACCCACCCACCCTACATATATATGAATATTTAAATTATAACAGTTGTTTAAAATTTTTGAAACTACAAATAAATACTGTTAAATGTTTTTTTTCGAAATTAAGATGCGTTTAGTGCAGTTATTTAAAACAATTAAAAGTACTGTTGTAGTTAATAGTTTCATATATATGTAGGGTGGGTGGATGGCCATTAATTTACCCTCCAATCAATTACGCAAATGCTTAAATAATAATAAATAATTTATTACAAGAACTTGTTTTTACTGCGAATTACTGGAAGATAAGCGTCTGTTTGCATAATTTATTTTTTAGAAATCTTTGTCTGTATTATAATTGGAGGGTGGAATAGTGGCCACCCGCCCACCCTACATATACATAAATATTTAAACTATAACATTTGTTTAAAATTTCTTGAAACTAAAAGTAAAATACTGCTAAATGTTTTTTTTTGGCAATTAAGTTGCGTTTTCTGTAGTTATTTTAAGAAATTTGAAATTACTGTTATAGTTAATAGTTTCATGTATATGTAGGGTGGGTGGGTGGCCAGTAACATACCCTTCAATCAATTACACAAACGCTTAATTTAATGGATAAGTAATTTATTACAAGAACTTCTTTTATTAATTATTACTGTAAGAAAAACGCGCGTTTGCATAATTTATTTCTCAGAAATCATTGTCTTAATTATAATAATTGTAGGGTAGGATATTGTACACCTACCCACATTACATATATACAAATATTTATACCAAGAAAGTAGTTTAAAATTTTTAAAACTACAAGTGAACACTGCTAATTTTTTTAGGAAATTAAGTTGCACTTTTTGTTGTTCTTTTAAGGAACTTAAAAGCATTGTTGTGGCTAAAATTTTCATGTATATGTAGGGTGGGTGGCTGGCCTCTAACATACCCTTCAATCAATTACACAATCGCTTAATTTAATAGATAAATAATTTATTACGAGAATTTGTTTTCATTAATTACTATTGAAAGAAAAACGCTTGTTTGCATAATTTATTTCTCAGAAACCGTTGTGTATATTATAATAATTGGAGGGAGGGAAAGTGACAGGCCACAAGTTTAATATAAATGACCGTCTGTAGCTAATCTTATCTAAGCTTGATTTAAAGCCTTTCTACGTATAAAGTATATAATTTTTATTAATTTACACACTCAAATATTTTACTTTGTTCATTTGTTTTTATTCAAATTTTGTAATTAAAGTTATTGAAAACTGCAAGGCGATCAGTAATTAAAGTTAATTTGTATATGTAGGGTGTGTGGGTGGCCTCTATCCCACCCTCCAATCAGTAAAACCTTAGCAAAAATTATTTGAAATATTTGTATGAATGCATCAATTAAAAAATGCAATTATTTTGTGTTTGTTTACATTTTACAACTTTTAACTAAAACCCTCGTTTATTTTTTACTGATTTAACTCTAAAATTTTACTTTTTTAATTCCTTTTTTATTCAAAAAGTTTTGGAATTAATTTCATTGAATTCAGCTAGACGACAAGGAATTAAAGTTTATATGTAGGGTGGGTGGTCTCTATTACAACCTCCAATCAGTAAAATATGATCCAAAATTATTTGAAATATTTGTATGAATGCATTTATTTGAAAATGCAATTATTTTGTTTTTACTCATGTTTTACAACTTTTAATCAAAACCCTCGCATATGTTTTATTCATTGGAGGGTGGCATAGAGGCCATAGAAAAATGTTAAATGTTAAATGTATCACTTAAATGATAAATTAAAGTAATTTTTAAGTTTTTATACCACTATTTATTGTCTAATATACACAAACAAAGTTTATAATATATTATCAATTTTGACACAACTATAGTTTCGACCTTTGCAGGTCATTATCAAGTGTATCTACTTTAATTTACCTTTTAAAATGAACTACCACATAGTAACGGTTGCTACCATCATTTTTATTATCACTTAAATATTCAGAAATGGTGTATTAACACTTTTGCAGTAGAAATGTTTTTATTTTAGCTTTAAAATTTTTGCCGTAATTGACGTAGCAATTTATTAAATAGTTGGTCACTGGTAATACAGGGTCCTGCAACAGTGCGTCAAGCTTTCCTAGCGCCTTTCTCGTAAGAGATAGAAAAAAATGTTTCATATAAAAATTTATTGAATTAAAAATCTCTATGCCGTAAAATTATTTTAAAATATACAGGGTGTCCCAATTTTGCGTTATAACAAAAGCAAACATTTTTTTAAATGGAACACCCTGTATATTTTTTCATTTTATAATTTGGATAGTATTTTATAACTTAAACCTTTTTTTGGTTTTTAATTTCGATATGGCATTTCCGAGTTATTGACGTTTTTCTGAAAAAAATGTAAAAAGCGGAGGTTCACAAAAAAAATTATTCTGATGTTGTATTTAAAATTTAAGAAATTTTCTTTTTCCTATGGTTGGTCATAAGTACTGTTTATGTACCAGTGTTAAAAATTTTCACTTTTGAGGAACCCTGCCTTTGTATCAGACACGCCATTTTCTAAAATTTCAAATTGTCGTAACTCTTTTTTTTTAAATGGAATCATATATTTTTTTAAATTTTATATTATTCTACATCTAATTTTCTACAAAAAATGTTAAGCATACCCTATACCTAAAAGTGATAATTTTCAAGATATAAAAGAATTTATATTTCAAACGGTCCTTGAATGCGAATTTGTTTTTGAATAGATAGCCATGACTGAAAAAAATGCATCTGTCAATTAAACAATTAGTTTGACATGTAAATGGGAGGGAGGAATTACAAAAAACAAAAGAAGAAAGCCTATCATCAACGAGGAACCAAAAAGACATTGGTGAAGGAACTGGCATAAGCGAGAGGTCAGTGCAAAGCATTCTGAAGAAAAATCGATATCAAGCATATGATATTCAGTGCTATTGGTGATTCCTTATAAACAATTTCAGGTTTTGTTAGATCCTTAGATCTAGCAGGTCATTTGGTGGGTCCATTCCTACCAATCCACTGGTTGGGAAAAATGAAATGCCTTCACGTCTTGTGAAAATTGGGCAGGTGCTCCGTCTTGTTAAAACCACACCCTGTTTCTTGTTAGTTAGGGTACATTAGCTAACGTTCCGGGTAATTCAATTTGCAAGAAGTACAAATACATAGACCTACTGAGATGGCCCTCGAAGAAATGTTGACCTACAACATGGTTTCCAAAAATTCCGCCCCAGACATTCAATGCTGATGATCAACTTGTCTCATAACATGCGGATTATCAGTTGAATAATAGTGAAAATTGTACCTATTGACAGATCCGTTGTTATGGGATGACGCCTCATCCGTGAATAAAATATATTGGAAAAACGAAAGATCCTCCTGTATTTTCTGTCTTCCCCAAAAACAAAATTCGGAACGAAATTGAAAATCAGTATTACTCAGTTCTTTATGTAGCTGAATATGATATGCTTGATATCGATTTTTCTTCAGAATGCTTTGTACTGACCTCTCGCTTATGCCAGTTCCTTCACCAATGTCTTTTTGGTTCCTTGTTGATGATAGGCTTTCTTCTTTTGTTTTTTGTAATTCACACCTCCCAATTACATATCAAACTAATTGTTAAATTGACAGATGCATTTTTTTCAGTCATGGCTATCTATTCAAAAACAAATTCGTATTCAAGGACCGTTTGAAATATAAATTTTTTTATATCTTGAAAAATATCACTTTTAGGTATAGGGTATGCTTAATATTTTTTGTAGGAAATTAGATGCAAAATAATATGAAATTTAAAAAAATATATGATTCCATTTAAAAAAAAAGAGTTACGACAATTTGAAATTTTAGAAAATGGCGTGTCTGATACAAAGGCAGGGTTCCTCAAAAGTGAAAATTTTTAATACTGGTACATAAACAGTACTTATGACCAACCATAGGAAAAAGAAAATTTCTTAAATTTTAAATACAACATCAGAATATTTTTTTTTGTGAACCTCCGCTTTTTACATTTTTTTCAGAAAAACGTCAATAACTCGGAAATGCCATATCGAAATTAAAAACCACAAAAAGGTTTAAGTTATAAAATACTATCCAAATTATAAAATGAAAAAATATACAGGGTGTTCCATTTAAAAAAATGTTTGCTTTTGTTATAACGCAAAATTGGGACACCCTGTATATTTGAAAATAATTTTACGGTATAGAGATTTTTAATTCAATAAATTTTTATATGAAACATTTTTTTCTATCTCTTACGAGAAAGGCGCTAGGAAAGCTTGACGCACTGTTGCAGGACCCTGTATATATATACATATATATATATATATATATATATATATATATATATATATATATATATATTTCTGAGACTTGGTAAGTCTTAATTAACTTTGGTAGTCTCAAATTTTCTTTTCCCCTGGTATTGTGTTCGTGGTTAACATAAGTCATTTGAAATGTATTAATATTTTTCCTAATATATCGTAAGGACTCCAAAATATATATTGAAGGAACTGTTAGAATTTCTTTGCAGTCTGATGAACATGAGATACCTGCAAGATTTTTTTTAAATAAAGACATTTTTATTACGGTAAACGACATTTTAAGTTAATACAAAAGATAATATAAAAATTAATGACACCTAATTGTACATGTGTAATTTTAAATATAATACAAATTAAATATAAAATAGATTATGTAAAACATTAAAAAAAGGAAAAAATTTATATAATAATGAAACTAACTTAATTTTGAATGTTTTAAGCAAATGAGAAAATAATACAAAATTGGAACGTTTACATAAAATATTACGATATCTCATCATGCGGATCAATGGAGCATTGTAGTATTAATTTGTTTGGTTGAAAGTTATCTTAAATAATTAAGCAGGCCTTGTCGAAATTTTTGGAGGAATGTAGAAATCAAATGTTTCTAGTAATTTGGAAGAATTTATATACCCGCTAAGAACTTTATATATAAACATTAGATCACACATGATACGTCGATTATACAGGGTCCTGCAACAGTGCGTCAAGCTTTCCTAGCGCCTTTCTCGTAAGAGATAGAAAAAAATGTTTCGTATAAAAATTTATTGAAATAAAAATCTCTATGCCGTAAAATTATTTTCAAATATACAGGGTGTCCCAATTTAACGGTATAACAAAAGCAAACATTTTTTTAAATGGAACACCCTGTATATTATTTCATTTTCTAATTTGGATAATATTTTATAACTTGAACCTTTTTTTGGTTTTTAATTTCGATATGGCATTTCCGAGTTATTGACGTTTTTCTGAAAAAAATGTAAAAAGCGAAGGTTCACAAAAAAAATTATTCTGATGTTCTATTTAAAATTTAAGAAATTTTCTTTTTCCTATGGTTGGTCATAAGTACTGTTTAGGTATCAGTGTTAAAAATTTTCACTTTTGAGGAACCCTGCCTTTGTATCAGACACGCCATTTTCTAAAATTTCAAATTGTCTTAACTCTTGTTTTTTAAATGGAATCATATATTTTTTTAAATTTTATATTATTCTGCATCTAATTTCCTACACAAAATATTAAGCATACCCTATACCTAAAATTGATATTTTTCAAGATATAAAAGGATTTATATTTCAAACGGTTCTTGAATACGAATTTGTTTTTGAATAGATAGCTATGACTGAAAAAAATGCATCTATCAATTAAACAATATGTTTGGTATGTATGGTTGCATTGTACATTACCATTATAACAATGCAATTTTTGAGAAGAATGAATTGATGTGATATATGCTACTGGAGAAGGTGGAATTAATTGTTTGCAAGCCTAAAGAATTTATGCCCAGCGCTACCCAGATAGGCGAAAACAATTATTTTTCTTATTATTCGATTAGATTAGAAAGAAATGCCAAACTTTGCAAATAATAATATGTCTAAACCCCATACTTATTGAGATATTTAATAGTTTTCATAAAAATAACCATTTTCATGCTGAGGCAAAATAACTAACAAAATGCAAGTAAGTGTCAATGTGAGATAAACAGAAACAGATAATACGATTCATTATTTTATTCCAAAACCGGGAAAGATAACAAAATTATTGACTACAGTAAATGTTCAAAATGTCTTCAATTTTTATTTAGGCACAAATTAATTCACCGCTGAAAAGACCTTTCCACAATTCGTTGATGCATATTAATTGGTGCTGTTGATGGTTCCTTAAAAAACAATCTCTTTTAAGTATCCCCACAAGAAAACGTCAGGTTTTGTTAGATCCGGAGATCCAGCAGGCCATTTGGTGGGTCCATTTCTACCAATTCACTGGTTGGGAAAAATCAAATGCCCTCACGTCTTGCGAAAATTGGACAGGTGCTTGTTAAAACCATACCCTGTTTCTTGTTAGTTAGGGTATATTAGCTAACGTTCCGGGTAATTCGAATTAGGAAGTGCAAATACATAGGCCTATTGAGGTGGCCCTCGAAGAAATGTGGACCTACTACATGGTTTCCAAAAATTCCGCCCCAGACATTCAAAGACCGTCGATGCTGATTATCAACTTGTCTCATAACATGCGGATTATCAGTTGAATAATAGTGAAAATTGACAGATGCGTAATTAAGGGATGTCCTGAATTTCCTGTCTTCCCCAAATACAAAATTCGGAACGAAATTGAAAATCAGTATTACTCAGTTCTTGATGTAGCTGAATATGGTATGCACGATATTCTCGCTTATGCCAGTTCCTTCACCAATGTCTTTTTGGTTTACGTTCGGATGCTCAGTTGCTGTTAATAGCCCTGAAAGTTGGTTTTCCTCGTTGATAGGCTTTCTTCTTTCTTGTTTTTTGTAATTCACACTTCTCATTTCAATAAGTCTATTGAGTAAGTTCCTAAAACATTTCTCCTCCGTTCACCCTTTTCGAAATCCATGATGATAATTTGCTGTCTACTTATACCGCGAAACGGAGAGAATCACTTTGCAGCAAATATCAGAGAGATTTACATGTCAAACTAATTGTTTAATTGACAGATGCATATTTTCAGTCATGGCTATCTATTCAAAAACAAATTCGTATTCAAGGACCGTTTGAAATATACATTCTTTTATATCTTGAAAAATATCACTTTTAGGTATAGGGTATGCTTAATATTTTTTGTAGGAAATTGGATGCAGAAAAATATAAAATTTAAAAAAAATATATAATTCCATTTAAAAAAAAAGAGTTACGACATTTTGAAATTTTAGAAAATATCGTGTCTGATTCAAAGGCAGGGATCCTCCAAAGTGAAAATTTTTAACACTGGTACATAAACAGTACTTATGACCAACCATAGAAAAAAGAAAATTTCTTAAATTTTAAATAGAACATCAGAATATTTTTTTTTGTGAACCCCCGCTTTTTAAATTTTTTTCAGAAAAACGTCAATAACTCGCAAATGCCATATCGAAATTAAAAACCAGAAAAAGGTTCAAGTTATAAAATATTATCCAAATTAGAAAATGAAAAAATATACAGGGTGTTCCATTTAAAAAAATGTTTGCTTTTGTTATACCGGGGACACCCTGTATATTTGAAAATAATTTTACGGCATAGAGATTTTTATTTCAATAAATTTTTATACGAAACATTTTTTTCTATCTCTTACGAGAAAGGCGCTAGGAAAGCCTGACGCACTGTTGCAGGACCCTGTATAACGATGTAAGATTGAGCATGTTAAGCATAAATGTATGACTGTAATTTTCTCGATGATGCCCTAATCTAAATGGGATATGCATCAAAAATTTATTTTGTACCCGATTTAATTGTGCTATGAGAATTAGAATAATAAGGACACCAAACAACTGATGAATATTCCAGAGTTGGAAGGACTAAAGATATTTATAATTTTCGTACAGTTGAGATATTAAAGGTAGTTGAAGAACGCGCAATACATCCTAATAATCGAATTGATTTAGAACATATACTATTAATATAAAATTTAAAAGTAAGTTTCGTATCAAATAATACACCAAGATACTTTGTAAAATTAACTCTTGTTAGTAAACTAAAATTTAGCTAAACTACGAACTTTTGATTCATCTATCACTTGGTGAAACATATTGTAGCGATTGGGTAAATATGTAATTACTTTCACTTGGTTTTATTTGTTTCACAAATTTTTATTTATTTCACTTCCTAACTAGTTTAGATCACACAATTATTCTCAAAGTGTTTTACAAGATTATTAAAATCTAAGAAAAATATTGCTCGCTTATATATCTAATTTAAGCCTATTTCGGGACAGACGCAATAAATGTATTATATTTATTGTAGGACCAGCCATTATATTTTTTTTACGGGAAAATACAGGTCGCATGTGTAATTTATTAAATCTTAGTACAACGTCTAAGTTCGAGTTATAACAAAAATTCCAATCAATTTAATTTATTTCTGCATATAGGTTATTCAAGTCCCATCGAGTAATTAGTTTAGTTTGAATATGTCGAGGATTATTTTTAGTTGTAACAGATACTTCACCTGAGTTATGTCTAGTACCTATAATGGTTTTATTTTTCCTGCGCGATCGTATCTACATTTTCCAAAGGGCTGATGGGTGTAAAAAATTGTCTCTCGTTTGCAATATTATCGTCGGTGTAATTAAGAGAAGGCGAGTTACCTACATTTTTATTTTCCATGCAATTTGTAAGAAAATAGTCATACATCTTTGCAGGAGTTTTGAATCACTATAGGTTTCTTGCGCTTAACAATTTGCGCTACTTTCACTACCAGATAACGACCGTTTACGTTTCGCCATCTTAGTATAGTCTTATAATCTTCTGCGTCTCCCATCATATGGTATATAACTGTTGATCAGGGCTAGCTATCCTTTTAATTTATCTTATTAAAACTTGTATGCAAGATTTTTAAAACTTCTCTTCATTCTTCTCCTATATTTTTTTTTATTATAAAGAACTTTAGAACTTTTCACTATTTTCTGCTTTACAGAAATTTTCCAGTAACTTATCTTCAAGATTTCTTGAATTATTCATAATTTATTTATTCTAAAATTGCAAAAATGAAAGTTTTCCTCAATATTTCGAAACTTTTACAGTAATAGTTTAATTTGCCTAATTTGCGGCTTTACCCTATAAAAAATGTTTCTCCAGATTGTAAGAATTGTTTAGAAATGCCTAAAGGAATGATAAGGCAAAAATGAAGAGGATTATTTTTCTTAGTTCTTTTAGAATTCTCTAGCAATTTTTCTTCAATTAGAAATTTTTCAATACTATTTTTTAATTTCTAAAATCTTTCATAAAAGCTTTTTGTTAAATTAGGTGAGAACAAAAACGATTCCTTTTTCTGCAATATTTTTGAATTTTCGAAAATTTTTCATCCATTTTTTGACAATGTTTCACCAGCTTTTGCAGTATTTTATACAAATATTCCAGAAAATTTTACATCAGATTTCTAGAATTCTTCAGAATTACAAGATTGCAAGAATGACAAGGGTTCTAACATTTACCAACTTTCAAAAAATAATATATAATTATTCGGCAACTTTTTTTTTATTTTAAAGTAATCTTCCGTAACTTTTTATAATAATATAATTTAATCTCTTTCAACTATAGTCCAGTAAGTTTTCTTTCATATTTCTAGAATTTTTTGGGAATATCTCTTCAAGTTTTAGAGAACTTGTTTTCCTCTTTTCTGCACTATATAAAAAATTCTAGAAAAATCTAAAATAACCAAGGCAGAAAGACCTCTGGTCGATAGTCTTTTGACAGATTAACTCACTAACACCTCATTCATTATTACTATGTTTTTGTAAATATTGTAAAATTTGTCAATAAATATATGTATCTATCTATCTATCTATAAAATAACGTTCCGATTTTTTTTAATCTGGAAAAGAAAATAAGAAAAAGAAATTTTAATGAAAATTTGTGCAGAATTTTACAAAAAGAAGGATTCTTGAATATGATGAGAAATTCTCTAAAAATGAAATCTGAAAATTTTTAAGAATTTGAGAGAAAAAATTTTCAAAAATTCTTGAATAATAGAAGAGAAATTTTAGGAATGTAGGAAGGCAATTAATGAAAATTTCTAGAAATCCTTAAGATTCAGAAATACACAAAGATTTTTCTAAATTTAAATGGGAGATTGCTGGAAGTGGTGGAAAAATATGTTTAAAATTAACCCCGAAAAGTTCTAGAAATCTTATGAAATATCTTAAAAGATAGAAAACAAATTACTTAAAAAAATATGCATCCTAAAAATAATAACTAAGAATTATTAAAAATCTGGAAAATTGTTTAAACCTTTATAAGAAAAAAGTTTTCTGGAAATGATGAAAATTTATTTAAAATGTTTGCAGAAAATTAATAAAGATTTGAATAATTAATTCCTAAAAAATATAATCTAACCTTTAAAGTAATAAACTCATTTACACACATACACAAATCACACGGCAGAAGGACCACGTGGTCGATAGCCAAACACTACTACTATTACTATAGTCTAAAATTTTGAAGCATTTCGAAAAATTTTAGAAATCTAAAATAAAGTTACTTGAAAATTCTAGGAATTTAAATGAAAATTGCTAAATAGATTGTTTAACAATTTGAAAGAAATGATATAAAAATTTAAAACATGAATTCTAAAAATGTAGAAATGCAAATAATTTTCTTTTTAATCCTAAAAATAAAAATTAAATTTTAGAATTTCATAAAGGAAACTGGAAAATTCTAAAATACCTATAGAACATTTTATTAATTCAGAAAAGCGAGAATAATTATAGAAATCTTAAGAAATAAGCTGGAATATATGAATATGGTAAAAAAATTCTCAAATCAAATTCTGAAAATTTCGAGGAATTTGAAAATGATTTTGTCTAAATTCTTGAAAATTAGAACAGAAATTTAGAAATCTAAATAAAAAAATACTGAAATTTCTAGGGATTTTGAAGAAAATTGCTGAAAAATTCTAAAATTGTTATAGCCAAAAAGATTGGAAATGGTGAAATATTATCTAAACCCAAATGTTAAATTTTTTCTGGTGTTTGTGAAAGAAATTTCTATTTTCTTAAAATATAAAATCACTTTTCGGATGATTTTTGTAATCTGGAAAAACGTAAATGGAAAAATATAAATAATTTATTAAAAATTTCTGTAGAATTACAGAAAACTGAGAATGTTTTTGTATTTAAATGATAAATTCTTTACAAGTTCCTCCTAGTAATTCGTAATCTAAATTCTAAATTCCTCATTAAACAAAAACTCATCCATATACCCGAATACCAGTTTGGTTTCCTTCCCTAAAGACAACCACTCTTCCTCAATCCATTGTAACCTCCAATATACAAACCAATCATTTCGAAGGACATGAAACAACCATTCTTTTTCTTGATATGCAGAAAGAATTTGTTTCGGTTTAACATATTGGCCTCATATGTGTTTCATTCTTCATTTACAACTTTCTGCATTGAAGGAAGTGAAGGAAGGATATAACTAAGTGTTTTAATTCCACAACTTTCTCTCCAACAAAACCTATGAGGTCACAATTAAACAAATCCATTCCGATTTCTTTTTAATCCAACAAGGGGTACCACAAGGATCTCCACTTTCACTCCTTTTAAATAACAGCTCTTGCCATGACGATTCCAAATGTGTATGGGATTAATTCTAGAATGTCTTAATATTTGAAGATTCAATCATCAAGAAATCTTTTTTCCTTTATTTTCAAGAGTTGAGTTAAGATTCTTTACTGTTGTTGCCATGGGAGTTTAAGATTTTGCAAGGCGTCAGAATCTTAAACTCCCATGGCAACAGCAGAGAAGAAGCTCAACTCATCTCTTGAAAATGAGTTTCTTCTCTGTTGTTGCCATGGCAGTTTTAGATTTTGCAAGACGTCAAAATCTTAAACTCCCATGGCAACAACAAAGAAGAAACTCAACTGATCTCTTGAAAATTAAGGAAGAAATTACTATAGAGACTTTTGGATGACTTGAGTCTGATCAGTGAGAATCCTCAAAATTTCTGCTACCAAATTTATAGTACTGTAATTTCTTCCCCCATGGTCATGATTATAAATTATTCATTTGTTATGTATTTGTTATGTTCCTACTCTAGATGAATTTAGTATATAGTGACCTAACATAATTTTACATTATTATAATCAAAATCCAAACAAGCGATTTTATTCGTACGTTGTACACGATCCGATCCGCCCTTCCAATCCCCCGCATTAAACTGATCAAAGGTGCTATTTACATACCCCGCTGATTCGATTGGACAATAAACAGCCGGGCCTAATTAGTCCGAAAACTTGCCCGCGACGACGGCCGAATGCTAATTTGTGCGCGAGAGAGGGCAAACTATCCCCGGGTACCAATTTGCATACGGCCGGAAGATCTTAAGAACTCTGGAACGGGATGATACACAAGGCAGCCGGGGGAAAAAAGGAAAGGAAACTAGAAAGGAGCACAACGACGTCGTCGACAACAACAAAAAGATTCGTTACGGTGCGCGAGACCGGGGCGTAAATAAACTTGCCCCCCGTCCTTATGGAGTGCTAATTCCCTTCTTAATGCCAGAAGGACTCGGAAGGAGTGCGGGTTTTCTTTATTAAGGATGTTCGCGAGAATAACAAAAAAAAAAATGGAAAACTGAAGGAGATTTAATTAAGAGAAAAATTGTCTCGTTGAAAATTAATTTATTATGATAATGTATAAAAATATTTGCTAGACACATAATCACTATTTAATCGATGTTTTTAACCACAATGCATACACGACAGTTTTAATTCTTAATTGCTTTAAGTCCATCAAATCGAAATTCAAGCCCCATGTTGGGCGCCACTTTTAATAGTCACCTTTTTATTTAATTACACAATTTTTACTGCATAATGCGATTATTTCACTTAATATTTAATACAAATAATCCACCCTTTGTTGATAAAACAACGGTTTGAGTCCTATATGTGAATAAAAGGGTAGCACGTAATAATCGGGTTATGCGAAACCTCCAATAATGACGTCGGCGCGAAATTTTTTAATTGGGCCGCACATATTCTGCCCACGTAATAATTACATCATATCCAATCAATCCGGGGAGGACGCATTCAATCGCTAATCGGACGCCGTGAGACGCCACGTAAAATGAATATTGATGACCCCGGGCGTCACGACGCCTCCAGCGCGCAACTTCCCCCGCTCACTGTTTCCAACTCGATTATGAAGATATTCTCCTCTAAGTATCCACCATCACGAGCGCTAACTTACTTTGGAGTTTCAAATATACGAATTATTTAAATGAACGCGTAAACTTATTTATTTGCTCATAGAAATTTAAATGTAGTAGAAATATTTATATAACACGCCTGATTAGTTTAAACATTCTAAGTATAATTAAAATTTGATATATTTTTAATGATTAACATAGACTTAAAACTTAAATTATAAGAGGGAAAGAGATTTAAAACATCCAAAAAAATCAATTACTGTCATGATTAACATAATAGATAAATGTAATCAGAATAAATATAATTATGATATATCCAAAAATTATTAACGTAAACATTTGAAAAACGAAATGGCAACAAATTCTTACTGTTATAATAAAGTCGCTACGAGTTATTTACAAACCGAGGGCATGAGATATAACAATACGGATAAAATTCCCCGCATATTTGGGTTATTGTACGTCCTTACAATTTTATTTCGCTCTGTTGTATCTACTATCTATTTATTTGATCTTATAACGTTTTATATAAAAGGAAAAATAAATAAATATGATTGGTATTAGTAGCATATACGATACTAATAAATTTTAAATTATGTTAACTGTTGATTATAATGTAATAATATGATAAAATATTAAAATATAATTTTTCATATTATCTATAAAAATGTAATAAATTTATTTTGATAGCATTTATCAATAAATTTTATTTATTCACAACGGCAATAAACAATATTTCAAGCTCGCAATTTTTGCGGGTAATATATAAACCAGCATTTTATATTTATATTTACGACGTACACTGTTATGCACTCTTCTTATTCGTTTCTATAAATTCATATCCGCACCTAAAATACGGCACTCCGGTATCCGCATACTTCATGCTTGAATGAATTTCCACGTTTACATTTATGCAAATAATAAATAAACGCGGCTTATAAACAAAAGTTTTCTGAAGAAAAATTGCACACAATTAACAAATAGAATTTATTATTTTTACTTGTCTGGAAGAAGCCTAACCAGTTGTTAGGCTTCTTTTTACTTTGATTTAATCTTTCGGTTTATTGAACACACTTTATTTCTTGTGATTATGTGTTAAACACTAAACTAAATATTATTTTTTAACACTAAGAAATTACGATTATTATTTGTGTATAAAGTAAATTATTTTCCCGGTCCGAATTTTACTATTATAGCAATGAAGGAAAAACGTTTAATTTTATATTACCGTACGGGTAAATTATTTTTAAAGCCTCTCCCTTTCGTAATAAAAGAGCGATGTCTGCAGAAATGGTGGAGGCGCCGGGATCGCATTTTAATTTATTACCGCGGCCGCGCGGACCTTATCTAGAATAAAAATTCCTTCGATGAATACAGCCCGACAGTAAAAAAAGAAGTACTCTAAATCACGTCTTTCGGGCAGAGAAATTTGATAATAATGCAAACGGGCCGCTTTATTGGACGCGTTTAGGAATTAAATCCCTCTTCGGGAAGGGTAATCCCGAAAAATCGTCCAATTTCCAGGAGCTTTTCCCGCGATTCCCGATGCTGCCGCCGGCGCTCGCTAATTTGGTATGGGGGCGGTGGTTCCCCGACGTCTTGTCACGGGGAGGACTGCGCACCTTTCCAGGGACGCGTCCCAATTAATCACTCCGGACTTACGCGGCGCTAATTTAATCCCTTTAAGTCAGAGCGCGGGGATTTCTATGTTATTTACGATCCTGAGGTTTTTCGTTAGCCACTTACCGTGTATTGTTATTTATTGGTCTGCAGCTAAAAGGTCGATCAATTCGCTATAATTTGATAAATAAGTTATATAGAAAAGAAATAAAGAATTTATTTATTAATTCAACTATAGATATTATTCTTGCAATAAATACTTAATAATTTAATATGTTTAGACTTGATTAGTATAGAATAGATGATTAATAATCTAACTTTATAGGAGTAATTATTTCTTCCTAGAGATATTTATTAATTTATTATCTATTATAAATATTTAGAGATAATAGGTTGTCGAAAAAAATCACTTGGTTTGTTTTACTTAATATTAACATAATATTTCACCAAGTAAAAAATGAGAAACAAATACAAGATATATTTAGAGATATTGCAACTTAAGGTATTAAAAGTTTCTGAAAATATTAACTTGAATATACTTAATAAAATCATTACGTATTATAAATATTTTAAATTATTACAACTAAAAGTATTAAAAGACATTTAATATTCTGCTTTATATTTTTAAAATAATCAGTAATGATCAAATCATTTATTAAACGACTGAACATAAAATCAAAACTATGGAACATTACATCAAATTTACATTTCTAGTTCCATAAAGAGTGTAGCTCAATCAATTATCAATTACATTGAAGATATTTATTAGTGTGTATTAAAAATATGTAAAAGATTTATGTCTGTTTTCGTAATATACTGCTGCACGCATCTCCCTAATATATAATAATCGACCTCATATTTCTACTTGCGGCAAGAGGGGAAGAAGATAATTATCCTTATCTTAATAGACAACGTTGATTGATGCCGGAGCCGGTCATTTGCCAGGCCCCTCGTTGAAGAAAAAAACTCGACACATTTTTTACCAGCCCCGCCTGAGTGGCTGTAATCTCCGTCTATACATCACACGAAAATAACCCCCGCACAACGTCTATACATAAATATATATTAACACCGCACGAAATTGCTACCAGCAGAAAACTAATGGCTTTACATCGAGAGAGAGGAAAAAGTTGACACGCGCCGGTTTTACTTTTTTAAACTCGCCCGGCGCATCCACCATAAATTTTCGTGCATGTTGGTCCGTTATCGTCATCGTAGCAATTTGCTACTATATTCTTGTTACACTTAAGTATAAATTAATAGAGGCCACCCACCCACTCTATAGATACATATGAACTTTAAGTCCTTACCGTCTCGCGGTTTCCAATAAAATTAATTACAAATCTTTTTAAATAAAAAAGAAATTGAAAGCGAAAAATTTTGAGGAAGTAAATTAGTAAAAATTTGATGCATGCTGGGTGGGCAGAATTTATATCTGACTGACTTGGATTGTCATTTATATTTAAACTTAAATTTTGATTTTGTTTTATTTTTTTGCACATAAATGGTTTGACTGTTTTTGTCAGCAAAATCATCAACGATTAGCAAGTTATCATGTGTATGTAGGGTGGGCGGGTGGTTTCTATCTCATCCTCCAATCAGTTAAACCAAAGCGAGAGTTTTAATTAAAAGTTGTAAAATATAAATGAAAACAAAAGAATTGCAATTTTTAGAGATTTTCTCATTTACACAATTATTTCAAATAATTTTTGATGATAATTGATACATATACAATACATTTCAATTACTGATCGTCTCGCGGTCTAGAGTAAAATTAATCCTTAGCCCATCTTAATTTAGGCAGTACATTCCTATTTTAGTTAATTCTTTATTCGTACCTATTTAACTGTTATAATACCATGTCTGAAAATTTGAAGAAAAGTGATGTAAATTGTGCAAAATGCAAGCAACCTTCGGCGTTGGTTAAGCACGTTACTTGTTCTGTATATAACTCTGCTTTTCATTCAGCGTGCGCTACCAGACTGAACTATATTATTTTAATCGGTGAGGGAATTATGGATTGTTGCACAAGACGGCTGAGCCGTTCAAAAAGCATGAATAGTGCGATTGATAAGCTGCTACCGGACATTCAATTAATGTCTCCTACCCAGGATGTCCCCTTACTTCACAATGAATCTGAAATTCAATTATTAATTGCATCAGATTTATTCAAATGCGAGGTTTTCGATAATTTATCGCTATTATCACAGAAAAATTGCTGATTTAAAAGCTGATTTAAAGGCCTCTAGTCCCAAATTTGCAATTAATGATAATAAAAATAGGTCTACAGAAATACCTACTATAATTTTAGATAGTGGATTTATCGACAACGGTCAGATTCTCGACCAAACGTCTGTAGTTTTTCCTGCTTCACATGGAGTAGAGATGAATAATGTCACTGATAATGAAGCACCTGTTGGTGAGCATATATTTAAGCTACAAAGAGGCCTAGTTAGTTTTGATTCATAGGGACGAGTGTGATCCACCAAACAAAGTACTTTCTGGCACAAAACGAAAACAGAATCAGCGCGTTATTATTGGAAAAAATTCTCTGGCTAACGAATCGCATTTGTCGTATGGATTCCGATCGAGTTCTGTCAAAAAAATGGCTTCATATTTATAGAGTGCAGCTAGATATTAAGCCAAAGACTATTGCTAATCATGCTAAAAGGATTTTAAATGTCAATGCTGATGTTAAATGTTTCAGACTCGTAAATTCTGATCAATCATCATCATTTAAAATAGGAATTGATAAGCTTCATTTCGATTATTTATTTGATCCATCTAAATGGCCCCAAAGTATAACATTAAATGGATTCATTCCTTCTCGTAAACACTATTTTTATACCATAATATCACAAACAAATCAAATGTGATCAATAATACCAAACGTAGCTTATCTGTAATGTATGAAAATGTTAGAGGTCTGAGAACAAAATTATTTGATTTCTATAATTAATGACTATGATGTCATATGTGCTTCCGAATCATGGCTAAATCTAATTGTTAACTGTGATGTTTATCACGCGCTATTGTGTATAGATTTTAATGTACATTCTATTTCATAACTATCAGAAGAGTCATTTTAAATAGATTTTGCCAACTGTGATATATCCAATACATATTTGTCATTATATTAATAGTATTAACTGGATTGACACACTTAGGTGTAACTCTTTGGAATCAGATCTAGATGTTTACTACAGACTTTTAAACGAGGCTATTGATAAATTTGTTCCTAAGCGTAAGAAGTTACAATCTCATTTTACTGTTAGACCTAATTATATTAATTAAACAGAAGCGTGCTGCCCATAAACAATTTAAGAGAACGGACTGTAGAAATGACTACATTACTTTCTCAAATTTAAGAAGAGCCTGTAAAGTACTGGTTTTTAGTGTTAATTTGAATTATATTAATGAAGTTGAGATGAATATACTCAATAATATTAATATATTTTGGAAATACAGTAAGTCCAAAGCTGGTACTGGTGGTGGCCATCCTTGTAGCATGTCTAATGGGTCCATTGTTGCCAATTTAAAATTGGACATTGCTAATCTATTTTTATATTAGTTTTAAGATTCTTACTTTAATCATTCTAATATAGGTCCCGAAATTATGGTGACCGATAGCATAAATTTTAGTTTTTTGCAATTCACAAAAAAACACATTATTAAATGCTTATTGAAAATTAATGTCAATTCTGCACCAGGTCCGGATAGAATACCTCCACCTTTGATAAAAGCATGTGCATCTGTTCCTTCCCTACCTATTACCATTATTTTTACCCGGTCTTTCAAGGATGCTTTATTTCCATCTCTTTGAAAGCCGTATTTTATGATCCCAGTCTATAAATCTGGAATTAGGAAACTCGTGCCTAATTACTGAGCGGTTACCATCCAATCATGTATTCCTAAAATATTGGATAAATTGGTTGCCAAGTACATGATGCTAAGTTTTAAATTTTTAATTAACGAGTAACAACATGGACTTCCCTACAAGGTCAACAGAATCTAACTTTGTTTTTGTATACTAACTTTATTAATGATATATTTGAGGAAGGGGCAGTAGTAGATTCTATTTATACAGACTTTAGTAAGGCGTTTGATAGAGTCAGCCACTGCAGACTTCTGTATAAACCGCAAATGTATGGAGTGAATGGTTGCATGTTAGAATCAGTTAAATCCTTTATAGGTAGTAGACATCACATTGCAAAGATTACTGCTGTACATGCGACCTCAGGGGTGCTCCAAGGTTCACACCTGGGTCCATTACTATTTATCTTTTTTATCAATGATATTGACTCTAATATCAAGTCCAATTTTTTACTTTACGCTGATGACATCAAACTATACCTATACTATCTTATGACCTGATGCTGGCACAATGATCTTTACTTAAATTCTTCAAAATGTGAACATATACGTCTCCCAAGAAAACGTTGCAATGTTTGCCCTATATATATTCTTTGGGCAACCATACCTTGGACAAGGATTTGGGTGTGATTTTTGATACCAAACTAAATTTTAGGGAACACATTAGCTAGGTTACAGCAAAATCTCTAAAAATGATTGGCTTTATACAAATATCTTCAAATTTAAATGTATTCGTACCTACATAACCCTATATAGTGCTTTAGTAAGGTTTTACTGATTGGATGGTAGGATAGAGGACACCCACCTACCCCACATATACATATAAATTGCAATTACTGATCGTCTTTCGGTCTGGAGTAAAACTAATCGAAAAACTTTTTGAATAAAAAATAAATTCAAAATGTAAAATTTTTGAGTGAGTAAATTAATATTTTTTTATGTATGATAGGCTAACTTTAAATCTCAATTAGATAAGATTAGCTATAGAAGGTCATTTATATTTAAACATAAATTTTGATTTTGGTTTTTTTTATTACATAGAGGGTTTGATAGTTTTTAGCAGCTAAATCATCAACGACTAGCAATTGAGGTTATCATGTATATGTAGGGTGGGTGGATGGCTCCTATCTCACCTTCCAATCAGTAAATCATAAACACAAAACAATTGCAATTTTTAGAGATTTATTAATACATTTTTTTTCAAATAATTTCTGTTGATGTTTTACTGATTGGAGGGTGGTATAGAGGTTAACCACCCACCCTACATATGCATATAAATTTAAATTACTTATCGCCTCACTGCCTGGAGTAAAATTAAGTAAAATTAATTACAAAACTTTTTGAATAAAAGAGAAATTAAAAAGATAAAAATTTTGAGTGAGTAAATAATTAAAATTTCTATGCATGTTGGGTGGGCAAACTTTATATCTAAATAAGATAAGATTAGCTAGAGAAGGTCATTTATATTTATACTTAAATTTGGATTATCCTTTATTTTTTATTACACACAAGGTTTCATTGTTTTGTAAGCAGCAAAATCATCAACAAATAAGTATTGAAAGTTATTATGTAGGGTGGGTGGATGGCTCTATCCTACCAATTAAAAGTTCTAAAATGTAAAGAAACATAAAAAATGGCGATGCGGCCATGATAGTATTTTCCTTCGATTTTTTTTGAAAACTATGAGGTTTACACAAAAAGGCTATTTGTAATAATTTGCTCAATTTTGGATTCTTTACAATTACTTGTTATATAAATTTTCGTGTAACCCCTATAGTTTATTAGTAATAGGCAAAAAATATTAGAATTTTTAATTTTTAATTTGTTTATTAACTTAATGAAAAACATGTTTCAATAAAACTTGTTCCGTTTCTCATTCCCTTTAACTTTTGTTTGAAGAGTTGTGTAATATTCTTCAGATTTAGAACAATATTGAGAAAAAAATAACGCCTGAAGCAAATTTCGGTTTTATGGATGTTTACCAAGAACTTTTTGCGAGTAATACAACAAGTGTATAGTGTTTGTCGAAACACAAATTCATTCGATTTTAAGAAATAAATGATGTTGCTTGGAAACCACACAAGCGCGACAGCGCAAGTGTAGTTTCTTCATGGTGTTTTTTGTTGAGTTGTAAATATGGTTTTATATATGTTGTACTATTATGGCCAGTTACTTTAATTATTTGTTGCTCTCCAATTCCAGATCTTGTCAATTGACTTACTATATTAACTGATGAAGCTGTTATATGTTGAAAATTCATATTCACTTGTTTAGTTGTTGAAGTAAAACACTTAAATTTTTAAAACACTTTATTATTGCTTTTTTGAACACGCAACAATTGTTTCGCCACACTGTGGCTTCTTCAGGCGAAGAAATGGTAACAATAAAAGTTTGTGACAGGTTTATATAGTAATTGCTGTGGGAAGTAAGGGGGTTGGGGTATTATTCTTTAAGATATTGATGTTAAGTAGTGGTGAAAACACGGGCCTTCTGCTAAACGATCAAACGGACATCAATCGGTCACCACTACTTAACATCAATATCTTAAAGAATAATACCCCAACCCCCCACAGCAATTACTATATAAACCTGTCACAAACTTTTATTGTTACCATTTATTCGCCTGAAGAAGCCACAGTGTGGCGAAACAATTGTTGCGTGTTCAAAAAGGCAATAATAAAGTGTTTTGAAAATTTAAGTGTTTTACTTCAACAACTAAACAAGTGAATTGACTTACTGTTGTAGACTTGTTTGAATGGTTGGATATTTTTACTTTATTTGTATCTAATCCAATTATTTTTGCTCCAGATTGTGTCCATTTGCTAATTTCATTTATGCCAAATGGCATATTTTTAAACCAAGGACTATTTTTGTCTTTATTCCAATGACTATTAGCAATTAGAAATAACCGGTCTGTTCTAGCGTTGTCTTCTCGTTTTGATATAAGTTTTTTAAATAGCCGAACTGGACAATTATCAGGATTTTATTTATTTGGGGCAAGCCACTTAGTTTCTGAAATATGTTTGGAACCTTTCTGTGTTGATTTTGAAAATATAGGGTTATATTCGAGTCTTCCTGATGGTATTCCCGTATTACTAATTTCATCTTTAAAATTTTGAATTAAAGTTCGGCAAGACTCACCGCCTCGCCAAGATAATTTCACTGCTATAATGTGATACAACTTCCTTTGCAGTCCGTTTGGAGTATTTTCACCCCAGCACTGAATAATATTTTTCAGTTCTTCGGATGTCAAGGGTACACAAGACATTTTTCTTTTTTCCGGGTTACCTTGTAGTTGTTTCCTTTTCGCGATTTTTTGCATTTCAAACAGCTTAAAATAGTAAATCTTTAAATGGATCAAAAGAGCGGTTATACTCGTTATAATATCTTGACTTAATTTTGCTGTATTATTGCAAATCGTTTTTATTACCATTTGCTTGTACTCGCTTCCATCCGTTTTTTGCATATTGAAAGCCGAATCAGTGAAAATGTCAGCAAGTTGTTCATTTGATCTTCTTTCTTCAAGGCAGTGATTACGTTCTTTACAAAATTCGAAGAACTGTTTCCAGGAGTATTTTTTTGACCGTGCGGCATTTTGGGGCGTTTGTTTTTTATTTCACTTAAACTAAATTCTTCAAATCGTTTTTGATTCATTTTAAACACTTTTAAACGTTAATGTAAAAGATGTCATTGACATTTCGTAAGATTAACGCTACCTGGGATACTTCTATATTAACTGAAACAGCCAATAGCCAAGTGAAAACAAAACACGTAAATACAGGACCTAATTAACCTATCAAGAGCCGAAGCATGAAATCGAAAACATAGAGTTGTAAGTTTTTTGAACGAATAAAATAAGTGTATTATATGTTGAACGAAATAATCAGTTTTATTTTTTAATGATAAAACCTTAAGTTTAAAGTTTCACTTCAAACAGATCATACTAATTCAAGAAAACAATACGTAACAAAATGGTGATGTGGCCATCATAGTACTTTCCCTATATTTTTCTCCAAAACTATGAGGTTTACGCAAAAATGTTGTTCTTAATAATTTGTGCACTTTTTAATTCGCTACAATTATTTGTTATATGAATTTTATCTATCTCCAATAGTTTATTAGCAATTGGCAAAAAATATCAAAATTTTCAATTTTTATTTTTTTTTTCGAAAGTTAAAATTTTTATGAAAAACATGTTCAAATAAAACTTTTTCAGTTTTTCATTCTCTTTAACTTTTGTTTAAACCGTTTTTTTAAAATTTTGATATTTAGAAAAATATCACGAAAAAACAAAAAGACGCCTCGAGTAAACAACCACTTCCGGTTTATGAATGTTTACCAAAAGCTTTTCAGATCGAGTTTTTAACAATAAAACCTTAAGTTTAAAGTTTCATGCCATTCGGATCATTCGTTTTTGAGATACAGCACCCACCGACAGACAGACAGACAGACACACACACACACACACACACACACACACACACACACACACACAGACACAAACATTTTTTTTCCAGAAATTAGTGTTTTGGGTTCAGGGGACCCCAAAACGGATATTTCCGCAAAAAAAAATTTTGAAAAAAAAATCACGAAAACAATACTCCCCCTATATACTACGTGTATAGGGAAAGTAAAAATATTTATTGTTTAAATTTTGTATGTTTATTTTATTAATATAATAATTTTTATCTTCAAATTTATAAGCCATTTTATATTGAAGTCCATCATTTATTGAAAGAATGTAGGCGCCTCCACCACCAAGTATTACGGTCCGCGTTCCTCTTCGATTATTGCGGCGATTTACCAACCCCCCTTGGACGTTACTCCGCTGATCCCGTACATTTAACGAGTGATGGGGTTGGCCCGCCCGTAATTACGATACACGGCCCCATCCGTCTCTGTTTCGTGCGAGTGAGAAGCGTTCGCCCTTCTGGTAAGCTTGTAAATAAAATGGGGCGGTTTTTACTCCGTGTTCGCAGATCGTTAGGAACCGATGCTCAGCTGCAATTACAGTAACGGCCACTTGAGTATCGGACGTTTGGGATACATTAAGACATTAAATGTTATGGGTTTTACTGCGAACGGTAACGATAATTTATTACGGCGGAACGTGTGAGGTGTGCGTTCGATTTTGGACGTAATGAAATTATTTACAACGGGCTGAATTAATATTAGCGATAATCCCATCACACCCCGTAATCATCAGCTGGATTACTGTTGACATAATTATTATTAGTAATGAGATTCAATACATAATTGACAATAGGATTAAAATAATTAACTCTAAATTATATTATTTATATTTTTAAATTTTAATATCAAAACTGAAGCAAATATTAAATTGGCCTAAATCAGCAACTAATGCTAAACCGTCATCAATCACGCACATCATGAATATGGAACGCTTAATCGAACCAAAAACTGCTTTCCGGGCGCGCCGAAAACGCGTAATTGCAATTTATTAATTACGTTAACAAGTAATTCCGTTTAGCGAATTTATAGTCCGATGGGACCGCCGTAATCACCACCGGCGCAACTATTAAGCTCAAAACTAAACACTAATGTGGACTTAGTGTATTAGACGTGTTTGGACACGTTTCCCGGCCGACCGCTCTATTAATTAACGATTTCTTGCTGTGCTACGTGAAACCGACGAACAATAAGTTTGTAAATAACTGGTGTAGTTGCCTTATAATTGAATATAAATTGTATCCAGCAGACAAGTTAATATTAGTATTATTTAGGGGTGTTGATAAAATTGTTCTAATACCAAACAATAGATAAGCTTTAATTTTACGAACTTAATTAATTACACCTAAAATATTGTCAATTTGTAGAGTTCTATAAATAAATAGGGAGTTATAAGCTTATTTTCGACATAAAAATACATTTGATTATTTATATGCGAGATTTTACTAGCGATAATGTATGTGCACACATAAACGTAAAGCGCAAATGTATTCCATTTAATTTCGTCTGTAAATAGAGGCAATTTTAATTTCTGGTGGATGCGCCGGGCGAACGGGCGCTAGGCGGACATTATTCCTCGTGAATAATAATTGAAACGGGCATTAAGCTTTAATATTTCGAGGCGCTCGCAACAGTAACGGGTAATCTGGGCGTAAAAATCTGGCGATTAATGGGCGAGATTAGGCGCGACTTTTCAAAGGAGGGCGAACAATTTCAGTCCAGGTAATCACGTATAATTCGAAGACAATTACGCGGGCCGCAAACAATGCTGCAAACTTATTCTCTCGCGTAGGCAATTAGCCCCGATTTCACGGCTGCGGGGGGAGAGAAAAAAAAAAGAGGAAAGGAGGAACGGGTGTGGGGTGAACGTGTCGAGTGAAATGGGCGTGGGTGGGGGCGTCTAACACGTGACTCCGTGGGACCGGGATTAAGCTGGGGCTTAAGGGGACTTAGCGAAGATTAGGTCGGGCCCAGGAAGTGTTCATTATTTCTCGGTTGCGACAGAACGTATACAATTTGAAAGGATATGGAATAATAGTTCAAATCACAAGTGCACTGTATTATTTTGCACATGATGCTTAATTATAGCATAAAAGCTATTTTTTAAATATAAATATATATGAGTATGTGATAGCTTATCATAAATATATTGTTAGTTATTTTGACACAGTATTGGTAAAGGGTATCAATTTAAATCTTCATATTTTCTACACCAAATATACTCAAAAACTTTATGACGTAACTTAATATTCTTAAAGTTAATAGAAATTATTAGTAAGGCAAAAATGTATTAGATAAATCCGTAGTTTATTGAGTAAGGTCAGAAATACGCAAAGTTATTATACAGTTAATTGTGATAGGTTAGGAAATAATTGCTACCCTATTTCTAATCGATGAATACAGATGAATTAAAAATATTAATCATAACAAAATAACCAAATTCTTTAAAACAGTGGATATAAAATAGTTTTTTGTTGTTGTTTTTTAGCATATTTTTATTAATAACTTGTACTTGTTTAGCTACACTCTTAATGGAACCAAATTTATTGTTAGTTAGTTTATTATTTATATTAATTTATATTACAATTTTAAATTACTAGAAACTAGTTCGTATCGTTTCCAAACCTTAATCGATAAAACCATCGCCCAAACTCCGATCCATCTTGTAGACACTAAAACTTTCCCGGAGAGTTGAAATCAATCCCGGACCGTCCCAAAGAAAGTTTTCGTACGGGGTTGGGGTGGACGGGCAATAAATGCATGTTTACGCGATATCGAGATAACTAAGTAACTTATGTAATGTGAAGCCTGAATGTGACTGCATTGGTGAAGAGGCAACCCCGATGAAAGGAACAAGCGTCCCTAAATTCGGGCGGTTACAGCAGCTGCATCCCTCGAATTTTACGAGGGAGGTGGCCAGATGGAGGCGGCAGCCGGCGATAAATCACGCAGTATTGTACGCTACAATCGTACATCATCACCTCCGCCACACAATGTCCATTTTAATGGAAGGAAATGCAGTTTAAAGCTGGAGGTAATAATACACAAATAGGATAGGGGTGGGGATGATTTATGTGTTCCACGATATTGGGGTTAAATTAATACTGCTAACCGCAATTGTAAAACACACCGGTTTCTTGGGTATAGGATTTATGTGTTTGATTGTGTAATTGATTTCGTGTTTTATTATTTAATAAACAGATACAGAAATTGTATCCGTTTATTATAGGTTGAATTAATTAATTGATTACACTATTGAAATATCAAATAAACTTAAGTAATACGTGAAAATTACTTTTAATCCAAAAAGTTATTCTTTGCATGTTTACTTCCCTACAAAATGAACTTGCCATTGTACAATTGATGATTGGATAGTTTTTGAGCATCTCTTCTGCCTTCCAGTGTTTGGTGATACATATTATATTGCATTTGTTTTCAATCACTTTAACATTTCCAATGGATTAGATATTTTGATGGAATATGGTTATATCTTTCGTATTTTCTGTAATTAATTGTTCTTTCCGCCAATCTTACATAAAAAACGATCTATGCAAACATGTCTAGGCCACAAATTTGGATATTTGATATCCTCTGCTTTGTTCTCTGGTATAGATACTTTAAATCTACTTTAAGAATATTCCGTGGGATTCCTGGAGTTCATTTTTTCACACTTCACCACTGTAAAATTCTTATTTTTTAGGTAATTTTCTAGTTTTTCCAAGGGCATATCTGGATGTAGTCGAAATACATGATGATATACTATTCTCTGAACTCCTCTAATATCAAGAGCCGAGTCGTTAGTTCCTTGAATAGGTTTACTTTTAAGCTGTTTACTTATTTGTGTTTGTCATTTTCCGTTTCCGGAGCTATAAGTACTTTTTACCTCGAGCGTCAAATGTACCGGCACAACACTAAAGAAAGTTTTAAATACAGCATTTCCCGATTATGCACATAAAAGCAAAAATCATAAAAATGATAACATTATTGAAGAAAACGGAAATGAAAAAGAACCCTTTGAGATGGCAACAAGCAAAAGAAAGAAAAAAATATATTATTTATGCAACCAACAAAAGACAAGATAACACTCTTACTGCATTCATTCGAAAATCAAACATACATATATCTAAACTGAATCTAGACAACTCGTCGGAAGATGTTTTAGCATTCATAAAAGCTAAAATTCTAAATGCAGATGTAGAATGTGAAGAGCTATGTGTTAAGTCAAACGATTATTGCAGTTACAAGGTAACTGTGCCTGCAACATTTAAAAATAACCTTCTGAAACATGATTTTTGGCCCCAAAACATAGTAGTTAAAATGTTTTGGGAACCGAGAAAATCAAATTTTCGAGCAATCGCGGAGAACCTAAAACAAACATAAACACGAATAAAAGCATATTGTTTCAGAATGTGCAATCGATAGGAAACAAAATAGATGAAGTTCAAATAATGTTAGAAGAGAATAAAGACTGTTTTTGTTTTTATGTGTTGGAGAACATTGGAAGTCGGATTCACACATAAAAAAACTATATTTTACAAAACTTTACACTTAAATCAAGTTACTGAAGAAATCAACAAGAACATGGTGGAACAGCAATATATTGTCGCAGTGATGTTAAAAGCAAGATCACTGTTAGGTGTTGTAACTAAAACACAAACTTCAAAGAGTATGATTTTATTACTAATAAAGGTTTAAATTAAATTACACTTCGTTTGTTTCACAATTTTTCTATATTTACTCGACTCTTGATAATGCGGTAAAAAGCGAAACTAGTCGTGTAAATATAGAAAAATTGTGAAACAAACCAAGTATAATTTAATTTAAACCTTCATTAGTAATAGTTCAAAATGTTTCACCAAGTGATAAATGAGAAAGTGATTCAAGAAAAAAAAAGTATGCTTTTATTTTTCGCAACAATTGTTTCGCTACACTGACTTCTTCAGGCGAAGAATGGTACATTCTGAAACTAGAGTTGTGTATTTATACATTTGTGAGTGGAGGTGGTAAATTGAACAAGTTCAATAATAGGGATTTTGACATTTCAGTTTGTTCATTTAGCAGGTGTCCTGTTTCGTTTCTTCTATTGATTTCCATGAATTCTAGGGCATCCAATTTCCTTCCTTTTCTTTCAATGTGTAGTATTGTTTCTTCTCCAAATCTATGATTTTATGCGATGAGGTGGGTATTATGCTCTTCTATCCTATCCATTCTAGATCTCCCGGATTGTCCTACATATATTTTGGGGCAGTCACAACAGTTTAACATGTAGATTTCACTTTGATTTTTAAATTCGGTTTTGTCTTTATTGTTTTTTATTAATTTTCCTAAACTGTTTGATGTTTTGAATGACGGTGTTAAATTATTTTTTAAAAGCATTTTGCTTATAATATGGCTTTCTTGTCCTGTGTACGTTAATGAAATATAATTTTTATGTGATTTTAATTGTAAGTCTGGATAAATTAAAAGCCAATACAATAAAATTATTACAAGCAAGTGTTGAGGTGATATCGTAAATATGTCTGTGATATGTGTATGTGAAGTTGTGGCGGTGTAAGTTAGATTTGGAAACAAAATATGTGTTGTGTTGTCAATCTACCGATCTTTAAACTTTACTATTAGTGATTTTATTATTGTATTTGAAAAAATCTTAGAAAAACTTGTACAGGAAAACAATGATATAGTGGCTTCATCAGGCAGATGAATAAAATTCGAAACATGTTGCAGTGTTCAATAATAAATGTGAAACCCTAATAACTGTGTTTTTTTATTTCAATTTCTTATGGAGTTTCAGCATGTATCCTCCTCGTCAATTCAATAAATTGAAATAGTTATACTAATATAGCGATTGATTTCTTATCTCTTTTAAACTCATTTGGTCTACAAACATTAGATTCGTTATTCACCAGAGAAGTGCTAAACATCAAAACCTGTTTAGATAACATTTGTACAAATATTTTAAATTACAAGTCAGAAGTAGTGGATTACAAAATATCAGATCATAAATCAGTAAAACTTACGTTTAATAATTGTAAAGAAATACAAAATATACACGGAACATGGAGTGGAACATAACAAGTGTATTACTTCTCCCAATATGAAAATTTGGTTCCATCAAGAATGTAGCAAAACAAGTATCGAATTTATTAAAAATTAGAATATTTTCACCCGAGAATAAAGAACTATTTAAATCCTATTTAAATGAACAAGACTGATGTTTACTCATGCAATCCACAAAATGTCGATGCACAATGGTCAAGATTTATTAATATTTTAATGCCATTATTTAATGAATGTTTTCCTGAAAAAAGGTCATTGTAAATAATAATAAAAGAGTAAAATTCTATAACAATGTCAATGTACAGCATTGTAAAAGTCAACTAAATATATTGTATGTCTTAAGTAGTTGTGATGGTGAATATAAAGATGCATATAAGGATATGAAAAAGAAATACAATCTGGTTTTAAAAAATGCGCATAAATCATATTTGCCGGTCATCAAATAAGAGTAAAACAGCATGGAATATTGTAAATAAATAAAAACTAATTATTTTACTGCTATGGAACCTTTACAAGCTGCAAACAATTTTAATTTTTTTATTGTTAACAATGTTTCTAATCTAACACACGGCTTACAAAATTCAAAGAATTTTAAGTGCAGAATTCCGTTTCATTTTTGTCCATGTTTGTGGAGCCTGTGTTAGAAAATAAAATATTAAATATTATATCAAATTTAAAAGGGAAAATGGGCAGCGGAGTTGATAGTATTCCCACTGCAATAATAAAATTTTGCAAAGTGGCGTTGTGTAGTCCTTTGACTTTTATTATTGGTAATTCCTTAACATATGGCACATTTCCAGACAATTTAAAGGAAGCAATAATAATACCTATTTATAAAAAAAGGCGACCCTACTCTTATGGAAAACTATAGACCTATAAGCGTTCTTCTGGAATTTTCTAAAAATTTTTGAAATGTGCAAGCGCCTTATTATTTTTTTTCAGAAATACAAGCTGTTTAGTGAATGTCAGCATGTCTACCTAAGGGATAAGTCGATTGAAACAGCGGTGTATAGCTTCTTACAAAATATCCTAGAGTGTTTCGAAAATAAACATATCATAATAGGTATGTTTATTGATTTAACAAAGGCTTTCGACTGTTTAAATTACGAAATATTATTCAACAAACTTAAAAGATATGGCATAAGAGGCTGTGCGCTGAAGTGGATTAAATCGTATCTCTCCGAATGTAGTCAGAAAGTGAATTAATTTCAAGATTTTATCAATTACTTATCAAATAGTGAATCTATCAAAGTAGGAATTCCTCAGGGTAGTGTCTTTGGCCTTCTATTATTTATAATATATGTCAACGACATGAAAACCATAATAAACTCAGAAATCTACCATCTAACTACTTTTACTGATGATGCTAATTACTTAGTAACATCGCCTTCCCTTCTTATGACTCACTTTATACATCAATATACAAACAATATGTGGAAGAAAAAATACTAAAATTAAACGAAAGTAAAACAAATTTAATATTATTTTAAATTGTCCAGTCCAAACTGCAAGCGCCGAGTCATGTTTATCTGTATAATTCAAATCACCAGCTTGATCAAAATACAAAATTTTTAGGAATAGATGAACATCTAAACTGGTTTTCACATATTAAATATTTACTGGCAAAATTGAATAAAGTTAGCTATACAATGCGAGTTCTGATAAGTTATGTAAATCGTGAGAACATACGGATTGTATATTTTTCAAACTTTCACAGCTTAAGATACGGAATTATTTTTGGGATCAGAGTCAATTGATTGATAAAGTTTTTATTGCACAAAAAAGAGCTGCAAGGGTGCTGTTTAATTGAGGATACAGAAAATCGTGCAGAACTATTTTTAAAATGTCACAGGTATTTATATCTATGAAGCGATTATAATAGGCATCTTTACATTCACTTGCAACCACAATCTACTCGAACAAAAAAAAATAATTATCCAATACATACACTAAGAGCGTATGAAAAAAAAAATGGTTGTACTCTTCAGTTACACTCTATAATAAACTCCCGGATAATATTAAAAGTATTAATATGCTTTTTATGTTTTATGTTTTTTATATTTATATTGTATGTATATGCACCTTGTTTGGCAATATTTCTCTTACTGTTGTTTTGTAACAGCAATATTTTGAAATAAATGTATTCTTATTTTTATTCTTATTCTTTAATTGCTAATTGTTGACTATTTTCCTGCTAAAAGCAATTAAGCCCTTTGTTATTAAATAAAACCAAATTAAAATTTAAGTTTAAATATAAATGGTTTTCTATGGCTAATCTTATCTAATTTAGACTTAAGGTCTGTCCACCCATCATGCATCAAATTTTTACTAATTTACTCACTCAAAAATTTTACCTTTCTAATTTTTTATTCACAATATTTTGTAATTAAATTCATTAGATACAGTGAGACGATAAGGAATTAAAGTTTATATGCATATATAGAGTGGGAGGGTGTCCTTTGTCCCACCATCTAGTCTGTAAAATATCATCAAAAATTATTTGAAAAATTTGTTTGAATAAATATAAAGTTATGTTTATCTAAGTTTTACAACTTTTACTTAAAACCCTCGCTTATGTTTTACTGATTGGAGGGTGGGATAGAGGCCACCCGCCCACCCTACATATACATAATAACTTTATATAATAATTGTTGATGATTTTGCTGCTTACAAAACGATAAAACGTTGTATGTAATAAAAAATAAAACATAATCCAAATTTAAGTTTAAATATATATAATCTTCTATAGCTAACTTTATTTAAGATTGATTTAAAGCCTTTTCACGAATCATGTATATAATTTTTATTAATTTACACACTCAAAAATTTTACTTTACGTCAATTTTTTTTATTCAAATTTTGTATTTAAAATTATTGCACACAGGGAGGCGAAGTGTAATTAAATATGTACAGTGGTACGTCGACGTACGAGTTTAATTTGTTCCGTAACCTTGCTCGTATGTCAAATTTCTGGTATCTTAAAGCAATTTTCCCAATTGAAATTAATTCAAATGCCATTAATCCGTTTCAGTTACCAAAACACCACCTTAGTTGTTTTTGTTAAGTGTTTTTAATTAAGAAATATGTATTTACAAGAAGAAACATTTATTTATAAATAACAAATACATTTTCAATGAAAACATAATAAAATCGCTTTTTCGTCAGGCTTTGTCATTTTCACCTACATATCGTTTAAAAAAACTATCAAAGAGGTTTGTTTCTTCTTCCCTTTCAGGATATTGCGGAAATGAGTTAGGAAAGAACAACTCCTATGCACAACCAGTTGCAACTTTTTCGGGCTCATTTTTATCCATGAAGTCTACAGATCAAGATACAAGATCCTCTTTATATCTCTTGGAGATAACCTCCTCTATCTCTGGCTCCTTTTCAAAATTAATTATTCGTTGAACCACCATATGCTGCTGGGAATGTAGATCGTGTAACTCCTCGGTTGTCAGCTCCTGAGACTGTTCCTCGACGAGTTCGTTCACATCTTTCTCATCCACCTCCAGACCCATGGATTTTCCTAGAGAAACAATCTCCTCTACCACTGACACTTCGGGTTCCAATCCATCGAATGCTCTTTCAGCTACAGCTTTAGGCCAGAGCTTCTACCATGCAGAGGTTAAGGTACTCGTTGTAACATCCAGACAGACCTGATCAATAATTTTTCGGCATATCACTATGTTAAAGTGGTCCTTACAGAACTCTCGAAGGGTAAGGTTTGTGTTTTCCGTCACTTCAAAGCAGCGCCGAAAAATGTGCTTGGTGTACAACTTCTTAAAATTAGAAATCAGAGTATCAATGTAAATAAACATAACTAGAGAGCGGATTTCTAGCCATTATGCTTATCCATAATATTTATAGCATCGAAAAAATTTCTACATATGTATACGAGTCTTGAAAAATGTGATTACTTGGCGTTAAGATATTTTTGCTTTTTTTGCTTATTCTGACTTTTTGTGCTTATTTTGACTTTTTGTGCTTATTGTCATGGTTTTTTAGATTATGCTGCTTATTTTGAGCATTTTATTAAAATATTAATAAATACTTATTAAAAATTTTACACTGATTATAAATTAATGTGCTAATATAACGACAAGCAAATCAGTTAATGACTGTCAATCAGTTCTTAAGAAACAAGAGTTTCAAAACAATTTAGTTACATAAAATTGCGTTTAAATTTTATGAGCTACACAATAAAATCTTTATAAGGGCAGATTCAATTTAGAAAGTACCTAGACGCATTGGTCAAGAAATAAAAATGGTGATGTAGCCATCATAACACATTCCCTATATTTTTCTGGAAAACCATGAGGTTATTCTTAATAATTTGCACAACTTTGAATTATTTACAATTAGCGCCTGTAGTTTATTAATAATAAGCAAAAACATTTTTAAATTGAGGACTTTACAAAAACAAATATTTCAATAAAACTTATTCAGTTTTTCATTCTGTTCTTATGTCTTATTTTTCAAAATTTCTTAAATTTTAAATTTTTTTTTAATAAATCTATTAAATTTCACAATAATGTTATGTTTGTTTATGTTTTACAACCTTCAATTAAAACCCTCGCTTATGTTTTACTGATTGAAGGGTGGGTTATAGGCCACCCACCCACCCTACATATACATATTAACTTTAATTACTGATCGCCTCGCGGTTTTCAATAACTTTAATTACAGAATTTGAATAAAAGAAAATTGACAAAGTAAAATGTTTGATAAAGACCGTTACTACGTGGATGGATTACCACGTTGTAACGGTAACCATAGAAGGAATTATTAGAATTTTTTTAAATTTTTAAAAAAAGTCTAGATTTCTAAACGAATTTTGTTTTTAAATTTTAGAGCTCCCAATAAAAATTCACAATTTTGAAACCTAGAGAAGAAATTAGTGGAAATTTCCTGAATTCTTGAAAAAGTAAGTCTAGATTTTAGAAAAAAAAATTAAAAAATCTAGAGAAATTTCTGAAAATTTCCTGAACCCTCAAAAAAAGATTTCCACAAACAAATTTTCTAAAAAGTTCTAGAGCCTTCAAGAAAATCTTACCAATTTAGAAGATAAGAAGATAGCCTTGAAATGTGAAGGAGAAATTTCTGAAAATTTCCTGAGCCCTTGGAAAAAAGTCTAGATTTCTAAATGAAAATTTTCTAAAAATTCTAAAGCCTCCTAGAAATTTAGTAGACCAGTTGAAAAATACCTTGAAATCGGGAAGAGAAATTACTGAAAATTTCTTAAACGAAAATAAGAGAAGATTCCTAGGGGAAAATTTTCTAAAAAATTCTAGACCCTCCAAGAAAAATTCCGCAATTTAGAACTATCTAAATAATTTTCTAGCCTATAATTGAAACAAAATGTTTAATTCTAGAGAAGCAATTACTAAAATTTACCTGAATTCTCGAAAATAAGACGAATTAAAAAACATTTAGAGTCTGAAAGAAAATCTTCGCAATTTATAAGAAAAGTTGAAAAAAAATTAATTCGAGGAAGCAGTTATTGGCCATTTTCTAAACTTTAAACATTAAAAAAAATGTAGAAAATCCTAATGCCTCAAAGAAAATTTAAAGACGACTTCAAAAAGAATCTTGAACTCTGGAGAATAAATTTCTAGAAATTTCCTAAACCCTCGAGAAAATAATCTAGATTTCCAGAGGAAACTTCTAAAAATGCAAGAGCCTGAAAAAAAAAACTTTGCAATTTAAAAGACAAGTTGAAAAAAAAAACTTGAAATGTGGAGAAACAAATTACAAATACTATACAAATTTCCTGAACTCTTGAAAAAAAGTCTAGATTTTTAAAAACATATTGCTATAAATTATTACAATGTATACATGCTGTATTGCCTTAAATTAAGAGCTACCCCAATGTATTATTGATGCGTACCTTGCATTTCCTTTCCTGACGCACTTTCTCATTTATTTATTTATTGTATATAGCATACTGTAAAGTTTTATAAATGAGTAATAAAGTTTATTATTATTATTATTTTCTGAAAAAGCCTTATTTAAATCTTCGCAATTTACTAAAAATTTTCCGAATTCTACAAAAAAACTACATTTCTAGAAAAAAAAATTCGAAAAACTTCGCAATTTAAAAGATAGCTTAAAAAAACAATCAATATATCTGGATGAGAAATAACTGAAAAGAGTCTAGATTTTCTAGAAAAATATATATCCACGAAATCTGAATAAAAGTTACTGGAAATTTCTGAACTCTCGAAAAAAAAAGTTCTGGTAAAGATTTTTTTTTTAATTTTTGAGCACTGAAGGAAATCTTTGCAATTTATAAGGCAATATTAAAATCTGGAAGAGAAATTACTGGAAACAGCTTCAAAATTAGAAAATTACTTGTTTAGAAAATTCGATGTATAGAAAATCCTTTGTTTAGAAAATTCAATACCCAAAAAATATATGTTTAGAAAATTCTTCGTTTAGAAAAATCAATACTCAAATATATTTATGTTTAGAAAATTAGACGTACAGAGAATTCTTTTTTTAGGCATTCCGATGTTTAGGAAATTATTTTTTTAGAATATTCAATGGTTAAAGAAGTGTATTTTTGGAAAATTTGATGTACAGAAAATTATTTATATATAAAATTCAATGTACAGAAAAAATTTTGTTTAAAAAATTTAACAATTATAAAGAAAATTATTTAGAAAATTCGATGTTTAGAAAATTCTCTATTTAGAAATTTTAATGCTCAAATGTATATTTATAAATTTCGCTGTGCAGAAATTTCTATGTTTGGAAAATTAAGTATTCAGAAAATTTTATATTTTATAATTATTACTTATTATTAACCCATGAATGTAAATATTTTTTTATAAAAGAACTTACAAAACTTTATATTTAGAAAATTCGATGTAGAGAAAATTCAATATGCATAAAACTTTGTGTTAAGAAAATTCGATGTATAGAAACTTCTCTGTGGAAAAAAATTTATTACTAAAAATTTAGATGCTTTCGATGTATAGAAAATTCAATGTTTACAAAATTCAATACAAAGTTTATATTTATAAAGAAACGTAAAGAAAATTCTCAGTCTAGAAAATTCAATACTAAAAAAAATGTATGTTTAGAAACTTTGGCATATAGAAAATTGAATGTATCAAAAATTCTTTGTTTAAAAAACATTTATGTTTAGTAAATTCGATGTACGGACAAGTTTCTGTTAAAAAAATTCAGAATTGTTCAGAAAATTCAATGGATAGAGAATTTTCTGTTTAGAAAATTAAATACTTATAAATGTTTATGTGTAGAAAATTTGATGTACAGAGAATTCTGTATTTTGACAATTCAATACTCAAAAAATTGGATGTATTCATTCGAAAATTTAACATTTAGTTTAGAAAATTCTCTATTTAGAAAATTAGTTAATTGATAAAAATATTTACCCATAAAAGAAACTAAATTGGATGCTTAAAAATTTAATATATAGAAAATACGATATATAATAAATGTACATACAAACATTTCTAAATATGATGTTTGATACATTTAATGTAATATATTAAAACACAGAAAGTTCTAAATTCAATGTTTAGAAGATTCGATACATGGAAAATTTTATATTTAGGAAAAACAATATCTAGAAAATTATATGTTTCGAAAATTCAGATAAAAAGGTATTTTCATCCAGAAACCGCTAAATTAAACTTTTAGGTGATTTAATAAGTTAAGAAAATTCCATGTATCGAAAATTTAATGTTTACAAAGTTCGAAAACTGATTTAATACTAAAAAAATAGCATAAATGACTGGACTAACCCTCATTTTAAATTACAAGAAAAAACGAAAGATCCTATAGAGATGAAACTTTAGACTAAAGGTTTCATCGTTCAAAACTGGAACTGACAAGTTTTTAGTAAACATTCATAAACCGGAAGGAAGTGGATGTTTATTCAAGGTCTTTTTTGTTTTGTTCCGATATTTTTTTTAATATGAAAAATTTTACAAAACTTATCAAACAAAAGTTATAGGGAATGAAGAACTGAACAAGTTTTATTAAAATATATTTTTCGTAGAATTCTTAAAAAATATAAAAATTGAAAATTTTAACATTTTTCCTAATGGTTACTTGAAATTTGTATGACAAATAATAGTAGAGAATTTAAAAGTGAACAAATTATTAAGAATAGTTTTTTTGCGAAATCCTTATAGTTTTCGAGTAGAATATAGGGAAAGTACTATGATGGTCACATCACCATTTTTTGCATTTGAAGTTATGAAAAATCTTTTATCATGCAAATTCGACTCACCGTGAAATATGGTGGATGCGCCGGGACATAATCTTCAATCTACGTTTATTGTATTAATAGCAATACGGAATTACGCGGGAATTATTCTTATAATCCTTTTTTGTGTTCTCATGTAAATTCGATGATTCGCAATTAAAATTAATCGTTCGCCCGCCGAGAAATTAATGGACGCGTCTTCGCGAATCGCCTGAATCGGTGAAACGTTTTTCTGGGTTTTAATGAGGGCAATTATTTATCATTTCGGCTGAATTAATTTGCGACTAAAATTGGTCCCCAGTCGCAGATGATTAGGACAATTACACTCCGCAACAATTCAGTTTTTACATACGTAAAAAAAGTTTAATTGAAAAATATATATTAAGCATAATTACTTGTCAAGATTTTATAATTTTAAACATCCACACTTATATTGCTAATGTTAAAGTATAATGTTGTAGTATGAGTGGATGTCCTCTGGTCACCTTTAATTAGTTAAAGTGTAACAGGATAATACATAATTTATTGAGATAGGTTCAGATTACGCTACAGAAATATATAATTTAATAAAATAGGTTAGTATGTCAGCTACAGTCATAAGTAGTTTGTTTAGATGTATTAAGAAACTACAATAAAAAAACAATTTTTAGGCAGATTAATTATAGCCAACATTTACTTATAAATTTGATATTTGTTCTGCTACATTCTTGATGGAACCAAATTTTCATAAGAAAAGTAATATGCATAACAAGTTTCCGTATACATTTACTTATGTTAAGAGTACGCATGCTTAATCTATTTTTTGCTGATATTAAAATTAGGACAGAATTTCTATCAGCCTTTATAAATTCTACACATATAACTATAACTGACTGAAATTAAGTTTTATCAAAAAGATGTTTTCTCCTTGTAAATTTTTATTCAATTAATAAACATTTGTTTGATTAAATATGTATATATTGCATTAAGTTATTTAATACCTAAAATATTTAAAATTTATCGCCGTTAAACTTATGTTAATGTAATGGCAGTAGGGACCGAACTCAAACAACATTAAAGTAATTACTTCCATTGTTTAATTAATCATACGGTTAAACACCTAGTCCGCACGGTGGAACGCAAACGATGGATTCAGCGTTTTCACCGCAAAATCGCCCGCATTCGATGTTTGCCATTAATCAAATCGTAACCACGCGACTACATTAATCAATTTTTCTCAATTAAAATCGCACCGCCTAATTGCCGCCGCCGCCAACAGGACATTCCGCACGTTGAAGGGACGCGCACTTAATGAGGAAAAGAGGGTCAGACGTTGATACATACATACCGCCACACAATTAATCATGTCGCACCCTTAAATCACCCTTAAGCTGCTCTCTTGACCGGATAAGGCACGGACGGGGATTTATCATGCCGGGGGCCAAACGCCTTTATCACGTTATTAATTTCGGTATTAATTATTCGTTCCGGTCAACTGAATTAGCATAAATCCGGCCTGTCGTATAAAACGGGATATTAATTGTGTTAATTTAATTCAAGACAGAACGAATGATAAAAGCTTAATTTAATAATCATTACAAAATTAAACATAATTCCATAAAATAAATGTTTAATTGTGGAGGCATTCAACTTAAATATAATAAAAAGTCAAATTCTTCTATTTGTGACAAAAATTAATTTCTGTAACGCTTATCAATTATCTTAATAAAATATTAAATTGTAAATTAATTTTTTACACTCACATGATAAGTAATTAAATGGTTGATTATACTAATTAATTCAATAAAATGTTTTTTTTAATGTGATCCTTTTAATTAATTATGATCCGAAACAATTATAAACGGTGAAAATTAACGATTAATTTCGTTAAATTAGATTGAAGGACTAATTAACTCCGCTTATTGTTTCAATTCAAATCGGGTCTTTGTCTGGAAGGCAGCAGCTAGGAAGCATTGTCGGAGGCAGACGGGGTTTCGAATTTAAGCTAAGATCAAAGGGGCGTTTTCAATTAAAATGTCGCAGATTTTAAAAGGCACACGCGTTCCACTTTATAATTAACGGCTTCCTCGCACTCGTGCGGATATAATACGCCGTGTTTTCCTCCATTTTTTTTTCAATTTGTAGTTGTACGATTAACGTCATTTTATTTGCTGTGATTATGCTTTAAAAAAAAATCTGCGCTACATTAAAGTTTAAGCCTGGAACAGACGTCCGTTGCTAGTTCAATTTTAGCCACTCAAAGTTCGGCGGTTTGCAAACAATCCACGATAAATCACTGTGTGTGCATTTCCTAAACAAAACCCTTAAGACAAACGACCTGTAAGCCGTCCATGTGTGGTGCGGAAGGTTAACCAAAGGCTAAAATTCAAACCCTGCGGTCTGGAAAGTTTCTCTCATTTATCTTCACATCGTTTTAGTCATTTAATTTAGTAATAATATATTAATTAACGTTTAACGTTTTCTCAAATGGCAATCAAATTAATTCCCTTATAGAAAAGACGTTTGCAATTCTTTCTCGTTACATTTGAACCTTTTATGATATCTTAAGAATCGATCTATCTATCCGACCGTGAAAGTCCGGAAATTTCATTGGGGGTTTCGAAAAAAGTTTTAATGACAGTTGCCGCTGTAGAGACGTTTGATTCCCGATTGTAATCCGAGCGGAGGCTTTATGACTCGCAAACTGCCCCTACCGACCCTTTCCCTTCTTATAAACGAATACTGGACCCGTCCAGGGAGTTTACGACGACTATAGCCATTTTATCGCCCGTTCAAACAGTCAATATTATATGAGAACTAGTACTATCTTTTAAATTAAAATTTAATTCGTTTCAATTAAACGTTCCGGCCGTAAATGCATGTTTTAATCCCGGCGCATCCACCAATTTTTTTTTGACATTTTTCAATGGCTATAAAAATTGTTTATTTAATTATTACTTATTAATTTATAGCTTAAAAAATACTATAATAAGTCTTTGTTATTATTATTATGAATTCATTAAAATTTATTATTTCGGTGATTAATGAGGTACGAATGAAAAAATTATTGCCGGGCGGGGAAAACTAGAGGTGTGGAAATTCAATTTAATTTCGTCCCGTTTCTTTCTTTCGTTTCGAACGGCGTTAAGATTGATGGACCGCCATTATCTTTTTGTGTGTGTGTGTGTGTATAAACATCTGTCCGTCTTCCCCGTTGTCACTTAGCGAATACAATGAGGGATTTGTTTCCCCACGGATAATCCACTTCACTATAAATTGCTTAATGTGGACTCTGTTATTAGGAAATATGACAGAAAGCTTTTTTTCGTCGTGATTTATTGGATAGAACGAGAAGTGAGGATGATTTGGTGAGAATGGCGTCCACTGTTATTAATGTTCAATTTTATTAGAGTGAAGGTCATTTTTAAAGAAAAAATATGTGAAGGTTAGAAAGTAAATTATTCACATCTATTGTTGGTTTGAGCTTACGTGAAGTGTTTTGTAAATGAGTATAACATACAGTTTATTTATGATTGTAAATCATTACAAATTAAATATGCCTGAGACTAAAGAAATGTACAAAAATGAAAATCTGTTAGTAAATTCTGACCTGAGTCCCTTAGATTTATTACCTACAAGGAACTTTCAATATTTCCACATTGTCTAAAATAGGGGTATGTCATTCCAGTTTTTGAAAAGGGATCTAAGACCAATTTAAATGATAACAGACTTACATCATTACTTATTATTTAGGTAACAAAACTGTTTGACTTACCTAAATAATGAATATGAATTTTCAACACTTAAATGCCTCAACAATCAATCAATTACATCATTACTGCCACTAATTTCAAAAATCTTGGAAACACTTTTACTGCATCAAATCGATTACTAAACAACTTACTAAATAACAATCAGTATGGCTTCCGCAAAGGCAGATCCACAAATAATGCAGATATGGCTCTTGTAAAGGATGCACTGGAGGGATTCACTAGTTGCATCTTTCGTAGACCTTTCAAAAGCATTTGACAGAATATCACATGACACACTCTTTTGGAAATTGTCCTGCTATAACTTCGATCCTTCTAGTAGCCGTCTGTTAAATTCATATGTAACGTATCAGCAAATTGTAATAAATTCAACTTCATCTGCAGAAACAACAATTTCCTATGGTGTGTCTCAAGGGTCGATATTAGGATCACTGCTATTTATTTTGTACGTTAATGATTTACCACCATATATTAAATTAAAAACAATATTGTATGCTGATGATACCACAGATCTTTCGACAAGACATAATATCTAAGCTGCACATCAAGCATGCGAAGATAATAGCAGTGTGGTTTAGTGCTAATAAATTATCCATAAACTCTAACAAAACTATTAGTCTTGAATTTTCAACTAGACCTAATATTAGCTGCAACTTAACAAGATTTTTGGCAATTTTAAGGTAATGTTAAAAATATCCTACTTCGAAGATATAAAGCAATAAAGAATTAAGTAAATTCTCTAATAAAAACTGCTATATAACTTTATGTCTTAGTTTTCAAAATTTCTTAAATTTCAAAATTTGTTTGAATAAATCTATTAAATTTTGCAATAATGTTATGTTTATTTATGTTTTACAACTTTTAATTAAAACCCTCGCTTATGTTTTACTGATTGGGTTAGAGGCCACCCACCCACCCTACATATACATATTAACTTTAATTACTGATCGCCTCGCGGTTTCCAATAACTTTAATTGCAAAATTTGAATAAAAGAAAATTGACGAAGTAAAATTTTTGATAAAGAAAATGGTTGCGACCGTTACTACCATGGAAGGTATTATTCGATTTTTTTTTAATTTTTAAAAGCTAGACTTCTTTTAAAAATTTTAAAAAAATTCGATAATACCTTCCATGGTAGTAACGGTCGCAACCATTGTCTTTATCAAAAATTTTACTTTGCCAATTTTCTTTTATTCAAATTTCTAAACGAATCTTTTTTTAAAAATTTTAGAGCTTCTAATAAAATCTTCACAATTTAAAAAGCGAGTTGATTTAAACAATCTTGTCTAGGTTTCAAGATTGTTTAATTAAATTAGTGAAAATTTCTTCAATTCTTGAAAAAGTAAGTCTTGATTTTAGAAAAAAAATCTAAAAAATCTAGGACCTCAAAAAAATTGAAATAACTGAAAATTTCCTGAACCCTCAAGAAAAGATTTCTACAAACAAATTTTCTAAAAAGCCTTCAAGAAAATCTTTGTTATTTAGAAGATAAGAAGATAACCTTGAAATCTGAAGGAGACATTTCTGAAAATTTCCTGAACTCTTGGAAAAAAAGTCTTAATTTCTAAATGAAAATTTTATAAAAATTCTAGAGCCTCCTGGAAATTTAAAAGACCAGTTGAAAAATAACTTGAAAGCGGGAAGAGAAATTACTGAAAATTCCTTAAACTTTCTCGAAAATAAAAAAAGATTCCTAGGGGAAAATTATCTAAAAAATTCTACAAAAAAAAATCCGCAATTTAGAACTATCTAAATAATTTTATAACCTCTGGTTGAAACAAAATGTTGAATTCTAGAGAAGAAATTAGTGAAATTTACCTGAATTAAAAAAACATTTAGAGTCTGAAAGAAAATCTTCGCAATTTATAAGAAAAGTTGAAAAAAAAATTAATTTGGGGAACCAGTTATTGGTCATTTTCTAAACTCTAAACTTTTAGAAAAAAAATTCTAGAAAATCCTAATGCCTCAAAGAAAATCTTTGCAATTTAAAAGAAAACAAATCTTGAACTCTGGAGAATAAATTTCTAGAAATTTCCTGTACCCTCGAGAAAATAATCTAGATTTCCAGAGGAAAATTCTAAAAATTCAAGAGCCTCAAAAAAAGTTGAAAAAAAAATAATAATTAATAATAAAACTAGTTACCAGTTATTGGTCATTTTCTAAACTCTAAACTTTTAGAAAAAAAAAATTAGAAAATCCTAATGCCTCAAAGAAAATCTTTGCAATTTAAAAGAAAAAAATCTTGAACTCTGGAGAATAAATTTCTAGAAATGTCGTGAACCCTCCAGAAAAGAATGTAGATTTCCAGAGGAAAATTCCAAAAATTCAAGAGCCTCAAAAAAACTCGTTGCGATTTAGAAGACAAGTTGAAAAAAAAACTTGAAATGTGGAGAAGAAATTACTACAAAATTCCTAAACTCTCGAAAAACAGTCTAGATTATCAAAAATACCTCTAATACCTTCTAAAAAGGTTTTCTTTTAATCTTCTAAAAATCTACATTTCTAGAAAGATATATTCTAAAAACTTTTAAAAGAACAAATTTAAAAGACAGCTTAAAAAACAATTTTGATATCTGGAGGAGAAATAACTGAGAAGAGTCTATATTTCTAGGAACAGATTTTCTAGAAAAATCTATAGCCTCCAGATCTGAGTAAAAGTTACTGGAAATTTCTGAACTCTCGAAAAGAAGTCTAAAGTTCTGGAAAGGATTTTTTTTTAATTTTTGAGCACTGAAGGGAGTTTTCTAGAAAAATCTATAGCTTCCAAATCTGAAAAAAAGTTATTCGAAATTTCTAAACTCTCGAAAAAATGTCTAAAGTTCTGGAAAAGATTCTTTTCAAATTTTTTAGCACTGAAGGAAATCTTTGCAATTTAGAAATTACTAGAAACAGCCTGAAAGAAAATTCTATAAATATTGAAACGAACTAAAAAATCTAGAACTCCCGAATAAGACCATTGCTAAAAATTCTGGAAATATGAAGTAAAAATTACTGTAAACTTCTAGATTTCCCGAGGAAAATTCTAAAAATTCGAAAGCCTCAAAAAGCTCTTTGCGATTTAGAAGACAAGTTGAAAAAAAACTTGAAATGTGGAGAAGAAATTACTGCAAATTTCCTGAACTATCGAAAAAAAGTCTAGATTTTTAAAAATACATTTTTCTAAAAAGGCTTTCATTTAATCTTCGCCGAATTTTTCAAAAAATCTACATTTCTGGAAAGAAAAGAAAGAAAGAAAAGAGTCTATATTTCTAGGAACAGATTTTCTAGAAAAATCTATAGCCTCCAGATCTTAGTAAAAGTTACTGGAAATTTCTGAACTCTTGAAAAGAAATCTAAAGTTCTGGAATGGATTTTATTTTTATTTTTGAGCACTGAAGGAAGTTTTCTAGAAAAATCTATAGCTTCCAAATCTGAAGAAAAGTTACTGGAAATTTCTAAACTCTCGAAGAAAAGTCTAAAGTTCTTGTAAAGATTCTTTTTTTATTTTTGAGCACTGAAGGAAATATTTGCAATTTATAAGACAATATCAAAATCTGGAACAGAAATTACTGGAAACAGCCTCAAAGGAAATTCTATAAATATTGAAACGAACTAAAAAATCTAGAATTCCCGAATAAGTCCTTTGCTAAAAATTCTGGAAATATGAAGGAAAAATTACTGTAAACTTCTAGATTTCCAGAGGAAAATTCTAAAAATTCAACAAAGAATAAAGTAAATTCTCTATTAAAAACTGCTATTTAACTTTATGTCTTAGTTTTCAAAATTTCTTAAATTTCAAAAATTGTTTGAATGAATCTATTAAATTTCGCAATAATGTTATGTTTATTTATGTTTTACAACTTTTAATTAAACCCCTCGCTTATGTTTAACTGATTGGAGGGTGGGTTAGAGGCCACCCACCCACCCTACATATACATATTAACTTTACTGATCGCCTCGCGGTTTTCAATAACTTTAATTGCAAAATTTTAGAGCTTGCAATAAAATCTTCACAATTTAGAAAGTGACTTGAATTAAACAATCTTGAAACCTAGAGAAGAAATTAGTGGAAATTTCTTGAATTCTTGAAATAGTAAGTCTAGATTTTAGAAAACAAAATCTAAAAAATCTAAGGCTTCAAAAAGAGAAAAATTACTGAAAATTTCCTGAACCCTCAATAAAAGATTTCTACAAACAAATTTTCCAAAAAGTTCTAGAGCCTTCAAGAAAATCTTTGCAATTTAGAAGGTAAGAAGATAACCTTGAAAACTGAAAGAGACATTTCTGGAAATTTCCTGAACTCTTGGAAAAAAAGTCTAAATTTCTAAATGAAAATTTTCTAAAAATTCTAGAGCCTCCTGGAAATTTAAAAGACCAGTTGAAAAATAACTTGAAAGCGGAAAGAGAAATTACTGAAAATTTCTTACACTTTCTCGAAAATTTGAAAAGATTCCAGTTTTCTAAAAAATTCCGGAATTTAGAACTATCTAAATAATTTTATAGCTTCTAGTTGAAACAAAATGTTGAATTCTAGAAAAGCAATTACTGACATTTACCTGAATTCTCGAATGGAGACGAATTAAAAAACATTTAGAGTCTGAAAGAAAATTTTCGCAATTTATAGGAAAAGTTGAAAAAAAATTAATTTCGGGAATCACTTATTGGTCATTTTCTAAACTCTTAAACTTTTAGAAAACAAAAATTCTAGAAAATCTTAAGGCCTCAAAGAAAATCTTTGCAATTTAAAAAAAAAAAAATTAAACTCTGGAGAATAAATTTCTAGAAATGTCCTGAACCCGCGAGAAAATAATTTAGATTTCCAGAGGAAAATTCTAAAAATTCAAGAGCCTCAAAAAAATAATTTGGGAAACTAGTTATTGGTCATTTTCTAAACTCTAAACTTTTAGAAAAAATAATTCTAGAAAATCCTAATGCCTCAAAGAAAATCTTTGCAATTTAAGAGAAAAAAAATCTTGAACTCTGGAAAATAAATTTCTAGAAATGTCCTGTACCCACCAGAAAATAATCTAGATTTCCAGAGGAAAATTCTACAAATTCAAGAACCTCAAAAAAACTCTTTGCGATTTAGAAGACAAGTTGAAAGAAACTTGAAATGTGGAGAAGAAATTACTACAAAATATGCAGAAAAAAATACAGAAAACTTCTAGATTTCCAGAGGAAAATTCTAAAAATTTAAAAGCCTCAAAAAAAACTCATTGCGATTTAGAAGACAAGTTGAAAGAAACTTGAAATATGGAGAAGAAATTAGTACAAATATCCTAAACTCTCGAAAAAAGTCTAGAATTAAAAAAAATATATAAAAAAGCTTTCATTTAAATTTTTGCAATTTACTGGAAATGTCCCGATTTTTTCAAGAAAATCTAAATTTCTCGAAAAAATATTCTTAAAACTTCGCAATTTAAACGACAGCTTAAAAAAACAATCTTGATTTCTAGAGGAGAAATAACTGAAAAGGATCTAGATTTCTAGGAACAGATTTTCTAAAAAAATCTATAGCTTCCAAATCTGAATAAAAGTTACTGGAAGTTTCTGAACTCTCGAAAAAAAAGTCTAAAGTTCTGGAAAAGATTTTTTTATTTTATAAATATTAAAACGAACTAAAAAATCTAGAACTTCCGAATAAAAATTCTGAAAATATGTAGAGAAAATTACTGTAAACTTCTAGATTTCCAGATTTCTAAAAATTCAAGAGCCTCAAAAAATCTCTTTGCAATTTAGAAGACAAGTTGAAAAAAAACTTTAAATGTGGAGAAGAAATTACTACAAATTTTCTTTACTCACGAAAACAAGGTCTAGATTTTTAAAAACAAATTTTCTAAAAAAGATTTCATTCAAATCTTCGCAATTTACTGGAAATTCTTCAAAAAAATCTACATTTCTAGAAAGACTATTCTAAAAACGCAATTTAAAAAACAGCTTAAAGAAACAATCTTGATATTTGGAGGAGAAATAACTAAAAAGAGTCTATATTTCTAGGAACAGATTTTCTAGAAAAATCTATAGCCTCCAGATCTGAGTAAAAGTTACTGGAAATTTCTGAACTCTCGAAAAGAAGTCTAAAGTTCTGGAAAGGATTTTATTTTTTATTTTTGAGCACTGAAGGAAGTTTTCTAGAAAAATCTATAGCTTCCAAATCTAAAGAAAAGTTACTGGAAATTTCTAAACTCTTGAAAAAAAGTCTAAAGTTCTGGAAAAGATTTTTTTTTAAATTTTTGAGCACTGAAGGAAATCTTTGCAATTTATAAGACAATATTAAAATCTGGAAGAGAAATTACTGGAAACAGCCTCAAAGAAAATTCTATAAATATTGAAACGAACAAAAAAATCTAGAAATTCCGAATAAGACCTTTGCTAAAAATTTTGGAAATATGAAGAAAAAATTACTGTAAACCTTTAGATTTCCAGAGGTAAATTCTAAAAATTCCAGAGGCTTAAAAAAACTCTTTGCGATTTAGAAGACAAGTTGAAAAAAACTTGAAATGTAAAGAAGAAATTATTACAAATTTCCTGAACTCCCAAAGAAAAAAGTCTAGATTTTTAAATACAAATTTTCTCAAAAAGCTTTCATTTAAATTTTCAAAATTTACTAAAAATGTCCCGAATTCTTCAAAAAATCTACATTTCTAGAAAAAAATATTCTAAAAACTTCGCAATTTAAAAGACAGCTTAAAAAAACAATCTTGATATCTGGAGGATAAATAGCTGAAAAGAGTCTAGATTTCTAGGAACAGATTTTCTAGAAAAATCTATAGCCTCCAGATCTGAATAAAAGTTACTGGAAATTTCTGAACTCTTGAAAAGAAGTCTAAAGTTCTGGAAAAGATTTTTTTTTAATTTTTGAGTACTGAAGGAAGTTTTCTAGAAAAATCTATAGCTTCCAAATCTGAGTAAAAGTTACTGGAAATTTCTGAACTGCCAAAAAGAAGTCTAAAGTTCTGGAAAAGATTTTTTTAAAATTTTTGAGCACTGAAGGAAATCTTTGCAGTTTATAAGACGATATTAAAATTTGGAAGAGAAATTACTGGAAAGTGTCTCAAAGAAAATTCTATAAATATTGAAACGAACTAAAAAATCTAAAACTCCTGAATAAGTCCTTTGCTAAAAATTATGAAAATATGCCGAAAAAATTAATATAAACTTCTAGATTTCCAGAGGAAAATTCTAAAAATTCAAGAGCCTCAAAAAAACTCTTTGCGATTTAGAAGACAAGTTGAAAAAAGACTTGAAATGTGGAGAAGAAATTACTACAAATTTCCTTAACTCACGAAAAAAAGTCCAGATTTTTACAAACAACAAATTTTCTAAAAAAGCTTTCATTTAAATCTCCACAATTTTTTTGGAAATGTCCCGAATTCTTCAAAAAAATCTATATTTCTAGTAAAAATTTTCTAAAAACGTCGCAATTTAAAAGACAGCTTAAAAAAACATTCTTGATATCTGGAGGAGAAATAGCTGAAAAGAGTCTAGATTTCTAGGAACAGATTTTCTAGAAAAATTTATAGCCTCCAAATCTGAATAAAAGTTACTGGAAATTTCTGAACTCTCGAAAAAAAGTCTAAAGTTCTTGAAAATATTTTTGTTTTAATTTTTGAACACTGAAGGAAATCTTTGCAATTTATAAGACGATATTAAAATCTGGAAGAGAAATTACTGGAAACTGCCTCAAAGAAAATTCTATAAATATTGAAACGAACTAAAAAATCTAGAATTCCCGAATAAGACCTTTGTTAAAAATTCTGGAAATATGAAGAAAAACTTACTGTAAACTTCTAGATTTCCAGAGAAAAAATCTAAAAATTCAAGAGGCTCAAAAAAACTCTTTGCGATTTAGAAGACAAGTTGAAAAAAAAACTTGAAATGTGGAGAAGAAATTACTACAAAATTCCTGAACTCTCGGAAAACAGTCTAGATTTTTAAAAACAAATTTTCTAAAAAAGCTTTCTTTACTGGAATGTCCCGATTCTTCAAAAAACTCTACATTTATAGAAAAAAAATCTAAAAACTTTGCAATTTAAAAGACGACAGCTTAAAAAAAAACAATCTTGATATCTGGAGGAAAAATAACTGAAAATAATCTAGATTTTTAGGAACAGATTTTCTAGAAAAATCTATAGCCTCCAAATCTGAATAAAAGTTATTGGAAGTTTCTGAACAAAAAAGAATTTTTTAAATTTTTGAACACTGAAGGAAATCTTTGCAATTTATAAGACAATATTAAAATCTGGAACAGAAATTACTGGTAACAGCCTCAAAGAAAATTCTATAAATATTGAAACAAACTAAATAATCTAGGATTCCCGATTAAGACCTTTGCTAAAAATTCTGGAAATATGAAGAAAAAATTACTGTGAACTTTTAGATTTGCAGAGGAAAATTCTAAAAATTCAAGAGCCTCAAAAAAACTCTTTGCGATTTAGAAGACAAGTTGAAAAAAAACTTGAAATGTGGAGAAGAAATTAGTACAATTTTCCTGAACTCTCGAAAAACAGTCTACATTTTTAAAAACAAATTTTCTAAAAAAGCTTTCTTTACTGGAATGTCCCGATTCTTCAAAAAGTCTACAATTCTAGAAAAATATTCTAAAAACTTCGCAATTTAAAAGACAGCTAAACAATCTTAATATCTGGAGGAGAAATAACTGAAAAGAGTCAAGATTTCTAGGAACAGATTTTCTAGAAAAATCTATAGCCTCCAAATCTGAGTAAAAGTTACTGGAAATTTCTGAAATCTCGAAGAAACGTCTAAAGTTCTGGAAAATATTATTTTTTAATTTTTTAAGCACTGAAGTAAATATTAAAATCTGAAAAGAAAATTCTATAAATATTGAAACGAACCAAAAAATCTAGAACTACCGAATAAGACCTTTGCTAAATATTTTGGAAATATGAAGAAAAAATTACTGTAATCCTTTAGATTTCCAGAGGTAAATTCTAAAAATTCCAGAGCCTTAAAAAACCTCTTTGCGATTTAGAAGACAAGTTGAAAAAAACTTGAAATGTCGAGAAGAAATTACTACAAATTTCATGAACTCCAAAAAAAAAGTCTAGATTTTTAAATACAAATTTTCTAAAAAAGCTTTCATTTAAATCTTCACTGTTTACTACAAATGTCCCGAATTCTTTAAAAAATCAACATTTCTAGAAAAATATTCTAAAAACTTTACAATTTAAAAGACAGCTTAAAAAAAACAATCTTGATATCTGGAGGAGAAATAACTGAAAAGAGTATAGATTTTTAGAAACAGATTTTCTAGAAAAATCTATAGCCTCTAAATCTGAATAAAAGTTATTGGAAATTTCTGAACTCTTGAAAAGGAGTCTAAAGTTCTGGAAAGGATTTTTGTTTTAAATTTTTGAACACTGAAGGAAATCTTTGCAATTTATAAGACAATATTAAAATCTGGAAGAGAAATTATTGGAAACAGCCTAAAGAAAATTCTATAAATATTGAAACGAACTAAAAAATCTAGAACTCCCGAATAAGATCTTTGCTAAAAATTCTGAAAATATGCAGAAAAAATTACTGTAAACTTGTAGATTTCCAGAGGAAAATTCTAAAAATTCAAGAGCCTCAAAAAAACTCTTTGCGATTTAGAAGACAAGTTGAAAAAAGACTTTGCAATTTAAAAGACGACAGCTTAAAAAACAATCTTGATATCTGGAGGAGAAATAACTGAAAAGAGTTTAGATTTCTAGGAACAGATATTCTAGAAAATTCTATAGTCTCCAAATCTGTGTAAAAGTTACTGGAAATTTCTGAACTCTCGAAAAGAAGTCTAAAGTTTTGGAAAGGTTTTTTTTTAATTTTTGAGCACTGAAGGAAGTTTTCTAGAAAAATCTATAGCCTCTAAATCTGAATAAAAGTTACTGGAAATTTCTGAACTCGAACTCGAACGAAAAAAAGTCTAGATTTTTAAAAACAACAAATTTTCTAAAAAAGCTTTCATTTAAATCTTTCCGAATTCTTCAAAAAAATCTACATTTCTAGAAAAAAATTCTAAAAACTTAGCAATTTAAAAGACAGCTTAAAAAAACAATCTTGATATCTGGAGGAGAAATAACTGAAACGAGTCTAGATTTCTAGGAACAGATTTTCTAGAAAAATCTATAGCCTCCAAATCTGAATAAAAGTTACTGGAAATTTCTGAACTATCTAGAAAAGTCTAAAGTTCTGGAAACGATTTTTTTTTAATTTTTGAGCACTGAAGAAATTTTTTTGCAATTTATAAGACAATAATAATATTTGAAAGAGAAATTATTGGAAACAGCCTCAAAGAAAATTCTATAAATATTGGAACGAACTAATAAATCTAGAAATTCCGAATAAGACCTTTGCTAAAAATTCTGAAAATATGCAGAAAAAAATTACTGTAAACTTCTAGAATCCTCAAAAAAAGCTCTAGAAATCTACAAGAAAACCTTGTGAAAAATTCTAGAATCCTCAATCAAAATCCTTTGGAAAGGAAGATGAAAAAACTGAAAATATAGAGGAGGAATTCCTGAAACTTCTAGAAGCCTCTAAGTAAGTTCTAGAAAATTTGAAGAAAATAATAATAATAATAATAATAATAATATCTTTATTCACATATAATAAAAAAAAAAAAAACAAGAACAAAAAAAAAAGAGAAACGTTGAACAAAAATTAAATTCAACTTAAATTAAGTGTAATATTATACATGAATCCGTAGGCGGGATTCAGTTGAGATCGATATTGATCTCGAACTGTTCTACCATCCAAACCTACATAACTAAATAAAGCATTTTAGATACAAATTGATATAATTATGAAATAACTATGTAGACTATATAAATAGATAGCAAAATAACCTTAATCTCACAATAAACTCAATTAAGTACTTTTAATACCAATGCAATAATCTAGAAATTAATATGAGTTTTTATAGCGCTCTTAAATTTAGAAAACGAAAATTTTTTAAATGGTTGTGGCAAATTATTATACATTAGATAAATATTAAATGAAAACGATCGCTCAAATTGGGTAGTGTAGTGTTTCGGTGGCGATAATAAACCCTTGAATCTAGTATTAAGATTATGAACATCCTCACGAAATGTAATTTTGTTGTATAAATAAGGGGGCTGTTTATTTATAATAATTTTATGAAAGAGGCATAAAGCCTGAGCTCTTCGCCGGTTTACCATTGACAGCCATCCAGATTCACTGATTTTATGTGATATTCTGTCGTATTTACGCAATCCATACATATATCTCAGGCAAGAGTTTTGAACATTTTGTATACGATTTGAGGTGTTTTTGTCAATTGCAGGGTGATATAAGGTAGAGCAATAGTTAAAATTTGATAAAACAAATGTATCACAAAGTATACGTTTAGTGGTCAGTGGGAGATACGAACGATGAGGATATAATAGCTTTAGGTTCAAATATGCAGCGGTAATGCATTTATTGATATGTGATTTGTATCTAAATGTATTATCAATAATCACACCAAGGTTCTTTGCTTGATTTACAAGAGGCACAAGTTTACCTTTAATGCTAATGTTAATTTTGTCTTTAAGATCAGTGCATGTCATATTTTTACCAAATAAAAGAAATTGTGATTTCGATGGATTTAGATTTAAATCAAGAATTTCAGAAAATTCACAGATTCTTTTAATATCTGAGTTTAAACATACTTCTGCTTCTTGATAACGATCTGGTACAAACGATAAATAAATCTGAGTATCATCCGCATACATATGCCCCTTGCAATGTTCAAGCTGATCTAGGACTGTGGAAGTATAAAGCAAAAATAATAGAGGGCCAAGGATTGAACCTTGAGGAACACCTTGTTTAACATCATAGAAATCAGAAGAAAGTGAATTTATTATGACACTTTGTTTTCTATTACTAAGATAGTTATTTATAAGGTTTAAAGCAGATGGATCAAGACCCAGAAATTCAAGTATCACATTTAAAGTACAGTGATTTACTGTATCGAATGCCTTAGAGTAATCAAGAAGTATAACTGCTGTGACCTTACCTGAATCAGTAGCCCTTAAAATATCGTCTGTTATACTTAGTAGAGTTGTCTCGCAACTGTAACCTGTCCTAAATCCTGATTGGTGTATTGGTAATAGGTGATATTCATTCACAAATTTTAGAAGTTGGTCACTTAGCATTTTTTCGAAAAGTTTAGACAAGGTAGGTAAAATGCTTATTGGCCTTAGATGTTTAGGTTCAGTGGGATTGTTGATTTTAGGTACAGGTTTTATTAGTGCCCTTTTCCAAGCATCAGGAAAGAAAGATTCACTAATGCAGGAATTTATAATGTGTACAATGAACGGAATTATTGTAGGACAGCACAACAAAAGCATATCAATATTAATACCATCAAAACCAACGCTGGCCGATTTAATTTTATTTAAGTAAACAGTACACATATGTTCATCAATAAGGTGAAACTTGAATTTTATTTGGTGGGAATTTTGCAAAGTAGAGAAGTAGTTTATAGCTCTAGTAGTGTTCCGTACATTAGAAATTGGGATAGTATCAATAAAATACTTATTTATACTTTCTGGATCTGAGAGATTATGTGGTAATATAATTTTAGGTTTTTTTATGTTAAGATTTTGCAAATTTTTCCATAAGTAGGATGCATTTTGTGTTTTAGATATATGTTTATAATAGGCTCGCTTTTCATTTTTTATGGCTGAATTGGTGAAATTTCTAATACTTTTATAATAATCCCACTGGCTAGCAATTCCGATATTTCTGAATTTGGATTTGGCTTTATCGCGTAGTTTCATTAGGTATTTGATGTTATCAGTTATCCAGGGAGCCTTAGGCTTAGAGAACTTGCGATGTGTTAAAGGAGCATATTTATCAAACAAAGAAATAATATAGTAATTAAAGAGTTCGAGCTTAGAATTAATATCTGCAATATATAAAATATTATGAAACGGAACTGAATTTAATTCATTTAATAAATTATTTTTGTTTACATTGGTAAGATTACGATAGGAGTGCACCTCTTCTCTTCCCTTATTGAATTCTGAATCCAGAGTGCAAAAAACTGCATCATGGTCTGTGAAATGGCAATTAATGATACCAGTACAATTCACTCTTAATTCATGAGAGATTAAAATAATATCAATAAGAGTGCTAGAATTACTAGTAATTCTAGATGGCTGATTGATAACTTGTATTAAATTAAAAGTCTCGATAAAGTCCATAAGTGCGATGGTCATCGAAAGCTCAGGCTGAAGGAGGTCAATATTAAAGTCTCCACAACAAACAAAAGTGGCTGTATGCATGAAGCAGTTGGCGAACGTATTTTCTAGTTCATTAATAAAATAAACGTGATCAATGTTGGGTGCTCTATAAGCGGAAGCAACAGCAAATTTATTGGAGCTGGTTTTAACAAGAATCCATATTAATTCAATGTTTTGGTTTATATCTAAAATTGATACATTCAATTCCTTTCTATAATAAATTCCCACACCACCACCTCTTGTTAAGCGGTCATTTCTAACAAAAACATAGCCGTCAATATTTAGGCGATCATCCGAAATGTTAGCATTAAGCCACGTTTCGGATAAGGTAAGTATATCAATATTTTTAGAAATAATTAATTGCCGTATATTATACACTTTAGGTAAAAGAGATCTTACATTAACATGCGCAATATTAATAGAACTTATTAACATTTTATACAATAAATAATAACAAACAGATATATTTACTGCATGGCGTTGAAAAGGGTAAATTTATATTAAAACAATAACGTATTTAAATATAAAAGTAACAATGAAACTGAGAATAGTACCTATCAAATTAACACAGAAAAAAAAATCTTCACAAAAAATAGGAGCGTATGATAAGTTTCGCGTGCCGAATGATCAATATGTTCGAGTAGTATAGGTGGGTCAGCTTGTCTTCTTAATCATGCGGATTGGAGATTGTATAAATCACTTGATGATTGAATTCTTCTTATACCAGTGGGAAGTTTAATGTACACACTGCCATGGTTCGTAAAAACGTTTTTGTTTGTAAAAATATTAGTCGCTTCCTTGACTAATGCCATTCGTGTTTGTGTTAAGTCTTCACGAATAACAATTTTAGAGCCTTTTAATAAACGTTTTGATTTAAATATTTTGTTGCGTAATTGTCTGTTGTAAAATGAAACAAAAACAGCCGACTGTTGACCTTTGACGTGATGACAACGTTCAATATCCGACGGATTAACAGCCACGTCCAGTTTATTTGTGCATAAGCTTGCGATAGTAGAATTTAACGACTCGCCATTTATTGCAGGAAGCCCAAATATTCTTAAATTTTTACCTTTGAGTAGTTGATCTGAGTTATCCAACGTTACTTCCATGGTGGAAACGGTTTTCTCTAATGAGGCTACCTTAGCAGTTAATCCTTGGATAGTAATGTCAAATTGTTCATGTAGTTTATTAGCCAGCTTACTAATAAAGTCTTGGTTGGTGAGCACCCTTTCTACAATACGTTGCAAAAGAGCCTCATCGTTATCGGAGGCACTGCGAGTAACCACTCCACTAGGCATAATTGCGAGTAATAACTATGAAATATTAATTCAAAGACACTGACGAATCTTTACGTCTACTCAATTCGAGTGCACATTTGCGAGTTTCCTAATAAATTGTAAAGTTAAACAAAATCTTGGGAGAACTTTCTGAATAATCTAGAACTCTCGAATAAAATCTTTGCCAAAAATTCTGTAAATATCTTTGTATTTATTAGATAAGAATAAGAAATTATTGTACACTTCTAGAATCCTCAAAAAAAGTTTTATAAATCTAAAATGAAATCTTGTGAAAAATTCTAGAAACCTCAATGTAAAAAAACTAAAAACCTGAGAAAATTATAGAAATTTAGAAAAAAAAATTCTAATAGAAAAAGTTGAACAAAAACACGAAATAATTTCTGTAAATAAATATCTATAAATAATGATTTTCTGAAAATTTTGAAACTCTTGAATTAAATCTTTGCTAAACTTGTAAATATTTCTAGACTTCTCGATGGAAATGAAGTTGCAATAAAAAATAAAAGTATGGAGGAGAAATTACTGAAATTTAAATAAAAATCTTAAATATTTTCTGAATAATTCTAAAATTAATTATTTTCTCACAAATTAAGAACTTTACGAAAACCATATCTCAATAAAACGTGTTCCGTTTCTCATTCCCTTTAACCTTTGTTTGAAAAGTTATGTAATATTTTTCAAATTGTGAAAAATATCGAGAATAATTTTAAAAAAAAACGCCTCGAGTAAACATCCACTTCCGGTTTATGAATGTTTACCAAACGCTTTAATTTCTTAATAACTTAAGTTTTATGGGATATTGTAGACAAACTGATCGATGCTATTGTGGAGGTATGAAGTGGGTCACTAATTAGATTACCAAGTTACGGGGAGGGAAAACATGTCGACTTCGATTTAATGTAATTAGTTTTCGGGTACGTGCTCCTCAGGAATTGTCTGAGAGCATCGATGTTCGGTGTTCGGTTCAGGAATTTTCACTTAATAGAGAGATATAGGTACAATCTGTTGCAGACGGTAATTCAATCTGCTCGATTAAATATTTATACTAGGAACCGTTGTTAACGTTAAGTTTGCATGTGATATTCGCTCGATTTTAAAGTGATGGTTAACTTGAATTTCTCTTAAATAACTAGATGTTTAATTATATATATGCAGGTATAGATGGAGAAATCGCTCCCCTTTGCCCATTTTCGCTCTTTATTTACATTAAGGTATTTTAATCAACTACAAATTGTATGTAAATTTGAAGTAATACAGGCGCAATCTGTCGAAACTATAGTCACTATTAAAGTAAACTTTGTAATATTAAAAAAATTCCATATAGATCTAATAAATTGATTATATTAATATCCACGAGAAATCTTGTTAGTGGAATGCATATCGGCATCGTGTTCCTCCGTTCTGATCCCGTATAGGAAACCCGTTATCCGTTTTAGCCAACATGATAAATGGCGAATGCGCCGGGTAAATTTTTCCTGGCGTTCGTACGACGAACTATTTACCTCGACGAAAATATTTCACCGCATAAATTGGATCTTCGAGAGTTTGTGAAATTGACGACGCGACATTCGTAAATTTCCGCAACACATATACGAGACGGAATGAGAGAAAACGATGGACGAAAAGGAAGGATTGAGCTCATCAACAAATTTCTCAGGTCTAACGAAATCGGTCCGAAATTGCATCCATTCAGTTAACGTATGCGATGGGATGTAAATTTAATTTTTCGAGCATCTACGAGAAAAAAAAACAACAATAAAGTTGGTGTAGAGTATCACATTTACAAGTTTTAAAGCAGAGTGTGTACTTACATGAAAAGTTTACAAATAAGATCATGCGAACTTCACCCCATAATCATATTACCGCAACTACATTAAGAACGATCGCGCTCTCGACATAATAAGAAAGTATTAAACTTTTAGTTCCGAACAAACGATGCAACTCACTCGCGAGGCAATTCATGTCCCCTTTCAGTTGTTTTTTCTTTCTTGTGGTGCATAATCATATCGTCTGTTTCCGCAGGGGCTCCTTATCATTCCCGGTTTGTCTTTTAAAGTTCTCCATGCGAAAAAATGCGCCGGTTTGGTCAGCATTCCGACACTGCAGAAAGGCGCCGAAGAGAAAAAAAAGGGAAAGGAAGGGTTCTGGGCGACGTGCTTTGAAATTTAAAGGATTTCGTCCAGAATTGTGTCCTTCTACCGTTTTTCTTTCAAGAGTCAATTATGCGGATTCCCTAAACCCATAGTCGTCCGAATTTTAAGACCACCGGTGAAAACGATTTAAAGTGAATCGAAAACATTCAATTGATTCCAATTATGTATGTACATATATACGCCGTATATATAATAAATACATTGTATAGAATTATACGTAAATATTAAATGACGGAGCTTACATAAGTTATATTTTAGGAACTTGGAAATTACTTTTTAAAAAAGATTATTAATTTATTTTTCACACTTGTGCTACTAACAGTGGAATGAATACATGAGTGCGGTAAGGTGTATTTATAAGATTATATTATCATTTATTTCTGTGTGATGGTAGTATTTCTTTAATTAAATTGTTTGTGCGTTTTGTCTCCTGTTTTAGCATGGTTAATAGTTGTTTGTTGAGGTCTGTATTTACAGTGCACGCACTCTCATAGTGGCTAATTTGGTCTTCAAATTCTTTTCTATGTTCTTTGGTTTTACATAATGTTTCGATGATTGGTGTAATATCAATTGAGTGGATTAATTCCCATTCAGATATTATGTTGCTCGCTGTTCCCATTCGAAATGCTATTAGTCCTGGGTGATTGGGTATTTGCTGAATTGTATCTGAATTCGTCCTCCATCTGAAATGATGATTTTAAATTACTTAGGTGGACTTTTTTATGTTGATTTGTCTTTATGTGAATCTCTGCAACATTGTTCGGGTGGATGGAAATTAATTTATAGGGACCATGATATTTAGCGGTGGTTTTGTGTCCTCCTTTTATTTGTTCTTTGATATAAACGTTTTGGTTCGGCCTAAAGTGTGATATATTACGCAGTTTTTCATTATGATAGTTTATGTATTTCTCCTTTTGTTTTTCGTTGGTCCTTTTTATTGTATCGTGTAGTGTTTGCATTTCTTTTATATGTTTATCGACGATGTTCTCGTTGGTAGCGATTCCGTTTATGTTTTCGATTTCTTCGCCATATAAAATGTCTTGAGGGGTTTTTCCTGTGTTTGTATATATTTTGTTATTGTAGGCCAATAATGCGAGTTTTGTTAATTCTTCGATACCTTTTGATTTTGTTTCTTCTTTTAATCTAAATATTCGTATGTGTTCTAATAGAGTTGAATGTAGTGTTTCAATTGGTCCATTTGAATCAGGGTGATCTGGAGTGACGAAGTGAATTTCAACGTTGTTTACTTCCAGAATATCTTGTATTAATGTGTTTTTAAATTCGGTTCCGTTGTCTGTAGTGATTTTCTTCGGTGTCTTATATATCGAAAAGTATTCTATTAATTCGTTTGCTGTTACTGCTGCTTCTTTGCATAATATTCTCTTTGCGTATGCTAATTTTGAAAATGAATCGATGATTGTCAGGAATATTTTTGTTTAATTTGAATTGTGTCTATAAATAAATGTTAAAAGGGTTTCGTTGATGTTGGGGTTAAATTCAAAGGTATTTGTGGTGGATGTCTGTCGTATTTTGCTTTTTGACAAATTTCACAGCTGTTAATGTAGTATTGGATGGTTTTTAGCATGTTATCAAAATAGTAATTTCGCTTTAATTTATTGTATGTTTCAGTAACTCCTCGGTGATTCGTGTTTCCTTCGTGGTACATTGTGATTACTGTTTTTATTTTATGTTCCGTTTTTAAATTTTTATTTTGTTTAGTATGCCAAATTATTTTAGGTCCATTATTATTAAAAATTTCAGAATATAATTTTGATAATTCTGTATATAATTATTTTCTCGGTGAATAGATATAGAAGTTTTCTTTTTCTGCGGTGTAATTTTTTAAGATGTCTACGAGATTTTCCTTTGAGTAGTTGAATTGCAGGTATACTTTTGTAATTCTTCGTTGTCCCAATTTTTCGATCTTTGTTCTCTTTGGATTTTCAGCAATTTTTATTATAATTTGGTGTCTCTCTTTATTAATGGGGTCTTCACTGATTTTAGTGGCATCTTTTGATTCGTTAGTTCTCGTTGAATGAATTATATCTGTGGTTTGTTCGTCTATAATTTGTTAGGTTTCCATGAGTTCTTCGATGTTTAATGGAGATTGTGGATTTTGATAGTTGTGTACTATTGGAATTTCAGGTGTGTTTAATGTTTCCCTCTCTGTGATAATTTCGTCTAGTAATCTGTCTAAATTTTCATCTGGATTTCCGGCCATTGATAAGTTGTCAATTGGGTGAATTTCGATAGGTGTACAAGATAAAGCGTCGGCATTTGTGTTTAATTTTCCTTTCTTGTAAATTACGTTATAGTCGAATTTTTCTAATTTAATTCTCCATCGCATTAATTTGCTATTTGGTTCTTTTAAGTTGTATAGCCATTGGAGGGGACGATGATCGGTATAAATCGTAAATTTACGTCCATAAAGATAAGGTCTAAAATATTTTGTTGCCCATACAATTCCTAGTAGTTCCTTTTCTATTGTCGAGTAATTTTTTTCTGTGTCATAAAGTGTTCTTGATGCGTAAGCGATTGGTTTGTCTTTTAATACTGTTCCTTGTGATAATACGGCTCCTAGTGCTTCATTGGATGCGTCTGTGGTTAATATGAATGGTTTTGGGAAATCAGGAAATTGTAATATTGGACTATTTGTTAAAAGATGTTTACAAGTTTCGAATGCTTTTATAAATTCTGTTGTGTGTTCGATTTGAGCTCCCTTTTTTAGGCATGACGTCATTGGTTTAGTTAATTTAGCGTAGTTTTTAATGAATTTACGGTAATATCCAGTTAGTCCTAAAAATGCTTTAATTTGTTTCGCTGTTTTCGGTAAAGGGTATTCCAAAACTGCTTTTATCTTATCTGGATTTGGTGATATTCCTTTTTCTGTAATAATGTGTCCAAGGTATTTAACTTCATTTTGTAGGAATTCAGATTTTTCCAGCTGAATTTTAAAATTTGTTGCTCGTAATTTGTCAAATACTTTTCTTAAACTCTGAATGTGTTCTTGTAGGGATGTTGAAAATATAATAACGTCATCTAAGTAAACGAGACATATGTCTTGAAGTCCGGTAAGTACAGTATCCATAGCTCGTTGGAATGTTGCTGGTGCATTCTTTAATCCAAAGGGCATTCTAAGGTATTCATAATGTCCTTTATCTGTTGAGAAAGCTGTCTTTATGCATTTCAACTTGGTGGAAACCGCTCGCAAGGTCCAATGTGGTGAAATAGTTGCATTTTCCTAATTTATCAAATATGTCGGCAATGTTTGGAAGTGGGTATTTGTCATCAATAGTTTTCTCGTTAAGTTTTCTATAGTCTATTACTATCCTTCATTTTTTACGTCCACTTGCGTCGATCTTTTTGGGTACAATCCATAAGGGCGAAGACCATGGTGAGCTGGATGGTCTTATTATACCTTGTTGCATCATTGAGTTAATTTGATTTCCTATTTCTTATTTGTGGATAGGTGGATACCTATATGTTTTAGTATATATCGGTACGTTATCAGTTGTTCTAATCGAATGTTTGACTTGGTTTGTAAAAGACAAAGGTATTCCAGGGCAGTACATTATATCTCGATATTTATAACATAACTTTCGCACTGCTGTATATTCTTCTTTATTGAGATGTGAACGTAGATTTTTTAAATTTTGTTTTTGTAATGCGTCTAATTTTTTTGGGTCAAAATCTGTCTCATTTCCTGTTGTATCAATGTTGTTTAATTCGAATTGTCCTGGATGAATTCGTAATTCAGGTATATCAAATATTATTTGTTCATCTGTTGGATTTATAATAAGGAGATTTGTGAAATTATTTTCAATTTTACAAATGCCGGCAGGTATTTCCAATTTATTTTTGAATGTATAATTATTTCAAATTCCTTCTGTAGTTTCGCAATAATTTGTTATTAACTTTATTGGCATTTCCGATCTAGGTTGAATTCTTATTCTTTTTTGACGTGTCAATATAATATCCTTAGTAGGTTTTGGCAAATGTAATGGAATTTGAGCATCTGGTGTTATAATTAGTTTGTTACTGAAATCAATGACTGCATGTATGTAATTTTTGTTATAAGTCGGTTCCAATTAATCCTTGATAATTTTGGTGAAAATTAAATATGTAATGTTTATGTAAAATATCTGGTCGATTGAAAATATGTGAGAGTCCTATGTTTATTGAACAATTATGATTTGATGTTTGATGAGGGGTTTTAATTTGGAATGGATCATATTCAATTATATCTGGGAAATATTGTTGAGATTTCTTCATTAATTAAAGTTCTTGTTGATCCAGTATCGATCATAAATTTTGCGTTTATTTTCGGTATTTATATATATGGTAGTTTATGAAAATTTGCGACGTTTATTTCTATATATTCGGATTGATATTCGAGGCTTCTGTTGGAAAATTTTCGTTTGTTAATTCATAGTTTTCTTCTTCATTATTTTTTTGGTATTCCTCTTGTTGGTATTCTTCGTATTCTGGGTGTTGTTGATATTGTTGATAGAATTCGGGGTTAATTGCGTCTTCTTGATGGTAAAGTTCTTTTACTGTATATTTCGGTTGTTGTGAATGTTTAAGAGCTGTTGTACCTGATAATACTTCCATTGGTGTTGGTTTAGGTAATTGTCTTGTTTGTGGTCTCTGAAATTGTGTCATTCTAGATGGAGTTGTATTCCATGATTGTTGTTGTTGTCTATTTGGATATTGATTGAATTACATTGGTCTCGATGTAAACTGTTGTCTCGGAAATTGCATTGGTCTTTGTTGAAATGAGTTTTGTTGAAATTGATGTTGTGTTTGGGCTGGTCTTGGAGCAGGTGTAAAATTTTGTGGTTGATATATTTGTGTGTTTCTTATTGGTAAGGGATTGACTTTTAAATTATGATTTGATTTGTTTATCTTTTGGTTATTTTGCTGTTGACTCGGATGTGGTTGAACTCGATGATAGTTCATATTTTCTTCTTCTACTGTCATTCTCATTGCATCTTCTATTGTTGCTGGTGTTTTACATCTTAGTAGATGGCTCATGTGGCTATTTAGTCTGGATAAGTAAGCTTTTAGTGTAGTGGCATTATATAAATTTCTTTTTGCTGTTTTAATGTCGATGTGTAAATTTTGGCAATCTAATTTATTCAATAATAAGCATCTGATATCAATGCATTTGTCGGCAAATTGTAATGGAGTTTCATTTAATTTTTGTTTGAGCATGATTAAATCTCTTAGTAATGATTCTTCGTCTCTTTGGTCTCCGAAAAGTGATATTAAAATGTCTTTTAATTCTTGGAATGTATTAAATGGTCTTGCAGCTAGCACCACCATTAATTTTGATCGAATATGTAAAAGTGTAAATGTTATTCTTGCTGGGTCGTTATTTGGTGATATCATTTGAAGGACTGATTCGCACGAATTTAAGAATGTTGATAATTTTGTTGGTTCTCCGTCGAATTTTGGAATAATGTCCAAAATGTCTTTAACTGAAATTATTGGTACGGCCATATTGATTAATTGAGGATTTCTACGATTTTGGGGACGAACGTTGCAAGATTGATTGAAATTATTTATAAGGTCTTCTAATTCGTCGTTCATTTACTTACACTGTTAGAATTAAGATGATTTCACTGATTTTCATTGATGTTGGATTTGGATAATTATAATAATAGATTATTAAATGTTTAAGATAACTGATTCTTGAATATTTGTTTATGCTATTGTTTATATATATTTCTATTGTCGTCGATATCGTTTAATTCGATTCAAGCGAACTTAAATCAAACAATGATATCGGCATTTTAAGGATAGGATTTTGGAGAAGGTAATTCTCGATGGCTTCTTTAGAGATGGCTTCTTTCTTCCGTGTCAATTTCCTGCATAGGAATTAAGGTTACCTCTGGTTTTGGGAAATGTGACTACTTCTTGTTTGCTTCAAGGGCTTATAACATAAAAGCACTTTGTATGTTATGTGCAAAGCCTCACGATGTTTTCTTTGTTTCTTTACTGCTAGGGTCCGGTGGAGAGCCTGGTGGATTCCAGAACTCGAACGCGATGTTCCTCTCCGGTGGGTGACTCCAATAGTCAGGGGTTGTTTTTTCGTTGAAGAGACTGGGCGATACCAGATATCCTGAACTTTGATTGTTCCTCTTCAGTGGGTGACTCCAATAGTCAGGGATTCGGCTGTTTGCTGCTGGCACTCTTGATTTTTGATTTTACACGTAGATTCTTTTTGTTAATTAATTTGTTAAAACAAAAAGAATTGCACTTTTAACATCCGCACGACTGCGCCAGTTATATTTTAGGAACTTGGAAATTACTTTTAAAAAAAATATTATTAATTTATTTTTCACACTTGTGCTACAGCGAACTAACAGTGGAATGAATACATGACTGCGGTAAGGTGTATTTATAAGATTATATTATCATTTCTTTGTCAGCGGAATGTCGGCGTGGGTGGTGCGATAACTCATATATCACGATTGGTTGTTTGTTTCAACTTTTTTATCGATTTATTTATATTATTTTTAATAAAATATGTGAATAAAGAAGTTAAGTCTTTTATACACTGATTAATGTTGTTATTATTATCGTATTATTAACTATACTTACACTGAATTTAAAAATTACATACAAATAATTGTGGTTAAAGCATAGTGAATGTTTCAATTCAGTGTAAGTATGGATTGCTACATAGTAACGGTCGCCACCATTCTCTCTATTATTAACTATGTTTTTGTAAGGTAATATCAGTAAAGCAACATATTGAATAATAAAAGACACATTAATGGTTTTATCTTGAATTACAATTTAGGCACGTTCTGTTTCGTGTAATATCATACAATAATATAAATTATTACTTAAACGCTGGACAAATTTTGTGACCGAAGTATAAACAGAGTAAAGGATTATCCCTCCTTTTTTTTTCGGTGTTCAGTTACCGTAAAGCATACTCGTCAGAACTTTTAATGGATTATGTAATTAATCTTGCACGGTCTAATTTGTGCCCTGTAATCCCTTTGTTTCGCGACCGTAAGTATTCCAATTTATTTCGGGACGGGAAAATATGTTTTACACAAAGAATGCAAATTTCGCTTTTACCCTTTGTCGAGTGCAGCTAAATTCTTTCCGGCACGATTTATCGTTAACATTCGGTTTAATTCTTCAACAGTATAAACTGTGTTATGTGTAGTGTTAGCTCGTAGCAGACGTCACCTTCAGATAAATGGGATTATAATTAGATAATTTAGGAGGAGACATTGTGTCGAACGTCTTCCTCGCAACGCATTAATTATAATATTATGAAATGTCGCGACGGCTGACGAAAAACCCCCTTAATTTAATTTAAAACATAATAATAATATTTACGCCAGTATCCAAATTGTAAATTCAATGGCTTATAACACAATTGTATGCAATTAAAGGATGAGAAGGGGAAAAAAGTCTCGCCCCCATAAATCCATTCCACGCTCCGGTAAATACTCTCGTCAGTGTGAAATTTTCGTCCTCTAAATTCTAACTGCTCGAAAACTCTTTCCTTTTCCACAATTAGAATACGACGGGAATAAGGACATCGGCGATAAAAAGGCGGACGTTTAATGCAATCAACGAGGGATTAGGACTGCGATCGTAATCCTCGCTTATTCGATTCCGAAAACTTAACCCATTTCAGTCTCACAGGAAAATAACGAATAAATCTCTCATCAAGAAACTTGCAAAACTTTATTTTTAATAAACAACAAAACTGAATTGAAATATCTACTATGTAATAAGTATGGATTATCACGTAACAATTCTCTTTATTAAACAACAAAACTTTTTCAGGTCTATAATTATATCAAATATCTTATAAATATCTACACAAAACATTCAAGCATAAATATTTGTTTCGTGCTACCCCTTGATAGTAGATATAATTAATTAAAATTATTTATAAATTCCAATCAGGCATCTTAATATTTTACCACAAGACCCTATTCACTATTCCATTCATAATTCATTACAACCGTCCTCGCTTAAAAATAGATAAACGGAATCGAACAATGAATAATGGCTAGATGTACATTATTAAATACGACGTTCCCAGAATTATTTAATTTATTAAACGGAATTTAACCGAAAGATTGAAAAAATGCGTTACGCAAATATTGAGTTATGTGCGTATAAAATATTTATTTTCCCAGAATTGGTTAACTGTACAAAAATTTATATAACGCAATTATTTTATTGCAACCATGATTTTAATTAATTTATATGCATAAAAAATAATTTATAAAATGTATAAAAAAATCTCTATTAATTGTTTCTTGAATGATGTCGGCGTTAACTTGGTGGTACATTTTAATAAGATAATTAAAACACTTTAACTTTGTTTTACCACATAAAATATTTATTGCTGTGACTATAGTTTCGAACATTCACTGTTCATTATCAAACATAAAGTTTGATAATGAACAGTGAATGTTCGAAACTATAGTCACAGCAATAAATATTTTATGTGGTAAAACAAAGTTAAAGTGTTTTAATTATCTATTAATTGTAATTTTGGTGGATGCGCCGGGAAACATAAATACATTGAGGATTCAATAGTAACTACTAACCTTCTCTAATCAATTTGTAAACTCTAATTGTGAACACTGCTTTTAATTTGCAAAACATAAATTGTAAGAAAAATCGCATTACTTCTTTTGTAAGAACATAATAATTTAGATTTTAAAAACTTACGGGATCAAAAATTTAAAAATTCAGGAGATTTTGAATTGATTTTATTTCATTTGGTATTTTTAGTGAAATACTTTGTTTGTTTATTTCTTGGTACGTATAAAAATTTGAATTCTAATAGAAATAATATTTTTTGGTAATTTTTGCCTATTTATTTATTTTCTCCTTCTGTCCAATAGTTTATTATTTTGGCTTTATATGATATTGTTCCGTCTTATCCTTTTCGGATTATTTTTGATAATATTAGTTCATCTTTCATCGTTTTTTTTTTAACATATTTAGTTTGGTTCAATTTTTCGTTTCTGATGTTTTTTTTGCATTTTCTCTAATTTTTATATCTTTTTGATCATTTTGTATTCTTCTAAATATGTTCTTGACTATTGTGGTCCATTTTTGACCTTTTCTTGAACATATTTGGCCTATTTTTAATAATTTTCTTCTACTTTTCTACATAAAGATTAATTTGGAAACTATACTATATAAGTTTTAGATTGTTAAGCATTAATTTAATTTTTTATTTAACCTTAAGTTTAATTTACATTTATTTATAACCAGGACGCACACATTTCTTGTTCATTTCTATATATATATATATTGACTATGTACTACATTTTATAATGTCTGAATACAAATTTAAAAAAAATTATTATTATTATTATTTTAATTCTTTTTGGTCTTTTGTTAATTAATCAATTTTTTTTTGGCCTATTTTTAATAATTTTCTTCTACTTTTAATTCTTTTTGGTCTTTTGTTAATTAATCTTTTTTTAATTTAAGTTTAAATTTTAAAAGCGAAACAAAATCAATTTCAAATATTTTCATCTCTTGAATTTGAATTTTGAAATTTTTGATTCCTTAAAATTTCAAAATTCAAATTCAAGAGATGAAAATATTTGAAATTGATTTTGTTTCGTTTGGTATTTTCAGTAAAAAATAGTAGTTGTTTGTGTTTCTTGGTGGGGGATTTTTTGTACTGTGGTATTTTTTGATGGTTTTATTCTATTTTTCGTTCGTTTTGGTCTGGTTTTCTATATTTTTAAAATTTTGTGATCATTTTTGTCCACTTTTGACCTTTTTAACAATATTTGGTCGATTTAAAATAATATTTTGTAACTATTTATTTTCTCTTTCTGTCCAATTGTTGATTATTTTGGTATTTTTTGATGATTTGGCTTATTTTTAATCATTTTAGTTCATTTTAATTGCTTTTCTTGAACATATTTGGTATATTTTTCATCTTTTTGGTTCACTTTTTATCAATTAATTTTATTTTGGCCATTTTTAAATAATTATTGTCACATTATAAACTTTCCTAATGTTTTTTTGCGGGTTTTAGTCATAAAAATCTTTCTTATGTATTTATTTTTGTTAATTTAAGAGAGAATAAAGTATATTATTATTTGTTAAGTTTTAATTTGATTGAATTAAAACACTTGGTATGATTTCACTTGTTATTTATTTTACTCCGACTTGTTTCGACTATAAGTCATTCTCAAGGAGAAATGTTTTCTCCTTGAGAATTTAAAAATAAATAACAAGTGAAATTATACCAAATGTTTTAATTCAATCAAATTGATACAAAAATGTTTCACCACGGGTTAAGTGAGAAACTAATTCATTATATTTGTTAAGTTTTATCTTTTTTGGTCATTTTGTGTTAAATTTTGTATTAAATTCTTTTTTAATAATTGTGGTCCATTTCTGGTCTTTACTTGAACATATTTGGCCTATTTTTAATCTTTTTCTTTCATTTTGGTAATTTTTGGCTCATCATAAACATTTCGGATGTTTTTTTGCGTTTTTTGGTAATTTTTGCTAATTTTTATCTTTTTAGTCATTTTGCATTTTTATGATTTTTTTACTATTGTGGATAATTAAATGTTTAATCTTTTTCTTTCATTTTTAATTATTTTTCGTTATTTCTTAAATAATCTATTTTTTGGGATTTAGATTTTAATTTTAAAAACTTAAGGGATCAAAATCTTAAAAATTCAGGATATCAAAATATTTTGAATTGATTTTATTTCGTTTGGTATTTTCAGTAACAAAAAAAACAGTAATTGATTTCTTCCTTGGTGTGTGTAAAAAATTGAATTTTAATAGAATTTTTTTAATATGACCAAAACATATTTTTCTTGCATTTTGTTATTTTTTGGTGATTTTATTCTATTTTTCGTTCTTTCTACTTTACTTTTTCACATTTATTTAATTTTTTAACATTTTTGTCCATTTTTGACCTTTCTTATTAAAATTTGGTTTATTTGAAATGATATTTTATGACCATTTAATTTATCTTTCTCTCCAATTGTTGATTATTTTGGTATTTTTTGATCATTTTGTTGTCATATCCTTTTTTTTGATTATTTTAAATCAATTTAGTTCATATTTTGTCTTCTTTTCTTGAACATATTTGATATATTTTTAATCTCTTTAGTTCATTTTTGATCGTTTTATTTTATTTTGGCCATTTTTAAATCATTTTTGGCTCATCATAAACATGTCTGATGCTTTTTTGGTGATTTTCTTTTATTTGTAACTCTCTTTGGTTATTTTTTAAATATTCAATTTTTTAGGATTTAGATTTATAGTTTAAAAAGTTAACGGTCAAAAAATTAAAAATTCAGAAAATAAATATATTTTGAGTTGGTTTTATTTCGTTTGGGGTTTTCAGTACAAAAACTAATTACTGATTTTCTTGGTGGGTGTTATAAAAAAAATTCTAATAGTAATAATATTTTTTGGTTATTCTTGCCTTTTTTTTAGTATGGCCAAAAAATATTTTTTTTGCTCTTTGGTATTTTTTGATGATCTTATTCTATTTTTCGTTCTTTCTAGTCTATTTTTTAATTTTTTTATTTCTTGATAATTTTTGACGGTTTTTAACAATACTTGGTCTATTGTAAATAATATTTTGAGACAATTTATTTTCTCTTTCTGTCCAATTATTTATAATTTTGTATTTTTTGATTATTTTGTTCTGTCTTTTCCCTTTTAGTTTATTAGTTAGTTAGTTTATTATTTGATCATTTTAGTTAATTTTTTATCTTGTTTTGAACCTATTTGGTACATATTTAATATTTTTGGTTATTTTTCGATCGTTTTCTTTCATTTTGGTCATTTTTAAACCATTTTTGGCTCATAATAAACATTTTTGCTCATTTATTATCTTTGTTGATCATATTAATTTAACAATTTTAATTTTGAGGTCCACTTTTGACCTTTCCTTAAACATATTTTACTTTTCATTTTTAATTCTTTTTGGTCATTACTTAAAACGTTTTATTTATTGGGATATAGATTTTGATTATTTGAGACCAAAAAAAATATTCAGGTGATCAAAACATTTTGAATTGATTTTAAACTTTCGGGAGCGATTATTTTTAATTTAATTTTTTTTTGTAAACGAGAATTCAATTCAACAAACAAATTTATTTCATTTCGTATTTCAGTTTAAAAGTTAAGTAGTTAACTATGTTTTTTGCGGGTGTAAAATTTTGAATTCTAATAGATATGATATTTTTTTGCCATTTTTTCCTATGACCAAAAAAACATTTTTGCACCTTTGTTCTATTATTCGTCCTTTTAGCCTATTTTTTACATTTGATCTTTTTTGTTTATTGTTGACCTTTGTTTTGGCAATTTTAATTTATTTTTATTTTTTTGAAATTGCCTGATTATTTTTGATTGTTAATTATTTTTTAAATCATTTTAATTATTCCAGGACTTTTGGAATTGAACTTATTTTATTTATGAGGGGATGACAATAGTTAGTATGTTTGGAATTTTATTCCAACAAAAAATTAATTTAATTTAGAATTTTAATTTAAAAAATTTTGAAAATTTTGGAAAACGTTGCCTTTTAAAATATAATTTAAAGCTTTTCGTTTTTCGATTGTTTATTATTATTTTTGATTATTTTAGAAAAATTTTCGAACTTTTTGTTTTTTTTTTCATCAGTTTTGGTTCTGTTTTGATCATTTTTTAAAATTTATCATTTTGGCTAATTTCTAGTCCTTTACGATTGAATTTCTTCTTCTTATTTTTTTAGGATTTATACTATTTTGATTTTTTTAAACCTAACGGGTTAAAAATGTTATGCCTTTGATAATGGAGAATTTTATTTATAATAAAAATTAAATTTAGATTGGAGTTTGCAGTTAAAAAAGTTGAAATATAATCCTTATTTGATCACTTTTTCCATTCTTTATAGCCTCTAATAATTTTTGTTTTTTTATGAGTTTAGTTTATTTTTGGTCCCTTCCACCATATTTGGTCAGTTTTTGTTCTAATGTTATGTCGTTTTTAAATGTGTATCAAATTGGATTTTTTATTATTTATATTTTATTTTTGTTGCTCTTTTCAGGTTAACTTTTGAACAAATTTAGTCATTTTGTTATTATTTCTTCATTCGTTTTAGTCTTATTTTTTAATTTTTAAACATTAGTAGTAGTAGTAGTAATTTAGTCCATTCTTCTTTGGACAATTTTTGGTCATTTTTTACTATTACTTTAATTTAGTTTATTAGTTTTCTGGTCCTTTAGATTACTTTTGATCATTTTTTATTTCTTAAAATAATTTAATTTTTTTAGTTATTTTCAGAATTTACATTATTTTGTTACTTAAAACTTAGAAATCTAAAAATTAAAAAAAATATGGGATAAACTATTAGTTATTGTTTTTGGCTCTTCAAGGAAGAAAGGAAGAATTTTTTAAATCTAAAATTGTATTCGATTGGAATTTTCAATTGCATATGCATGTAAGATTTGAGATATTTGACCAATATTTCGTGACCATTTTTATACCAATTTTTGCCCTTCGTTAGCCCGTTTAATTATTGTTTAAAGATTTTGCCTTTAATTCATTTCAGTTTGTTTTTGATTATTCTAGGACATTTTTGGTTGTTATTTTGATAACCGTTTTTATTATTTTATTTATTATCAATCGTTTTGGCTAATTTTTGGTGTATTTTCGTCTTTTCCGGCTAATTTTGATTCTATTTGTGACACTTTTGGTACTTTTTGCTGACATAAACTGCCAGAAAGTTCCTCCAAAAAAAACTTGACAAAAAACCATATTAAAGGACATATAAAAGATTCCAGATGTGCCTAAGGATTGCTGCCTTCCAAACATCATGGAACAAGAAGGGTTAGAGTGGAAGAACATAATTTGTCATTGTGAACTCCGACCGTGCTTCTTTGGTACAAAATTTTAAGTATGATTTTTGCAACAAATATGTTTATGCTTTTAATTTTTCCATGCTGAATTTATCAATTCAGTTTAAGTATGTAGTAAACTTAAACTGAATTGATAAATTCAGCATGGAAAATTAAAAGGATAAACATATTTAGTATTAATGTTGGACCTTTTCGGTCAAAAATCTTTATTATGAATTTATTTTTATTTTGATTTAAGCTTTCAGTTATAAAAATAAAATATTTTGAAAACCAATTTCTTTTGTCCATAATTTTGTCTACTTTTTAGGCTTTTTTCGCCTTTTCAAAAAAGTGTTGATGAATTTTTCATCACTTCAGTTTATTTTTGGGCATTTTATAATATGTTATTTGTCTTTCTTTTGGCCAATTTTGGTCCTCTTTTTAGCTACTTTTGTCAATATTTAGATTTCGTTTTTTTTAAATATTTGGTGTATTCTAGAAGTTATAGATCATTTCTGGTCTTTCTTTGGCTCCTTTAGGTCACTTTTTGATGACTTTTTTTTTTTAAATATTCGCCCCCTTTTAGCTTGAGTTTGGATTTTCATTTGTCATTTTGATCCACTTCCTGTTTTAGTTGTCCTCATTTGGTCATTTTGTCTCTTTTTAAGCTTGTTTGGCCTTATTTATATTTATTTGATGATTTTTCATCACTTCAGTTTATTTTTGAGAATTTTATAATACTATTGTTTCTTTTGCTAATTTTTTGTCCTGTTTTGGTTACTTTTGTTAATATTTAGTTTTCTTTTTAACTTTTTCTCTATTCTGGAAGTTATAGATCATTTTTGTTTTTTTTTTGGCTCCTTTAATTCACTTTTTGTTAACTTCTATTTACTTTTTTAAATTTTATATTTCCTTTTTAGCTTTAGTTTGTTATTTTGATTCGTCATTTTGTTTCCTTTAAGGCTTGTTTGGCTTTTTAAATTTTTTTAAATATATTTTCATTACTTCACTTTAGGCATTTTAAAATATGTTTGTTTCTTTTGGCCATTTTTGGTCCATTTTTGGCTACTTTTGTTAATATTTAGTTTTCTTTTTTTTAACTTTTAGTCTATTCTGGAAGTTCATTTCTGATCTTTTTTGGCTTTTTAGAACAGTTTTTGACAACTTTTATTTTATTTTTTAATTGTTTATATTTTTGTATCTGTTTTAAATAAACTTTGGTTTTTCATTTGTTATTTTGATCCGTTTATAATTTTTATTGTCCTCATATCGTCATTTTGTTTCCTTTTAAGCTTGATTGAACTTTTTATTTTTATTTGATGAATTTTCATCACTTCAGTTTATTTTTGAGCATTTTATTATAGCTTTGTTTCTTTTGGCTATTTTTGGTTCTTTTTGGTTAATTTTGTTGATATTTAGTTTTTACTTTTTTACACTTTTTGTCTATTCTGAAAGTTTTAGGTCAACTTTTTGCCATTTTTTAAATTTCTGGCGCCTGTTTAGTCTTTGTCTTATTTTCCATTTGCCATTTTGATTTGTTTGATGTTTTTGTTTGGTCTATTTTTAATAATTTATTTTATTATTTTTAGCTTTAAAAAAGAAATTTTTATTTTAAACTCTTGAAAACGTTTATGCATTTCATTTAATTCCTTTCTTTATTTCCACTTTACACAAAAAATACATTGCTGACAGTCAAGATAGGTTCATTTGTAGAGGATCTGATCGTCAATATAAATAATTAAAATAATTTTGTCATCAACAATTTTATTAAAAAATTAAATTTGAGAGAATAATATTTATTATTCTTCGAAAGAATAATTAAACTACGAAAAACTCGCCAATAACTTTTAAAAATTCAAAAATGGGGTTTGACTTTAAGTTAACATGAACATATAGGGTGGGTGGGCAACCTTTAATTTTGTTAAATATGTACTTAAAGATTAAATTGATTTCACTGATCAGTGAAACAAATCAATTATATATTAATTCATAATGTTTCACCAAGAGATAAGTGAGAAAATGATTCAAGAAATATTAAATTACATTTCTTCCCAGAAAATTTCGTATTAATTTTCAAGTTGTTTGAAGGGTGAGATTCTAGTCACGCACCCGACTCAAGAAGACAGATACAAGAAGTGTAATATTTCTCTATTAAATGAGGATTTTCCAGAGTCGTTTCAAAAAAATACATAAAATCCATTAAACACGTAATAATACTTAACCTTCTCCTTTCGCCCCTCACGGCCGAAGGGAAATTTATAGCCAATATTATGCAAATAGGTCTGCGCCGGTGTAATCCCTTTTAAAGCGTAATTTGGGCGACGACTTTCGGGAAAATTGCGTGCGCTGATCTTCGGCGATGTTCAAATTTTGTTATTAAGGGTGCGCGTCTGGATCGATGATGGCGATGTTAAGTGCGCTAATAAATTTCGGGCCGCGGGCGGCCCTAAAGCGTTATTAAATTATCAATGAAACGTTGAGGCGTGACATCCACTTCATTAAGCCACCGGATATTTTTCTTTCTCTTACGATCGTTTTTTTTTATTAATACCCGCGGAGGAGACGAAATGCGATTATTCCACTCGCTTGGTTTTTATGAGGGTGAATTAATGCGATAATAATATGGACATGATTAATATTTACTGAATCGAACTGTTAAATCTAAATGATGGTAATGTTATTTGATCTAAATTACAAATTTATTATATAATACTTTGTCAATAAAATTATATTCGAATGTTCGTTCAAATATAATTTTATTGACAAAGTAAAGTACCTTTTCAATCGATTATTACGTTATATTTTGTTAATCAATATGTAGTGTATTATTCATACATACATTTTTGATAACTACAATAAATCGTTTTATTACGATAAACCAGTACAATTTATCCACTGCCGATATTAATTAAAATTAGAGTATTACAGTTGCAAGTGAGTCAATTTGGCTGCCAAAAGCGATATCGGTATTATGCGCATCATTAATTTATCCCTTATTGCGAAACAATGCCAAATTTCATAGTCATAAAACCGCAGATTTGCCATTAACTGAAACTTTGTAGACAGCGAATAAATTCCCTCTATTATCAATAAATACTCAACGTCACTGTCATTTCAAATGAATATCCTATCAAAATAAGACCAATACATTTCCAACTGATGAATGTTTTACGAGTGACGAATTTATTCATTCCCTTTACTTGCGTCAGCAATGGAAGAATCCACTCTCCAGTGAGGTACAAAGGGCAAAAGGAGGATGGAATCAACAACGACTGCAACAACAAAGGGAACAACTCGAGCTTTCACTCTCGAATGACTTAAAACCCCCCCCGGCCCTCTCCCTTTTGGCTACGCACGGAAAACTTTAGACCGCGATAAAAAAAAATCAATCCACCGAGACAGAAATTTTGATTTTATTGTCCGGTGGAGGAATGGAAAAAGAAAGTTTGCCACTGATTGCCGGTCGGAGAAAGTTGGAGTAATTTTTATCGGAACGTAAGGAATGAATAGATTTTTTATATTTTAATCAATTTCCTCTATATCACAAAACATTGAATATATCATATAGAAAAAATATAAATATTTGATTGTGTATACGTCTTCTTTAAATAACAGGAAATTAAACTTGATAAAATGTGTTTTATCATATATTAAAAATTGAATAATCGAAAATTTTCTCTGGCATCGTAAAAACTATGAATTTAATATAAAAAAGCAGGAAATGAGAAATAAAATACTGAAATATTATCTAAAATATATCATATACTCGTTTCTCATTAATCCCTTGGTGAAACATTATCTTAATATATAGGTTTATTTATTTATTTATTTATTTATTTATTTATTCCAATATGCTTACACAAAATTCCAAAAATGTATGTAAAATCCATAAATATTAACAAAAATTTCAGTCACATATGGAGAGGGCAGAGTTCACAATGTAGTGTTCTTCCACTCGTACCAATACTTTCTTCAGTGAGAAACTTGCTTCTTGATGTTCATTTCGAAGTATTTAATCTATTTAGGTTTTATAATCTAGAACATTTTCGAGGCATTAAGGTAATATTTACAAAAAATTCCAAAGCAATGAGAGAGAATGCTTTTACTAGACTATTTAAACAGTACTGAAGAAGAAGAAAAGAAAAAGTTACCAGACATTAAGCAAGGGTTTCTAGAGAAAAATAAAAATCTATCATTGAGACACGTTTCCAAAATATTTAAAATAAGATAAAAGAATAGATATTTAGAGAAAATCTTAGAGACAAATAAACGTGGTTAGAAAATTAAGAGGCGAGATATTTGCAAAAATCAAGAAATAAGAAAAGCTTCTATAACATTTATAATACCTTGATAACCAATCCGTATCGCAGCATCAAAAACTAGGTAGCGCACTTTGATTATAATCTTGAAATATAGATTAGTCCTTAAAACATTCAAGAGACATTAAAGAAATGTTTACAGAAGATAAGAGAGAGTGCAAAAAAATCTAAAAATTTCTGTAGAAACTCTTCTCCTTTCATTAGTTTTGTTTTTTCTTTTCATTGTTAGATTTTTAATACCCTACTTGTGAAGTTTCTGGAAACATTCCATTAATATCTGAAAATCACATTTCTTCAACTTCTTCAAAATATTTTAAATATTATAGATACTTTTAGATTTTTATTATCTTCTGAAAAAATTTCCTTAGCGTGATTAAACTCTTTTAACAACTATTCTCTCATTTATTGTATTTTTTTCTACTTTCTAGAAATGCAGTTTCTAGATTTCAATGGAATATTTATAAAAACTTCACAAGAAGAATTTTAAAAATCTAAAAAAATGATAAAAATAGAAGAGATAGGAAAGAAAAATATTTTTGAAGCAAATAAAAAGATACGCGAAATGATAGAAAATTTGAAGGCAGTGTATAAAAAATCTTAGAGGTAAAGAAATGTTGTTAGAAAATCAAAACAAGTGATAATCTATAACTTTTAGAAAATCAAAAGAAGAAAAAAATAACGAAATGTTTTCAGAAGGTATAAGAAAGAGAATGCTGAATAATCCAAAACGTTTCTATAATATTTTAAAAACCTTGAAATAGAAGAAAAGAAGTTTTCAGATTTTAAAAGAAGGTTTGCAAAAATAATCACAAAGTAAATACCAAAATTCTAGCAATGAAAAATTTTTTCGAAGGTTGTAAAATGAAAAAAATAACGAAACATTTTTTGAAGATAAGAGAGAGAATGCTAAAAAATCTAAACGTTTCTGTAATATTATAAAAATCTTGAAGTAGAAGAAAAGAAATTTTCGGAGATTAAGAAAAGGTTTCCAAAAAAATCAGAAAGTGAATACTAAAAATCTTGCAATGAAAAAATTTTTTTGAAGGAAGTAAAAAAGTACAGAGAAATCTGCAAATGATAGAAAATTCAATATGGTATATTAAAAATCTTAAAAGCAAAGAATTATTGCTAGAATATCAAAAGAAGTGATAATACTGAAAATCTAGACATAAGAAGAATTTCTCTATTACATTTAAAATACTAAAAAATAATAAAAATAATAGGTTTGTTTGGATTAATGCACTTGTTGTGTTCCATGTTTTTTGAAAATGAATTGTGAAATTCGAAACATATGTCAGGAAACTGTAAATAAAAACATGGAACACAACAAGTGCATTAATCCAAACAAACCTATTAAATTTTTGTTCCATCAAGAATGTAGCTTGGAAAGTATTAAATTAATAAAAATAATAATTGTAGTAGTTTATTTATGGAAGTACCTAATAGTTTATACAAGTACAATAAGAATAGTTCTTAGAAAATTCTAGACACATTTAAAATTGTTGTTTAGAAATTTTAGAAAAGATAAAATCTAGAAATGAGAGAAGTTACTAGAACATAAATCCCTTTAAGAAAAATGAAAAGAAAACAATTTTCTATACGTTTCTAAAGATTATAAAAAAATGTTTGTAGAAAATTCAGACAGAAAAATGTTACAAATCTAGAAATGACAATCATTTCTTGTATATTCTAAAATATCTAGGAATCAGAAAAGTTTCTAGAACTTAAATGCCTTTTAGATAAACATACGAAAAGGATACTAAAAAATAATAAAAAGAATGTTGCAAAATCTAAAAGTATCTTTAATATTTTAACAATCTTGAAGAAAAAGATAATAAGTTTTCAGAAGATAAGAGAGAAAATGCTGAAATATCTAAAGGATTCTATATTATTTTAACAAACTTGAAAAAGAAGCTACGTTCTTCTTTTTCAAGTTTGTTAAAAGAAATTCCATGAAATCACACAGTGAAATTAATAAGAAAAGATTCTATAACTTATAATACTCGAAAAAAGTAAATAAAAAAGATAATAGAAAAATTACTAGAACATAGATATCTTTAAGAAAAAGGAAAATACAAAGAAAACGTTTCTTGAGAATTCTAAAACATCGAGAAATGAGGAAAAACTCAAATGAAAAACTATTTTTAAAAGTTTCTAAAGACACTAACATAATGTTTGCAAAACAGCAGACAGCTAATGCAAAAAAAATTATAAACGATTAAAGTGTGTTGAGTAAAAATAATTTAAAAATAAACAATTTAGAACATACCAAAGAAAAGTTTTCATAAATTTTGGAGCACATAAGGGTAAAATTACACAAAATCCTTAACATCAAAGTTACTGGAACGTAATTACCTTTTAGAAAAAAGAAAAGAAAATAGTTTTTACTTTAGAAAAGGTTGTAAAAATTGTTTGCAGAAAATTCAGACAAAGAATGTATCAAATCTAGAATTCTAAAATATCTATAAATGAGAAAAGTTTCTATAATATGAATGTCTTTAAGATAAAGAAACGAAAAATATTTTCTGAGCGTTTCTAAATACACTAACTAATGTTTGCAAAATATCCGAGAGCTAATGTAAAAGATCTAGAAGTGACTAACGTTTTTTGAGTAAATATAATTTAAAAATAAACAATTTAGAAGACTAAACACACCACAGAAAAGTTTTCAGAAATTTTAGAGTAGACAAGGGAAAAATTACAAAAAAAACTAAACATGGAAAAAAAGAATTCAAGAATATTAACAAAATCTTTAATATCAAAGTTACTGGAACGTAATTACCTTTCAGAAACAAAAGAAAATAATTTTCACTTCTAGAAAATGAAAAATAAAAAACGTTTGCAGGAAATTCAGACGGAGAATGTTACAAATCTGGAAATCGTTTTTTTTTGAAAATTCATAGAGAAAATTGACAGCGAATTTTTCAATTCAGTGTAAGAAAGGTTTCTACAATAAATACTTTAAAAAAAGAATGAGAAAATTTCTTGAATATTCTAGAGACATTGATAAATAGTTTTAGAAAATTTAGAAGTTTATAGGTGTAAAATAATCAAAATTTAAAAATAGAAAGAGTTTATACAAAATTAGAAACCTTTGAAAGAAAATAAATACAAGGAAGAAGAAAGATATAATAAAAAAAGAAAATAAACAACAAAGAAATTCACAGTGAAATTAAAAAATACATTGAAGGAAGAAAAATAAAGTTTCTTGAACATTCTAGAGTCATTAAGAAAATGTTTTCAGAAAATTTACAGATAAAATAATCAAAATCTAAAATAACAATATATAGAAAGAAGATATAATTAAAGTAAATAAGTAACAAGTAAATGTTTTTGGAAAATCAAGAAAAAAATTTAAAAAATGCAGAAAAAGATAATAATCTATACTATAAATAAAGTAAATAAACTAAACTAAAGAAGATAGAAGAGAGCTTGTTAATAAATCTAGAAATTAATAAAATTTTCAAACAAAAAAGTTATTAGAGATTTTTTTAGACATCTAACATCTGTTTCTTTTTATTTCTAGGGAAAAATGTGAAGATACTAAAAGAAATAAAAATACAAATAGGTTATGAAACATTAAAAAAAACTCAAATAAGAAATAAAAAGGAAAAGATTCTTTGCGGATTCTAAAGATATTGAGGTTATCTTTAAAAAAATTTCAGATTTTCTAAAATATTAAAAATAACCTTGAAAGAAAATAAAAAAAATAATAATATACTAGAGATATTGATTAAAAATTTACAAAATGCTTACAAACTTAGTAATAATAAAAGTTGCTAAGATAATTTTAAAAAAACTTAAAGAAAAACAAAAAAGAAGAAGAAGTTAAAATATTTTTAACTTGAGGGTTATTTACTGGGTTGGTTTCGCAATTGTTTTAGAACCAACAAAGTGCCTCATTGTAACCAATTCTTAATATTTAAAATATTTCACCAAGTGATAAACGAGAATCAAATTCAACAAATATTCTAAAGACGTTATGAAAATATTATCCAAAAGATTCATCAACTGAATGTTACAAAAGTAAAACCAAAGTTTCGTGATGATTTAAAAGATAAAAGCCATGATGCTTACATATCTAGCAATTATAAAGTTTTCTAGAATATTAAAAAAATCAAAGAAAATAAATTGAAGAAGTCTAGTAACGAGAAATATTTTTAGAATTTTCAAAAAAACGCTAAACTAACAGTTTCTACAATATACTAGAGACATTAGTCTTTGAGAAAAAAATCATAAAGAGAATGCTAAAAGTTTAGTTACGAGAAAGTGTTTTAGAATATTCAATAAAACGCTAAAAAACGAGGGAAAATGGAAAGAGATAAAAACAAGAATGTTAAAACAATCTGTAACTAAATGACATTTTGAAAAACAAAAGTTTCCAGAACATTTTGGAGACAAGAAAATCAAAAAAAGATTAAAGGATAATGCTAAAAGCATAAGAATTTGAAGAAATAGGAAGAAAATAAAAACTGAAAAAATTCAATGGCAATTTAGAAACATAAGAAAATGCTTTAAGAAAGTGCAAAGAAGGAATGAAGTTAACAATGGTGGAAAATCTAAATATAAGAAAAATTTTGAAAGAAAATAACGCGAGAAAATTCGTTTAAATAATTTAAAAAAGAGAAAATAAAAAATGTGGTTTTAAAATATACTAGACACATTCAAGAATTCTTTTTACTTTCCGGAGTAAATTCAAAAAGTCCAGAAAATAGGATTGTTTTTATAACATTAAAAAACCGTTAAAAACCGAAAAAAACAAGAAAAAATATGAAAATATTGCTAAAAAAATTAAACATAATAATAGTTTCTACAACACTAAAAACAGAAACGAAAATAATAAAGAGAAAAAAAGTAAGAGAATGCTAAAATAATCTATAAATGATTAAAATTTATAAACAGAAAAGTTTCTAAAACGTTTTAGAAACATTAAAGAAATGTTCTTGGGAAATCCAAAAAAAGGAACAAAACATTCAAAAACCGCTGAAGAAACGAACGAAAAAGAAAAGAGATGAAACCAAGAATGCTAAAAAAATCAACAATGTTAAAAGATTTTACTCACTAAAAAATAACGTTTTTCAAAATCCAGAGAAGAAAGGGAAAATAATAAATATGAAGAACAAAAAAAGCAAAAACATTAAAAACATTCTAGGAGATTTTAGAGAAATATGAATATGCTTTTAGAAATTCCGAAAGGAGAAGTGAAATGGAGAATGCTGAAAATCTGTAAATGAAAAAACTTCCTACAAAATTCAGAAAACCCCAAACGAAAAATAGAATAAAATACGTTTTAATAACACTGAGGTATTCAAAATAAATCAAAAACCGAATGCTTACAACTTTCAAAAAAACCTTGAAGAAATAGGAAAGAGAAAAAGGAAAGATATAAAAAAAGTTAAATAAGAATAGTTTTTAGGCCATTTTGAAGACATCAAAAAATGATTATTTATAATCTGGGGCACTTAAAAACTGGAAAAAAAATTAAAAAACTTTATATAAGAAAAAAGTACATAGTACATAAAAAAGTTCTTAGAGCAATTTAGATAGAAATTTTAAAATGCAAAAATGAGAAATTTTTTTAAAACAATTTAAAAAGAGACATTCGAAGAAAAAAAAACCTTCTCGAATATTCTAAAACCATAAAAGATTTTTTTTAGAAAAAGGTTTTCAGACCATTTTGAAGCCATCAAAGAAATTAATTTAGAAAATAGAGGGAAAAATGAGAGAGAGAGCACTAACAAACTGGAAATAAGAAAACTTTCTATAATAAAAATTTTAAAGAAAAGGAAAATACAGAAGTAGGAAAGTTCAATTTAGACAGAAAAAATTTCTATCTAAATTGAACTTTCCTACTTCTGTATTTTTCTTTTCTTTAAAGTTTTTATAATAGAAAGTTTTCTTATTTCCAGTTTGTTAGTGCTCTCTCTCATTTTTCCCTGGAACTGAGAGAGCGTATGTTGAAATAATGTAAAAATGAGAAATGTTTCTAAAACATTAAAAAACTAAACTTATCTGAATTTTTAAGATATCAAAAAAAAATGATTTTAGAAATTCCAGAGAAGAAAGAGAGAGTACTAAAAAACTGAAAATGAGAAAACTTTGTATGACAAAAATTTTGAACAAAAAGAGAAATACAGAAAAAGATCTTGAATTAATTTAGATAAAAATTAAAAAAAAAGTGAGAGAGCGAATACTGAGAAAATGTAGAAAAAGCATTTAACAAATAGACCTTCGAAGAAAAAGAAGAACATTTCTAGAATACTCTAAAACTATACAAGATATTTTTTAGAAAACTCGCAGGTGATGTTAATAATATACAAACTAGAAGAGTTTTTATAATAATCAAATCGTTTTAGAAAAAGGAAAAAGGCAAAAATTATTGAAACAGAGAATGCTGAAATAATAATAATAGAATACAATAGAATAGAATATATTATAAATAGAAAAAAGAAACCTTTACAAAATATTTTAGGGACATCAAAGAAATTAATTTTGAAAATATCTAGGGAAAAGAAACATAATCCTAAAATTTATTAATGAGAACCGTTTCTACAATTTTTATAAATAAGCAGAGAAGTTTTTTTAAATATTTTAGAGATATTTTGTTAATGTCCTTAAACACTTCATAAAAATGCTAAAAATATAAAAACAAAAGAGACTTTTTGAACACTTAAAAATTTTTCCAGAAACAAGAAAAGGTTAAAATTCTATAAATCTAGAAATTATAATAAATTCAAGAAAGAAAAGTTTTTAAAACCTTGTATTCATCAAAGAAATGTATTTTTTTCAGAAAAACCAGAAAGAAAGAGAATGTGATAAAAATAAGTAAAGTTTAGATAAAAAATTTAAAATAATCTTTTTAGGAACAATGAAAACTTACAACTTAAAACATTTTAGAGACATCGAGTAAATGTTTTCATAGAAATTTCATATATAACGAGAGAAACACATTACTGAAACATCTAGAAATGGTGAAACCTTTTAGAATATTAAAAGAAACCTTGAACCAAACAAAGAAAATTACTTGATTTTCTCCAAATGCTGCACTATTAGGTGTCAATAGAAGAAGTAGATAAAATCTTAATAAAATACAAACACAGTATACGTGTTTATTACTCTAAAACAATGATTCACCACAAAGTGGCTTCGTCAGGTAGGTGACCTGTTTCAACAAGTAACAACCTCATCAATCCAGTAGTTTAAATCCTATGAACTTATCCCCATCCTTTTGAGAAGCTTTCATTCCGAGCCATCCATCTAATTGAAACCATCAAATTATTAATTAATACTAAACACCATACAATCACCCTATATCTATAATACACCTCGACAATTTCGTTTTATGTTCAATTGCATTAACGTCACGTGCCAAAACGGCCAAGTGTAATGCGAGTGGAACGTTTAGGATCGGTTTCTGGGCGCAATTCCTCATATTCGAAGTGGTGTATTAATTACGATCGTGTGAATTACTAAAGGACATGTCGGAGCAGAGGACGCCTTGTCCGATTCCGCCCCGACGCTCTGAATTACAAATTACAAACGGCATTAATCAACTGCAGGGATCCACCGCATCAAATCTAGACGGCCACAATTTATCACCGAGACAAATCCGGAATATTATTATATTGAAAAAATAATTTGAAAAAAGAGTCACGTTTCAAATTTCCACCTATAATTTTTCATTCTCGTAAGTTCAAGGTTTAATATTTTATACTTATAATAATGGGAATTTATGGTTAGATATTAGTGTCGATTATTAAAAATTATACTCAAATTACACAAATCCACTCTCAAGCTCAGATTTGAACGAAGGTTTTTTTAATTTATTTATTAATCTTTGGTCTTCTTTTTTTTATGAATATTACCATAGATATTTATGTTGTTATAACTTCTGGATAGTATATAAATCATTTTTGGCGTTCTGTTTTCAATGTAAATAGTATCTAATCAACATATAAAGAAATAATAATCCTCGCCATAAATCCCGTGATAAAAAAAGCTTGGCACACTCATCTATAAAAATATGGTGAACAATAAAGGATATTCATAGCCCTTGACACACAGAAAACCGTGGCCGATTACTCTCGAATATATATAGGGGGTAATTTGCATGGCGGGATGATGGATGATGTTGGTCTCTTATCCGGGCGAAACTTGGAAAAGTTCGCTCTTTTGTGAAATTACGGTTTCGAGTAATTGTTGATCTGATTTTAACTTTGTTAAACTCTATCACACCTTGCTGTAATAAACAAGAGGAGTAAATTTACAAATATGATGTGATGTCTCAAGCTCAAGATAAAAGTTTAATGTGGTTACCAAGTTTATAGTGTTCAACTTGATAACACCTTAATAAATTATTTTATAGTCAGTTATAGTTTAAATTATATATAAAAATATTTTAATTTACAAATCCATCCTTTTGATTAAAAACTTCATTTAATGTTTATTAGTATTGGCGATACAAATAAATATTAAATTAAATTTTTTATTACAAGGGTGGATTTGTAAATTAAAATATTTTTATATATAATTTAAACTATAACTGACTATAAAATAATTTATTAAGGTGTAATCAAGTTGAACAATATAAACTTAGTAATCACATAATTATAAGTGAAATTCCTACATAGAAACTATTTTTATGTTATAATATAATAATAATAAAAACATAATTTATTTTTCAACAGAAAATAATAATAGGGAAAACTAATAAAAAATATTATATTCACTACTTAAACCTGCATTTATTAATTGATATGAAACGGATTAAATATACGAAAATCAATTAATTAATACACCCAGCTATTCATAGCAGTCCTCAAGTTCCTTTTTCACACTTTTATCACATCTGAAATCTCGCGCAGAAACATCTTAATCGCCAATTTCCCGGCGCCTCCACCATACATACGACCCAACTTTTATCAGGCTCGGCGGGCGACGGCAGTGGCGGTGATGGTGAGAAGAGGGGTTGTATCGCCCACCCCGTCCCCCTCATTCAGTATTGGCAGTAATGCTGTCCTCTACGTATACACTACCCACCGAAAAGAAGGGGATCGACGGGGTCCCCTAGACGGGATAAAAGTTAAAAGATGTTTATCTGTTTGCCGCGATCGACTCGAGTATTTTCTTTCGGAATGGCCTGGGGACGCGATCCGGAACGAGAGACGTGGGAAATTGGATTAGAGGGATTTTGATTGTGATCAGTTTCGGGGGGCGGATGATGATATTTTTTTTTTCGCAATAAAACGTAAAAAATATTTCGTCCTCCCAAAAAAAAAAAAAAAATACGGAACAATAGGTTGAGCCGTGTTGGTTTATTAATGAAAAACCATTGGCGTGATTTATTTATTCCATTATCACATCACGCATTTCATTTCACCCTTCAACGTAATCCCGTAAACGTGTAATTTATCTCATATCAGAAACTGCTGTGATATATTTACTCCTTTATTGCTTCTCTTCTGGTGACATAATTGCCTCCTGTTTGGGCACGTCCGAATCATAGGAGTCCTATATTTTTTTATAGAAATAAAGGATTGTGTTTATACACTTATAAAAAATACTAAAAATATACTTTAAAATCTACGACATATTTACTACACATAGATTTTTGGTCAGTAATTTAATTAGGGTTTATATTTTAAAATTTTAAAATTACTTAAAGTTTTAAAATTATAATAGAATACACTAAAATTGAATGTATAAACTTATATTTTAAAATCACTAAATATGTAGCTTTTTCAGGATGAAAATCTGATAATCGTTATTACTAATGCTTTGTTTTTGAAGGTCATCTAATAATCCAACTTATTCAAATAAAATCTACACATAAACCCTAATAATTTATATGTTACTTAAGAAAACTTATATTGTTTTATATTATATTTATATTTATTGTTCATATTGGTATATAAATAACTTGCTTTCATTATAGACAGTTTTAATTATTTATTAATAACCATATTGTCTATTCATCAATTTATTATATCATCAAACACATACATAAACTATAATCCCGCTGTCGAACCCATCAAATAATAATAAAGCGAGCCGGACGTGAAAAGGGCAAACGCCCATCATTATTAATAAATCGATTCGGGCAATTGATCTCTTTGAAAATTGGGACGAAGCCCTCGTTTCTATCGTACATCTGCATCCCCATTCTCCTGCACACGTTCGATTCAGATATGCCAGCACCGACTTGCATGCATCTGGGACCAATGTTCCGGTGATGATGATGTTGTCAAAATGAAATATTATTATGCGACAGAAAGTGATATTCAACGTGCAGATTTAATACGTTGAGGTAATATTTTCTAAAAACTTAAATTAATTTCAAAATCCTGTAAGCTTGAAACTCTTACCTTAAATTTAACATTCTTGTCAGGTTTAGAGGCGAACAGAGAAATATATATATATATATATATATATATATATATATATATATATATATTGTTATTTCACCGCCATCATTTATTAACTTAACTTTCTTAATAATGAATACACGCGCCGCAATTTTCACCCCATTGTTTCACGGCATTCCATTCTGTGTTTCCGTTTTGTCCATTAGTAATTTACTCGGTGCCAGAGACGCGAGCGCGCGCCCTCTGCCTGTATTCATTACAGAATTATTGTTAAACACTAAAGGGCTTTAATTACATTTGTTATTATCGGCATGATGTATGGCGTCATTTATCTCGACGTTTCAAAGTAGTACTCGAGAGGTGGAGAATGATAAAGCAGTTGCTTCAATACTCCTGCTTCTAAGACTTCGGGCTATACACGAATGTTGAGATATAAGTTATTATCACGTGAGGTATAAACTTTGTTTTAGAGAAAATTTGTAAAACATCATAAAAATTTGTATGAATATATCTCTACAAATCACAATTATTTTGTATTTATTTACATCTTACAACTTTTAATCAAAACCCTCGCTCGTGTTTTACTGATTGGAGGGTGGGATAGAGGCCCCCCACCCACCCTACATATACATGTTAACTTTAATACTATTTGTTGATGATTGTGCTGCTTACAAAACAATAAAACTTTATATGCAATAAAAAATAAAGCATAATCCAGATTTAAGTTTAAATATAAATGACCTTCTATAGCTAATCTTGATTTAAAGCCTTTACATATATCTTCTATATAATTTTTATTAATTTACACACTCAAAAATGTTATTTTGTCAATTTTCTTTTAAACAAATTTTGTAATTAAAGTTATTGCAAACCGCGAGGCGATCAGTAATTAAAGTTAATTCGTTTATGTAGGGTGGGTGGGTGGCCTCTATCCCACCCTCCAGTCAGTAAAACATCATCAAAAATTATTTGAAATATTTGTATGAATACATCAATTTAAAATTGCAATTATTTTGTTTTTGTTTACATTTTACAACTTCTAACTAAAACCCTCGATTATGTTTTACTGATTAGATGGTGGGATAGAGGCCACCCACCCACCCTACATATACATGATAACTTCAATTGCTAATCGTTGATAATTTTCCTGCTAAAAACGATCAAACGCTTTATGTAAAAAAAATAAACCAAAATCAAAATTCAAGTTTTTAAATAAATGATCTTCTATAGCCAATCTTATCTAATTGTAAAATTTAAAAAAAAGTTTTATCTTTTGAATTTCTTTCTTATTCAAAAACTTTTAGTAATTAATTTTACTCTAAACCGCGAAACGATTAGCAATTGAAATTTATATGTATATGTAGGGTGGGCAGGTGGCCTCTATCACAAAACTCAAAATTGTTAAGTTTTGTGTTTTCGAATTTCAATTATTTAATATTGATTTTTTTTTATTTTCAAATTTCCATTTTAAATTTAATTTTTTTTTCATTTTGAATTTTGAATTTTAAATTTTAAATTTTTGGTCTTAATTTTAAACAAGTTTCAATTTTTTATTTAAAATTTTTAATTTCGTATTGCCAATTTTATATTTTTTAATTTTAGCTTTCAATTTGTGTTTTTGTAATCTAATTTTTATTGTATTTTTTCAATTGAATGACATTGAATCAAATAAAATATGAATATAATTATGAATTTTGAAATTGAAATTTTTATTTTTGAATTTTTATATTAAATTTTGATTTTTATATTTTAATTTTGCACTTTCAAGTTTTAATTGTCATTTTTGAATTTTTTATTTACCATTTTTAATTCTGACTTTTCAATTTGTTTCAAAAGTGATTTGTTCTTGTAGTCTTAATAAGACACATTTGTTGTAGATTTTACGAAAATATTTTCGTGTTTTTTTTTTAAATTATTAGTTAATTTGAAATTCGAATTTTGTATTTTCAATTTTAAATTTTGTCTTTATAGTTTTCAATTTTCAATTTAGAAATTCAAATTTATAAATTTTCAGTTACAATTTTGAAATTGAAAAAAAGTGATAATTGAATTTTATATTTGCACTTTCCAGGTTTCAATTGTTAAATTAAAGTTTTGAATTTTAAATTTTGAATTTAGAATTTTTATGTTTCAGTATATAATTTTCAAATTTTTAAACGTTTTCCAATTTTAAATTTTGAATTTTCAAGTTTCAACATTGAATATTCTATTTTCAAGATTAAATTTTCGATTTTGATTTTGCAATTTTGTATTTCAATTATTATTATATTTGATTTTACAATGTTCAAGTTCCAATTTTAAATTAATGTAAAGGTTTTATTTTAAATTTTTACATCAGGAATTTATTGATAATTTTTACCTTTCGTACTCTTGACCTACCTTAATAAATACTATATTAAGGTAGGTCAAGGGTACGCTAGGTCAATATACAGTTTATTGTGGCAGGTCAGGAGTACGTTAGCTTAATTAATGGTTTGTTGGGGTAGGTCAAGAGTACGCAGACTTAATACATACTTAATAAAAGGTGGATACAGACAATTAATAATAATAATAATATATATTTATTACGTAAATCTTCATTTTACAAAGAATACACAAAAATAATTCTAAGATAATATATTGAAACCCCAACATTTCCCCTAAATATGAACACTGTTCATCAATTCTTCAGCTTATATCATCCAAAAAGTTAAGCTAGATTGAAAATGTATTTATATTTTTTACGTAAATTAGTGTTAAGACAGATGGTCGATAGCCCAAACGGACGGAGTATATTTTAATTTTCTTTTAATCAAATTTTGTAACCGAGGAGATCAGTAATTAAAATAAATACGTATATGTAGGGTATGTGGGTGGCTTCTATTCCATCCTCCAATCAGTAAAACATCATCAAAAATTATTTGAAAAATTTGTATGAATAAATCTCTAAGAATTGCAATTATTTTGTGTTTACTTACTTTTACAATTTTTAATTAAAACCCTCGCTTATGATTTACTGATTGGAGGGTGGGATAGAGGCCACCCACCCACCCTACATAAACCTAATAACTTTAAATACTAATTGTTGATGATTTTGCTGCTTACAAAGCAATAAAACCTTGTATGTAATAAAAAATAAACCATAATCCAAATTTAAGTTTAAATATAAATAACCCTCTATAGCTAATCTTATTTAAGCTTAATTTAAAGCATTTCAACGTAGCGTTTAATTTTTTATTAATTTACACACTCAAAAATGTTACTTTGTCAATTTTCTTTTATTCAAATTTTGTAATTAAAGTTATTGCAAACCGCAACACGATCAGTAATTGAAGAAAATATGTATATGTAGGGTGGGTGGGTGGCCTCTATCCCACCCTCCAGTCAGTAAAACATCATCAGAAATTATTTGAAATATGTATGATTACATCAATTAAGTAATACAATTATTTTGTGTTTGTTTACATTTTACAACTTCTAATTAAAACCCTCGATTATGTTTTACTGATTGCAGGGCTGATGATTTTGCTGCTAAAACAAACAAACCTTTTATGAAATAAAAAATAAAATTTATGTTTTAATATAAATGGTGATGTGGCCATCATAATACTTTCCCTGCTCTGTACAATTTATGTATATTAAAAAAACGGCGAAATTAAAAAAAGCTGTTCATTAACAAATCAATTAATTCAAAGTGTTTTAAAACAATAAAAATGTTTAGTGGAGATTCTTGAAGAACTACTAATCACTAATTTTTTGTAAGTTTAATATTTCAAAGTTACATACTTTACAAATACAAACTAGTGAGCATTTTTAGTTTCTTCAATATTTCAAAGCCACGTGATTCGAAAATAACCTGCTAATTCCATCCAAACTCATCAGATTGTTTTCAGAAAATTCTAAGAAAAACTCTTCAAAGTGATTTTTATAAAAAAAAACATGCACATAAATTTTAGAGGAAATTCTTGGAAAATCAGGTGGTCACTAGTTTTTGGTTTCTTCAATATTTCAAAGCCACATATTTCAGAAGTATATCCTGCAGATTTCTACAAAATTCGTCAGGTGGTTTTTAAATAATTAAAAGTAAAACACTTCAAAGTGATTTTTATCAAAATTATCAATAAGTTTAAGTGAGAATTCTTGAAAAACTAGTGATGATTAATTTTTGGTGTCTTAAACATTCGAAAGCCACGTGTTTCAGAAATATTTCCTGCAAATTCCATTGAAATTTATAGGGTGGTTTTCAAAAAAATTCAAATGGAAAGATATATAAGTGATTTTTATAAGAAAATAAACAACATATTTCAGTATAAATTCTGAAAAAAAAAACTGTTAACATTTATTTTTGGTTTTATAAATATTTCAAGGCCATTTTATGAATATAACCTCAATGTTTCATTAAAATTTTTATAAAAATTAAGAATCACTTCAAAGTGAATTTTAATTTAAAAGAAACAAACAAATTTTAGTTAATATTTTAGAAATCCTAAGGACGATAAATTTTTGTTACTTGAATATTTCAAAGCCACATACTTCAGTAATATATCCTGCAAATTCTGTCTAAATTTATCGAGTAGTTTTCAAAAAATTGAAAGAAACCTAAGCAGTAATTTTTATATAAAAAACAATCAATTTTAGTAGAAATTCTTGAAAAACTAGTCATCATTAATTGTTGATTTTATTATACCGTTAAGTCACACATTTCAGGAATATATCTTGCCAATTTTATCACAATTTATTGTAAGATTTTCAAAAATTTTATAAGAAAACACTTCAAAGTAATTTCAATAAAAAACAAAAATTTAATAAATATTTTTGAAAAAAAACAATTGATCATTAATTTTTGGATTCCTCAATATTTCAAAACCGCAAATCTCAGGACTATATCCAGCAAGTGATATCATAATTCTGTGGGTGTTTTTCAAAAAATCAAAGAAGAATAATTCAAAGTGATATTTATAAAAAAAAATCAACCAATTGTAGTAGAAATTGTGGAAAAACTACTAATCATTAATTTTTAATTTCTTCAATATTTCCAAGTCACACTTTCCAGGAATATATCCTGCAACTTCCATCAAAAATTCATAGAGTGATTTTCAAAAAATGCAAAGAAAAACACTTCAAAATGTTAAAAAAAGGAACAAACAATTTTAGTGAGAATTCTAAAAAAAACTAGTGAACATTTTTGGTTTTTTCAATATTTCAAAACCACCCATTTCAGAAATATATCCTGTTAATTCCATCCAAACTCATCTTGTGGTTATCAATATATTCTAAGAACAACACTTCAATGTGAATTTTATAAAATAATACAATAAATATTAGAGGAAATTCTTGAAAAACTAGCGATCTCTAGTTTTTAGTTTCTTCAATATTTCAAAACCACACATTTTGGAAATAAGCCTTGCAAATTCCATCAAAATTAAGCAAGTGGATTAAAAAAAATCGAAGTGATTTAAAAAATTCTAGCGGAAATTCTTGAAGAATTCACTATTTTTTAAATTTTTCAATATCAACGCCACATATTTCAAAAATATATTCTGCAAATTCCATCAAAATTCACCAGAAGGTTTTCAAAAAATTTTAAGTAAAACATAAGGTGATTTTTCTATAAAAAAAGTAATTTGAATGAAAATTCTTAAAAAACTAGTGATGATTAATCTTTACTTTCTTCGATATTTCAAAGACACATCTTCCAAGAATAAATCCTGCAAATTCCATCAAAATTCATAAGAAATTTAAAGGATAACACTTATTTTTCTCAATGCTGAATCATTAAATTTTTATCTAATGTTCATAGGGTAAAACAATGACTTTCTATATCTAGTCTGATGTTTTAATTAATATTTTATTATTTAAACAATATTATAAGACTACAAACACACATAGTGATCGAAAAAACGTAGATAAACAAATTGTAAACAGCAATTTCAATTCGTATCTTTGCCTAAGTCATTCTAATCCTACTCCAATAGCAAACATGCAGTCCTCGCATATTTACAAGAAACTCGACCGGATTTCCTTTCCATCATCCCCCCCGAATCCACTCGTCCTCGTCTCCGTCCCCTGTTGCTCCACGTCCTCCCCCGCACCATCCGTAATCTCTTTAGCGCAAAAGTTGCGAGCGTTTTTCTCGGCGCAACAAACTTTTTCCTATTTAAACATTCAAACTTTTTCTTTAAAAAGATGGGTCATAATTAAATCGACGGCGCTGGCATTAAAATTAATATCCGCCGCGCGGGCGGATTGTTTGCCGAAGGGTTAATTAGGTGTGACAGCGAGAATTTCCCTTATAAAATGATGGGTTATTTCTGAAACTATACGATAACTTTGCATGCGCGGAAGAGACGGGTAAATATTTGCGTTCGTTAATGAGTAATTATTAGATCATAAACAATTCAAGCGCTGTTATTATTATCGATCGTTTTTTTAATTGGTAATTAGCGACATTAATTATAAATGCAATAATAATTACAAAGGGAATGCAGTATTAAAATGATTATAGGTTTATGTTACTACCTATTAACGCAATTAAATTATATTTCTGATGGGAAAGCAGTAATTTTATATTAATCTGATTTTATTATAACGAATATATATGAAAATTGTTTATATAATTTAAATTTAAATTATGCCAATTAATTGTAATTCAAATAATATTCATCTAGTTTTATACAAATTAAAAATTAAAATTAGAACGTATTAGAATGACACTTTTTTATTAAAGCAGTGTCTTAATAATTTATTCATTGCCTATTGCAAAAAAGAAAAACAAACTTGAGGCGGTGATTTATTTTGGCATCAATTTCCCAGCACTCATTTTTCATTCAATAATTTATCGCATTGACATAAATCTCCCAACTGTTTGAACGTATAATATTTTCAGATACCGGTTAGAAGGAAGATTTATTCCACGCCGTGCTAGGGCACTAATCCCGTGGCACGGCCTCATTCAAATGAAGCTCTTTCGTGTCAGAAAACGTAATTTTCCGGATTAAGGCAAAATCCTTAGCGTCGCAAAATTTCCCCTTCTAACTCTAAAAGAAAATAACTATGTGTACGTTTAATATTGTTAAATGAACAATAAATATCGTGATTTATAGATTTAAAATTGTTGATACGAAAGAAATCTGCCGAATAAACAAAAAGTCACGTAGAAATATGACCAGAACGTAATAAATAAGAGGTGTATTTGAGTCAGCGTCTGCGAGAGTCGGTCGGAAAATGGGGGACGAAAGGAAAAATAAGACGTTGCCAAAAGTTCTTATTGATTTATTTTTTATCAAGTTATATAAAAACTACACCTAAATCGATTACTGACGTAATTTTCCGTTTCAATTTTCAGAATCTTGGAGCACGAGGACTTACTGTTGCAAGGAAGACGGTTGCAACTCATCGACGGAAACAAAGGCCACGCTCTTCATCCTCCTACCGGCAACGATCCTGACGCTCATCGCCGCCACAATACACTGAAATCCGTGAAGATAGAGAGTTCCCGCCACAACACAAAAATTCTAAACCGGTCTTTATCTATAGTCTTCCTACAATTCGCAAAGTTACAAGATACAATTTTTCAGTTTGAATTTTTCAATTATCCGCCCCCCTCAAAGCGTGTGGGCGGAGGTACCGGTAAGAGATCGCACATTAACAATCCAATTAATTGCCAAAATTATTCCCTTAAGAACGTATTTTTAACAAAAAATTGTAGTCGTAATTATGGTGGAGGCGCCGGTCTCCACGGTCTCTCACCGGCGTCGTGCAAACCCGTGCTTTTATTTCGAAAATCTATAAGTGAAATGATTTTATATTTATACATTTAGGCTAGGTAGTCACTCATGGTGTTGTAGTTAAAGGGAAATTTGTTTCAAATATTTAAATTATTATTACATATTATATAAAAAAAATTAATGAAATAATTCTAATTTTTGAAACGAACATCCCTTTTACATCCATTACGTACATTTATCGTCACCCCAATCTCCACCGAATATTTCTCTCCCTATTTTCCTCCTCAATGCCACCACGTATCGAGTGGTAACAGAAGCATACCATTACACAGATACTCACATATAAATATACAAAAAAAGAGCACGTGTAAATGCTATTTGTCGGCGGCTCGTGTGTAAATAAAAATCTGCGAAAATTCTGCTGATATCGAAATGGAAGCAGTTTTCCGAATTCGCATACGGCATCTAAATAAATAATGCATGGCGGGGATTAACATTTGCTGTTCTGTGTGTGTGTGTGAAAACGTTTCGGTTCGGTTATTTCTGTCGGATTTATTCCGGATAGTCGAAAATATGAATATTTGAATTCCGATGGGCGGAAGAAAGTTAATGTGGCGTTTACTGATAAATGAATAAAAGGTGGAATAATTGCGTTCGGGTTACATTGTCAACGATAAATCAATAATGATAATAAGAAGTTAATTTAAATATTATTTTACAAACAGTTTTTTATTGAAGCAATCGTTAGAAGATTAATTAAAACACTTTTAATTAACATAAAAATGTTTCACCAAAATTTAATTCATCGTACAATCATTAATGTTCAGTTATTAAAACAATATTTTTTATAAATTACTTTTTATTAATTTAACGAATTTTTTGTATTCAGAATATTGCTAATAAAACGTTGCTAATAATTTAAAAATTTTATTTTAATTTCTTATGTTAAATTGGTTTTTCGTTCATTACGTATATTAAACCATTGTTTCAGTGTTAAGTTTTATCAATTTTACTAAAACTTTCTTTTAGACCTTATTATTGACTTAACTGCACATACCAATTTCAAACAAAAAGATTATTATTATTTTATTTACATTAATATTATTTTATTTACATTGATATTCATTTTATTATTTAATTTATATTTATCCTAATAAACAGATTAATTAAGATGTAAATGGTGTAAATTCTAGAACTATTTAATCTCATTAAATTTTTATTCTGAACTTTGTTATTTATTATTAAATGCAACTTTACTGTAAAATCTACCGCACTGTTGTGTCACATTTATATTTTCTAATTTATCTCCCCCTCAACCGCATACATACACATACAGTGTGAACGATTTCAATGTTATCTTCAGCGCATTCCTCGGCGTATCGCGAGAACGGCTTTTGTCGAACAATTGCCAACGGAATCTTCCCTCCGTTTTATCTAATAGCTCGTGTGCGAGAATTCTGTTTATATACAGATGTAAAACGGTTAGAGCTTGATGTCGCTGTAAAGCGATGAAATAATTGATTTCGTAATAAATTGATAGTTATTGAGAGTTTATTTTAAATGATTACAAGTTAGCCCTAATATTAAAAAGTAAAAGTTTTAATTCTTATGAAAAATAAAACATTTTTTTACGTTTCAATCAATTCAAAGAGATTTTACATAATTAAATGCAATGGATATAAATTAGCTGTAAACTAAGAAGTGTCAGCTAAAGAAACAAACCAAATAACTATAAATGGTATTGTTAGTGTTAAAATTTGATGATGGTCAAATAGTTGAGTAACTTAAGCCAATCTCCTTTATATTATTATATTATTATATTTGTCTTTATCATCACTATCCCCCAACCGGTAACTTTATCTAATAGCTTTCTTTTTGAAATAATTAAAAACGTTTTGGGAAAATAAAGCATCAATTTCCTATAAAATCTGCACTTGAAGCTGATTTCACTTACTATAGTCTAGTGGAGAAATATTTTTTTTGAGGGTAGAAAGAATGTTTTAGAAGGTAAACTCCACCATTCACATTGTCTATTGTCTTGTCAATTATATACCTATTATTTCATAATGCTTTACCTAAAAATAAATGAGAAAATTATTCAAGACAAAAAAACTAAGAAATGTATTTCAACGCTCTATTAACTGGACCATTTAACCACGGTAGTGAACGTCAGTAATAAATAAAGCAGAAATCGTCTTATAATTACCCATGTATTTACTAAACTCTCTCGCGAATGTTTTACTGGTTTGAGGGTGGGATAGAGGCCACCCACCCACCCTACATATACATTGGTACTTCTTCCACTACTCCTCCTTGAATTTCTAGAAAATTATAGATGTATTACTGTTGATTAAATCAAAAAAATTATTAACGGCTTCTGATGTAGAATATAAATTTATATTTGTAGGATGGGTGGGTGGCTACTATTTCAACCACTAATAAGTACAGAATTAACAATGATTCTTCAAAATAAAATTATTTATAATAGATTATTTCCGTAATAAATAGTGTAAAACAATCTTGTAATTTATTGTACATTTTATAAACTCTTGCAAATATTTTAAAAATTACCGGTTGGGTTATAAATTATAGATGACAGATGACGGACATCATATGAAAGATAACAAATGATAGATGACAAATGGCAAATAAGGGATGACAGATGACAGATGATAAATGTAAGATCACAAATGACAGATTATAGATTACAGTTTAAAGTTGGCAGATAACAAATGATAGATGACAAATGACATATGATAACAGATAAAAAATGACAGATGACAGATGATAGATGACAGATGACAGAGGACAATTACCAATTAAATATGGCAGATTACAGATGACATAAAAACTATAATATATAACAAATAATAGTTGACAAATAACAAATGACAGATATAAGATGCTAGACAACAAATAACAAACTATAGACTGTATGAACAAATAACATTTTCAATAATTTCTTGTACAATTTATAAACATTTTCTAATATTTAAAAATTTGCGGGTGGGCTATAAATCGCAGATGTCAGATGACATATGACAGATGACAAATAAACAGACGACAGAAGACAGATGACAAATATTAGATCACAGATGACAGATGACAATTGTCATTTAAATATGGCAGATTACAGATGACAGATGACATAAAAACGATAATATAACAGATGTTGATTGACAAATAACAAATATAATAACAGACAAAAGATGCTAGATGACAAACTATAGACTGTATGAACAAATATCATTTTCAACAATTTCTTGTACAATTTATAAACTTTTGCTAATATTTAAAAATTAGCGGGTGGGCTATAAATTGCAGATGCCAGATATCATATGAGAGATGGCAAATGACATATGACAGATGACAAATAAACAGACGACAGATGACAAATGTCAGATCACAGTTGACAGATGACAATTACCAATTAAAGATGGCAGATTACAGATGATAGATGACAGATGACCAACGATAGATGACAGAGTACAAATAACAAATGGCAGATGAAAAATGTTAGAAGACAAATGACAAAATATAGACAATATGAAGAAAAAACATTTTCAACAATTTCTTGAACATTTTATAAACTCTTACTAATATTTTTAAATTAGCGGGTGGGCTATAAATTACAGATGACATATGGCGGAAAACATATGAGAGATGACAAATGACATATGATAGATGACAAATGATAAATGAAAGATAACAGAAGAAAAACGACAAATGACAGACGACAGATCACAGATGATAGATAACAAATGTCGGATTACATATGACAGATGATAGATTACAGATTAAAGATGGCAGATGACAGATGACAAACGTCAGATGATACATTTTATAAACACTTGCTAATATTTTAAAATTAGCGGGTGGGCTATAAATTACAGATGACATATGGCGGACAACACATGTGAGATGACAAATGACATATGACAGATGACAGATGATAAATGAAAGATAACAGAAGAAAAACGACAAACGACAGACGACAGATCACAAATGATAGATGACAAATGCCGGATTACATATGACAGATGATAGATTACAGATTAAAGATGGCAGATGACAGATGATAAACGTCAGTGGATAGACTACAAATAACAAACGGCAGATAACAAATGCTAGACGACAAATTACAAACTATAGACAATATGAAAAAATAACATTTTCAACAATTTCTTGTACATTTCATAAACTCTTGCTAATATTTTAAAAATTAGCAGGTAAGCTATAGATTCCAGATGACAGGTGGCGGACAACATATGAGAGATAACAAATGATAGATTACAAATTAAAAATGACATGTGACAGATGACAGATGACAAATGAACAGATGACAGATGACCTACGACAGATGACAGATGACAGATGTCAGATCACAGATGACAGATTAAAGATTAAAGATGCCAGTTTACAGATAACGAACAACATATGAGAGATGACAAATGATAGATGACAAATGACAAATAACAAATGACAGATAACAGATGCTAGTCGACAAATGGTGCGTTATAAATTACAGATGGCGAACAACATATGAGAGATGAAAAATAATAGATGACAAATGACAAATAAGATATGACAGATAACAGATGGCAGATGAGAGATGACAGATGACAGATGACAGATATACAACAGATGACAGATGACAGATATACAACAGATGGCAGATGACAGATATACGACAGATGACAGATGACAAATACAGACGATAAATAAAATACTATAGACAATATGAAAAAATAACATTTTTAGCAATTTCATCTACATTTTATAAACTCTTGCTAATATTTTCAAAATTAGCGGGGGAGCTTAAAATTACAGATGATGTATGACAGACAACATATGAAAGATGACAAATGATAGATGACAAACGACAAATAACAAATGATAGATGACAGATGACAAATGTCATATCACAGATGACAGATTACAGATTAAAGATGGCAGAATACAGATGACAGATAACAGATGACATAAAGTAGATAAAATATAACAGGTTATGGTTGACAAATAAAAAATGACAGATAACAGATAATAAACGACAAATGACAAACTATAGACAATATCAACAAGTAACATTTTCCACAATAAATGATTTTTTTTAGAAAATAGTTATCAAAATTTATATTTTCGTTGATCAATATTTGGTATGTCTTACTTTAAAATATGACTTTGTTAGAACTTGTTATTTCCTATTAAATTAATTTTATTATTCCATAGGACAAATGACAGATAGAGAATGACAGATGACATGATTGATGGAGTATGATATATGTCAGATGACAGATAACAAACGACATGAGTTATGACAGTTAACACATTATAGATAAAAGACTTTAAATAACAAATAACAGATAGTATTTTATGTATGACAGGTAACAGATATTAAATAATCTGTTGTCCATTTTATGACATCTGTTGTAAAATGACAGATAACAGATGACACATGACAAATGTTAGACGACAGATGTCAGATGACAGATGACAGACAACAGATGATAGATGACAAATGACAAATGTCAGACGACAGCTAACAGATGACAAATGACAGATGAGATGTTGCAGATTGCAGATTACAGATGACAGATTACAATCACAGAGAGAGAATGACAGAGACATTATTGATGAAGTATGACATATGTCAGATGACAGATAACAAATGACCTAAGTAATGATAGTTAACACATAATGGATAAAAGACTACAAACAAATGACAGATGGTATTTGACATATAACAGTTAAAAAACGACGTAAAATACATAAGAGATGAGAGATAATAGTTGACCAATAAAAGATGTCAAATGGCAAATTGCAAACATGCCAGATTTTTTTTTCATTTTTCATTTAATATGCAATATGAGAGATTACAAATAGACAATGACATGTAATAAAATTTCACAAATATCAACTATAGCATGTGTCAGATGACGAGTAACAAATGATATAAGTGATGACAGCTAACACATAATAGATAAAAGACTACAAATAACAAATGACAGATAGAATTTGATATGACAAGTAACAAATGACGTAAAATTGATAACAAATGACAGATAAAAGCTGACAAGTAAGAGATGATAAATGTCAAATCATAAATGACAGATGACAGATGACACATGAGAGAAAATAATAATAATTGACATCAAGAATTTATTTTCAGGGAATTAATGTCAAAAATTATACTTTCCTTGGCTAGAATATGGCATTTCTTACTTGAAAAATTCTTATTTATTTATCAAAAAAAAACAGTATTATGCCATATGACAGATGACACATAGAAAATGACAGAAGGCATGATTGATGCAGTATTATATACGTCAGATGGCAGGCAATAAATGACACAAGTGACGACAGTTAATACAAAATATAATTGACATATGACAGATAACATATGACATAAAATAGATAACAGATAATAGATGACAAATGAGAGACAATGGTTAATCTGCATAATTAACATCATCTTTAATAATTGCCTTTTTTTAAATAGTTATCTAAATTTAAATGTTCCTTGGCGAGAATATGGTATGTTCTACTTAAAAAATTACTTTGTTAGAACTTCTTATGTTCTATCAAAATAATTTTATTGTGTTATATAACAGATGACAGATGGAGAATGACAGATGACATGTTGATGCAGTAAGAAATGACTTCTTATTTTCAATCAAGATAATTTTATTATGCCTTATGACAGATGACAGATAGAGAATGATAGATGGCATGATTGATGCTGTAACAAATGACATAAGTGATGACAGTTAACACAAAATAAATGATATATCACAAATAACAAATAACAAAGATCCAATGAAAGAATTGACTCGACTTATGACAGATAACACATGACATAAAATATATAACAGATTACAGATTATAGTTGATGAATAATATATGATAGAACACAAATGACAGACAATGGACAATCTGAATAATTAACATTTTCAATAAAAATTGACATTAGATTTTTTTTAGAAAACACTTGTCAAAATTTATATTTTCCTTGGCCAAAATATCGTATTTTTCACTTTAAAAATTTACTTGGCTAGAACTTCTTAATTTCCATCAAAATAATTTTATTATGTTATATGGCAGATGACAGATGACATGTTTACTGCATCAACTTTTTATTTTCTATCAAAATAATTTTATTATACCATATAACAAATGACAGATAGAGAATGGCAGATGAAATGATTGTTGCATAAAAAAATGACATAAATGTTGACAGTTAATACACAATAGGTAATAGCCCACAAATAACAAATGACGTATATCAAATCAAAGAAGGTATTTGTAATATGACAGATAACATATAACATAAAATAAATAACAGATGAGAGATATCAGATATTAGTTGATAAATAACAGATGATATATGGCAAATGACAGACAATGGACAATCTGAATAATTAACATGTTCAATAATAATTGACATTAAGATTTCGGTTGTCAATTTTTATATTTTTTTAGATCAAAATATTGCACTTCCTACTTTGAAAAATGATTTGTTTAGAACTTGTTATTTTCTATCAAAATAATTTTATTATACCATGTGACAGATGACAGATAGCGAATGACAGATTACAAAGTCGCAAATCTACGTGTTTCACAATTATCAATTATTTCTCATAAACTTTTATATAATTTTTAGATTAGGGTAATGAATTAAATTTTGGCCCAGATTAATAGATCGCAGAGGCAATGAATAATTTATTGGGATAGGCTAGGAGTACGCAGGAACTATGAATAATATATTGAGATAGGTTAAGAGTACGCTAGTTCAATTAATAATGTTTTGAGAAAAGTCGGGAGTACCCTATTTCAATAAATAATTTAATAGCCTAGATTATTGTTTAACTAGTTTGTCAATTGTTTTTTAATGACAGATAACAGATAGCGAATGACAGATGAAAATGTTGCAAATCTACATGTTTGACAATTATAAATTATTTTTCATAAACCCTTATATATTTTTTTAGGTTAGGGTAATGAATTAAGTGTTGAGCCGTATTAATAGAAAGCAGGAACAATGAATATTTTATTGGCATAGGTTAAGATTACGCTGGGGAAATTAATAATGTTTTGAGAAAAGTCAGGAGTCAATTAATAATTTATTAGCCTAAGACATTGTTAATCTAGTTTGTCAATTGTTTTTTTTTTTAATGGTGGACATGTTGCAGATATCGAATGACAGATGGCAATGTTGCAAACCTACGTGTTTCAGAATTATCAATTATTTTTTATGAACTTTTATATATTTTTAGGTTAGGGTAATGAATTAAGTATTGACCCCGCTTAATAGAAATCAGAAACAATTAATAGGTTAAGAGTACGCTAAGGCAAATAATAATGTTTTAAGAAAAGTCAGGAGTACCCTTGATCAATAAATAATTTATTAGCCTAGGTTATTTTTTAACTAGTTTTAACTTGATTGTTTTTTTAATGCCTTTCTGATAATTACCAAATAATTTATTAGCCTAGGTTATTTCTTAACTAGTTTGTCAATTGTTTCTTAATGCGGGATGGCTTTTTTTAAATATTTTTTACATAATTACCAATTCCCTCTTATTCTTTAAAATTTCCATTATTTTTGGAAATTGTCGACTGCTTTTTAGTTTTTTGTCCAAATGTTTTTCCAAAAATCTCCGCTGTTTATTTGTTTGCTTTTTTAAATGTAATGTTTCCATAACATAATTTTCAAAAAATTCTGTTTGGAAACTAAAAATTATTTTCATCACGAACAATTTTCTAAATTTAGAAATGGTGTTACATCCATTTTTGGCTGGTTAGGTTTGTAGGCTGGAAGTACTATTTATATTAAAACCTGGCTGGAAGTACTATTTATTTCCTACAATTTTCTAAATTATTGTCAAATACTCAAAATCAAATTTTCAAAAAATTTGAATACCATTAAGAAAGTATATAAAACTATTATTTAAAAAAATACATATTTTCTTACATATACTTTTAAATTTCTATTATTTTTGACAATTGTCGATTGCTTTTTGATTTTTTTTCAAATGTTGTCTTACAAAAATCATTTACTGTTTATTCTTTTGCTTCTCTTAAATGTAATATTTCTATAACTTAATATTTTTCTTAGGAATTTTCAAATGTTTTTCCATAAATTTCTGGAAACTAAAAATTATTTTTATCACGAACTATTTTTTAAAATATTTTCAAAAACTCAAAATAAAATTTTCAAAAAATTTAAATACCATTAAAAAAAGGTAAAAAATTATTTAAAAAAATATTTATTAATTTTCAAAAATCGAGAAAAAAAAACATTTAAATTTTCAAAGTAAAAATAAGAAGGAATAAAAAACAATTTGTTTTGTCACTTTTTTATTTTTCCTTTGAAAATTTTTTTGTTCTAAAAACGTAATATTTTGACAAAAATCAATTTTTCTCAATGCCTTAAGTAAGGGTAATAATTAATTGATTCAGATGAGCATACTTTTAAGTCATCTGAATCAATTGGCTAGGGCAATTAATAATATTTTGGGGTAGGTCAAAAGTACGCTACGTCGACTAATACATTTTTCAGACCAAGTGATTGTTTAATTTGTTTGGCAATTTTTATTTTCAAGGAGCCACAATTTATTTTAAACCTTTTCTACAAATTTCTACGGATAATTTACAATTCTTACTCTGTATAATTTATTTTTCCAAAATATTTGTTTGATAAGAAGGTATAATAATTTTTTATCTTGCTTAAAACTAAAGTCTACTAACATAAATTAGTACATTGACAGTTTTCTTATTACATTTGATATTTTATAATCACAAATTCAGGTAATCAAAATATAAAAATAACAAAATTTACGCTTGGTTTGTTTCACTCTTTATTTATTTATTTAAACTGACTTGTTTCGACAATTATGTCAGTTTAAATAAATAAACAGTGAAATAAACCAAGCGTAAATTATGTTACTTCTATGTTACAAAATGTTTTACCACGAGTTACATGAGAAAATCATTAAAAAAAAAAAATTAGATACAATTTTTTATTTCTTATCGAAAAATTTTATTATTACTATTATCTATCAGATAAAATAACTCATATAACACTAAGTTATGAAGAATGTTATTTATAGATTGCAAATTGATTTGTTTTTATTGGCATCTATATTCTTTTAACTAACTGTTCAAACTGAGGTGTGGACTGTCAAAATTATTATTTGTTTAGTGTGATAAAACTAGATACGAAGCGTCAAGCATGTTTTATTATTTGAAAATTGTTTTTTTTTCTAAAATTTCATTGTAATAAATTAGCACAATCTCATGTAAACATTCTAAAGCTCTTCTATATAAGGTGACTTTTTATTATTTTTATGTCAATTTTTAATATTAAGAATTGATATAAAAATAATAAAAATACTGAAACAGAAGTATATTTCAATCGATCAATTTTTAAGAGTTAAGTTTATTAAACTAAAACAGTGTTTGCATTCAGAAAAGGCATATAAACTGGCTCATATTAAACGTTTTAATATTAATGGCTGTTGGAAAATATTTTCCACTTTTAAAAAGCCAAACAATAACTCGCGCTTGAAAGTTTTCAATAAACAGATTATTATCGCACGTTGTCCTATTCGAAACACTTTTATTTTGTTCCATTCAATTTTTATTTTTCACTATACGCGGGTTTTGAATGCTTTATGTCATCTATATAAATCGATTAATAGCGATTGAAAATTTAACGTAAAAAAACATTTTTCAAAAAAAATCAATAAAACAGATTTTACTATGAATTAAATTCTCACTGAACCCGTGGTGAAACATTTATATATTAATTAGAGTTTAATTAAACTCTAATTAAAACAGATTTTACTTTGTGATACAATAAAAATTGTTATTATGTATTAAATAAATGCACATTTCGGTTGCTACAATTTTAACCATTTTTTTTTTCATTTTAACGAGCGAATTTTCCAATTCGCTTGAATTGTGTATTTATGCAGAACGCACCGAATGACGTACATCGAATTCGGCGTGATTACTTTCACAAAAGTCACGATTTTGATTGGAAAAATAACTAAAACTGGGACCGATTATAGTTGATTTTTTTTCCTGTCCATGCAAAAAAACAGGGACGGATGCAATGTATTTATTCAATAAATATGCACAGAAATTTTCGACCCGATCGCGAATATATGGTGGATGCGCCGGGATATAATAAAAAAAATTATTTCAAATTCACTATAAATATAAAAATAATAATAAATGCGTATAATTAAATCGATTTAATTTATTTTTCTTAACAATTTCAAATTGATAATTAATGGGTAATAAATGAAATATGACGGGCAACGTAATAATTGCAAATAAAATGTATTACAGTGACGTTTTTTGGTGGATGCGCCGGGAGCATAAAAAATTTACAACAAATTTCTTATACTTATGTTAATAATTTTTCTTGTATTACAACTTTGGATTATTATATCGATCCCAGCGCATTCACCATTTCATATTAAACTATTATTTATATTTATTTATTAACATCCATTATAAATTACATAATTAAATTAACAAATATTTAATTATAGTTATTGATTAATATCAGTTAAACGAATACCCTGCAAATTAAACTTTCCAGATTTCTTTTTTTATATCCGCGCAATATACGATCCTAAAAAAATCTAATAAATACGGAACATGAAGAGATTTATTAACTCCTCGACGTTACCATTCAGCGCGCACACATAACAGCAACAAAAAAGGCATTTTCGCGTGCAATTTTCCCATATCTCCCTCCCCCCCTTGACGATGCTTATCACCACCACCCACCAACACCCGATCCGTCTCCCTAACATCCCCTCCGTTCCGCCCACACACTTCGCATAGAAATAAGCAATATAACGCCGAGCAGCCGCGACGACGGAAGGGAATTCCACAAGAAAAGAATAGAAAAAAAAACGTATATCAAATCGGTGGCGCGAACGGCGTAAATTATAAGAACATACATATATTCTAAAATTCATAATTCTAATGAGAGGAAATTATAAACTTAGGACATAGATATATTATACATAAATTTTAAACAAAATGCATTTTCAAGATACAGTTTCGATGAGGCGACGAGGCGCATTTTTATTTTGTAATGTATTATTATTATTAATAATATATTTAGAGAGATAATTATATATATATTTTAAAAAAAATTCAATCCTGGTTCTTACGATTTTCACCGTTTTAATAAAATACGATTTATAATTAAAATATTTTAATTTTTCAATCATAACCAAATATTGCTTTAATTGTTTTTAAATAAAAGATATTATAAAACCGTTGTAGATAAATTAAAATCTTTAATAATCAACGTGAAAATCGTATACAAACCAATAGATTTATTTAAATAAAAATAAATAATAACATCAGGATCGAAAATTTTCGAATTTTACCTGCGAAGGAAACTCCTGCTGGAGATTTTCATACATTTAAAAAAAAATGGTAAACATGTACTAATTAAATAATACAAAAAAGAAAATCTAGTGATAGTTAGGAGTTAGCTACATCTCTAACGCTTTATACGTAAAACAGAAATGAATTATATATATATAAACATTAAAAAAAAATACCAACGACACACACACACACGTTTGTGACTTTAGAACAGGACTTTTTGTGGTCGAAATCCGCGCACTAATTTCCTTGGAGGCTTTAGCATGTAAAACGCAAAAGTAACGCACGTTCAGAATAAATCTTTACTTGACTCGCAGTGAGATCATGTAATTGTCTTGTTTTCATCATTACGTTGATTATGTAATAATGTGGTTAGTTTAAGGCACTGATTTGTTTGTAAAATTTTGAAGTGACTATTAAATTGTTAAACACATTTATTTTCAGGCTAATTTGATGTGAGATGTTTGCTCTATTAAGTGCTGATATTAAAAAAAAAAGAGATAAAGTTAATTTCACCACGGGTTAAGTAAGAATTTTTAATACACGTAATTTACACCATTTGCAGGAAATGCTAAAATGGTAATTCAAATATTTTTAGTTACTAAAAAATACGTTGCAATTAATTAATTATGAATACATACACTAATTATTTATTGATATTATTAATTTTAATCTGTTTAAGTTTACTGTATTTGATATTATCCCAGTTTGGTTCTTCCTGTCAGACAATAAAGTTTACTATTATTATTATTATTATTATTATTATTATTATTAAATCATTAATTAATTTAATTTAGTTTATTAGAAAATAATTGTATTTAATATTTCACATGTATAAAAGTTCAAATGAAATATGTGATCCACCGAGATATTGGTAGCACTTCGGAGAGCACACATTAAACATTGAAGGCCTCGTGATTTATCTCCCTTTGTTTTTTTCCTTCCTCCGCCACACAGGGAAACGTCTAACTCAATCCGTGGCCATCTTTAATGCATGGACACACGTCGAACCTAGGCCCTGTCGGATGATACATTGCAGTCGCTATCCAGCGATGATTTATCGAAACTGTTACATATTAATGCCGGCAAACGTTTACCGCCCTTAAAAAAGCCATCAGTCCATAGATTCGATTCATCGGAATGTATTTAATGTATTTATTTGATTGATACGTTTAGAAATTTTAAGTTAAATTAGTATGTAAATATAGCTATTTTTATATACTGTAAATTATTATTATTGTGCAATTTTTACGCCTGAATATATCACAGTATAATTGTACAGACATATAAATTCCGCAAAGCGGAAATGTACGTCTAAATAATGCAATAACGACATTTCAACATAATTTCAATTTGAAACGTTTGTTTCACGTATTTCAAGTATTTTTCGCCCTTAATATCCATCCAATTTAATTATAAATTTGAGAGCATGTAACAAGGATAAATTTAAAGTATACACTTTAACTTCTAATCTACATAAGCGATTGTTTTTATTGGACGGGCTTTAAAAGTTCCTAGAGAACTCGATGCAAACAATGTTTATTCCGTTTTCCTACATTGAGCACAAAAGGTCCATAGCCTCTCGGATCGGATCCGAAACTATTCTGGGATGAAATCCCCCTCTCTCTCTAACTCTCTCCCTCTCCGTCTAGAGTCCACAATGACCGCTTAAGCCTGATCTGGTAGGACGGAATCAGATCGTTGCACGGTCCGGAAATGCTCATTACGATCCTTGTAAACAATTGCACAATGTCGCTTCCATTAAATCAAACTGGCGTTGAAGTGGATGATAAAATGTGATTTCTTTGTTTCAATGTTTAATGACTTGACAGTGAATTTAAAATATGATTTCTTTATCAAACACATTTAAAAATTTCGGAATTAATAAACTACATATTTACTTTCTTGTAAATTAAAAACGACAATGACGATTTGACAAATATTACTTTATGACTATATTTCTATTATCTGATCCCAGACATTAAATATAATTCGACAAACGTTAGATAAGAGATAACAGATGACATGACAGATGACAGATGACAGATGATACATAGATGACTGATAACAGATAATTGATGACAGATGACAGATGATACATAGATGACAGTTGAGAGATGACAGACGACAGATGACAGCTGATAGACGATAGTTGTCAGATGATAGATGACGAATGACAGATGACAGATGGCAGATGACAGTTGACAGATGATAGATGCCAAATGACAGATGATAAATGTCTGACTTAAATTTTGATTTTGTTTTTTGTTTACCCCCAAATCAGTAAAACATAAGCAAGGGTTTTAATTAAAAGTTGTAAAACAATAATAATTTTTGATGATGTTTTACTGATTAAAGGGTGGAATAGAGGCCGCCCACCCACCCTACATATACATATAAATTTCAATTACTGATCGTCTCGTGATTTGGAGTAAAATTAATTACAAAAGTTTTTGAACAAAAAAGAAATTCAAAACGTAATTTTTTTTTAGTGCGGTAATCAATAAAAATTTTATTCACGATGGGTGAGACTTTGAATCTCAATTAGATAGGATCAGCAGTAGAAAGTAATTATTATTTAAACTTAAATTTTTTATTGTTTCTTGCAGCAAAATCATCAACGATTAGTAATTTTAAATAATATGTATATGTAGGCTGGGTGGGTGGCCTCTATCCCACCCACCAATCAGTAAAACATAAGCCAGGGTTTTAATTAAAAAGTTGTAACATATGAATAAACACAAAGTAATTACAATTTTTAGAGATTTATTCATACAAATTTTTCAAATAATTTTTGATGATGTTTTACTGATTGGAGGGTGGAATAGAGGCCACCCACCCACCCTACATATACATATAAATTTCAATTACTGATCGTCTCGTGATTTGGAGTAAAATTAATTACAAAAGTTTTTGAATAACAAAACATTTCAAAAGGTAAAATTTTTGAGTGAGGAAATTAATAAAATTTTCATGCACGAAGGGTGGGCAGACTTTAAATCTAAATTAGATTAAGATTATCTATAGAAGGTCATTTACATTTAAACTTAAATTTGGATTATCCTCTTTTTTATTACATACAAGATTTTATTGTTTTTTGCAGCAAAATAATCAACGATTAGTATTTAAAGTTATCATGTATATGTAGGGTGGGTGGGTGGCCTCTGTCCTACCCTCCAATCAGTAAAACATAAGCAAGGGTTTTAATTAAAAGTTGTAACATATGAATAAACACAAAATAATTACAATTTTTAGAGATTTATTCATACAAATTTTTCAAATAATTTTTGATGATGTTTTACTGATTGGAGAGTGGGATAGAGGCCACCCACCCACCCTACATATACATATAAATTTCAATTACTGATCGTCTTGCGTTGTGGAGTAAAATTAATTACAAAAGTTTTTGAATAAAAAAGAAATTCAAATGGTAAAATTTTTTAGTGAGGAAATTAATAAAAATTATATGCACGATGGGTGGGCACACTTTTAATCTATATTATAAAAGATAAGCTATAAAAATTTATTAATATTTAAACTTAAATTTTGATTTTGTTTTAATTTTTATTAGATAAAGGGTTTGGTTTTTTTACCAGGAAATCTTCAACGATTAGCGATTAAAGTTATCATGTATATGTAGGGTGGGTGGGTGGCCACTATCCCACCCTCCAATCAGTAAAACATAAGCAAGGGTTTTAATTAAAAGTTGTAAAATATAAATAAACACAAAACAATTGCAATTTTTAGAGATTTATTCATACAAATTTTTCAAATAATTTTTGATGATGTTTTACTGATTAAAGGGTGTGACAGAGGCCACCCACCCACCCTACATATACAAATAAATTTCAATTACTCACCGTCTCGCGGTTCGGAGTAAAAGTAATTACAAAATTTTTGACTAAGAAAATGAAATTCAAAAGGTAAAACTGTTGATTGAAATTAATAAAAATTTTATGCACAATGGGTGGGCAGACTTTAAACCCAAATAAAATAAGATTAACTATAGAATGTCATTTATATTTAAACTTAAATTTTAATTTTGTTTTATTTTTTATTACATAAAGGGTTTGATTGTTTTTAGCAGGAAAATCGCCATTGATTAGCGATTAAAATTATCATGTATATGTAGGGTGGGTGGGTGGCCTCTATCCCACCCTCCAATTCGTAAAACATAAGCGAGGGTTTTAATTAAAATTTGTAAAATATAAATAAACTCAAAATAATTGCCATTTTTTGAGATTTATTCATACAAATTTTTCAAATAATTTTTGATGATGTTTTACTGATTGAAGGATGGGATAGAGGCCACCCACTTACCCTACATATATAAATGAATTTCAATTACTGATCGTCTCGCGGTTTGAAGAAAAATTAATTTTTTAAATTAATTTTTTTTAAGGTTTTGAATGAAAAAGAAATTCAAAAGGTAAAATTTTTGATTGAGGAAATTAATAAATTTTTTATGCATGATGGGTGGGCTGAATTTAAATCGAAATTAAATAAGATTAGCTAGAGAAATTCATTTATATTGAAACTGAAATTTGATTTTGTATTATTTTTTATTATATAAAGGGTTTGATTGTTTTTACCAGGAAAATCATCAACGATTAGCGAATAGAGTTATCATGTATATGTAGGGTGGGTAGGTGGCCTCTATTCCACCCTCCAATTAGTAAAACATAAGCAAGGGCTTTAATTAAAAGTTGTGAAATATAAATAAACACAAAATAATTGAAATTTTAAGAGATGTATTCATACAAATTTTTTAAATAATTTTTGATGATGTTTTACGGATTAAGAGGTGGAATAGAGGCCACCCACCCTACATATACATATAAATTTCAATTATTGATCGTCTCGCAGTTTGGAGTAAAATTAATTACAAATTATTTGAATTAAAAAAAAGAAATTAAAAAGGTAAAATTTTTGAGTGAGGAAATTAACCAAATTCTTATTTACGATGGGTGGGCAGACCCTGAATCTAAATTAGACAGGATTAGATATAGTTTATATGTAAATTAACTTAAATTTGGATTAAACTTTATTTTTTGTAACATACAAGGTTTTATTGTTTTTGCAGCAAAATCATCAACGATTAGTATTTAAACTTATGATGTATATGTAGGGCGGGTGGGTGGCCTCTATTCCACCCTCCAATCAGTAAACCATAAACGAGGGTTTTAATTAGAATTTGTAAAATTTTAATAAACACAAAATAATTGCAATTTTTAGAGAGTTATTCATACAAATTTTTCAAATAATTTTTGATGATGTTTTACTGATTGGAGGGTGGGACCCACCCTACATATACTTATAAGTTTTAATTACGTGTCGCGGTTTGGAGTAAAATTAATTACAAAAGGTTTTGAATAAAAAAGGATATCAAAAGTTTAAATTTTCAACTATTTCAAATCGATTCTTCTGCGCCTATGTATAAAATAATATTATTTATTTACTTTTGTTTATTACTATTAATTTTTAATTGTTGATTAGTTGTTAAGTAGTTTAGATGAGTTTGTTATTTTATTTTTATATATTTATTTTTCTCAATGTTGTTTTATTTTGTTTTTTTTTCTAATGTACCTAGGGTGAATGCCGTCAATAAAGTTATTATTATTATCCAATACTTTTGGAAAAATTTTAAAACAGAATTTTGAATTTTGATATTCTTAAGATTTTTTGAGGTTTTTTTTCATTTTCGGTGTCTTAAATTTAAATTACTTTCATTTTTAACTACATATTTATTTCTTTCGTGTATTTATGTTTTCTTATATTTTTCGTTTCTTTTTAAAATTTAAGAATTTTTGCGAAGCTTAAGAAATTTTTCAATAAAAAGTATTAAAGTCCTTTAGGTTGTTGTTTTTCAATCAATGCCAAATTTTAAAATACCGTTGAATCTTTCACAGAGGATTATGTTTCACGTTTCTATGAATTTTTTCATTTTTCTATTTCTTCCACTCAAAAAATTTTATAATGAATTTTTATGTTTTTATTTCTATTTTTGTGAAATTTTGGATTTGATTTTTTGTCATTTTGCCTAGGAATTGTTTCGCATTTTTTATTAAAAAGTTTTGACGCAAGAAATTGTTTTTTTTTTTTAATTTTTTCCACTCAAAAATTCGATCAACCTTTTATATAATTAAAAAATACGAAAACATTTCATGAATCTACAACATTGATGTATTTGATTAAACTATTATATGTTTAGAGTTTTAATTTTTCGTTGCATAATTTTGGATTTTGTTTTTTTTTTAATTATTTCTGTTTTATTTTATGTTTTTCTTTTTGGACTTTTTTTTTTCTTTATTGACAGGATTCACCCTATGTACATTAAAAAAATACAAAATAAATCAACAGTGATAGAAATAAATAAATAAAAATAAAATAACAAACTTATCTAAATTAAACAACAATTAAAAATAAATAGTAATAAACAAAAGTAAATAAATAATATTATTTTTTACATAGGCGCAGAAGAATCGACTTGAAATCTCAAATGCTTCGAGAAAATTAGTTTAATTATTATAAAAAATTCTTAGATTTTAGAGACAACAGAAAATTAAAGAATAAATAAAACTCAAGCATCCTAAATTAAAATACAAAATCTGTAAAGAAAAACTAAAACTCTAGTTTTTTGATTGATTTATTTTTTCTCTGGTTTCCTTTAAAAGAAATTAGTATTATTTTTAAGTTAGAAATTTTGGTTTCTTTTAAAATTTAAGAATTTTTATCAAATCTTAAATTAATTTTTCAGTCAGTGACAAAATTTTAAAATTTTGCGATTGATTCTTCATCAGAAGTTTTCTGTTTTATTTTTCTATCTCTCACACTCAAGGCATTTTAATATCTGATAGTATAAATTTTTGAAAATCTTTTAAATTTTAGTTTATATTTTTCGTTATGGGATTTGTATTTAAATTATTTTTTGTATTTTAAAGTATTTTTATTCTTTTTTAAAAGTCGGTAAAGACAGACACTTTCTTTGCCTTTTTAAAAGCCCAAAGCTTTTGAAAAATAGTTTCAATTGTAAATATTTTTAAATTCAAGTCAGACTTTTAAAATTAAAATCTCTGCATTCGATTCTCCATTAGAGGATTTTAGTTTTGGGTTCTAGCAATTGTTTTTTTTTTCTCTATTAATTTTGCTCAAGAAATTAAACTATTTAATTGTTTAAAATTTTCATAATTTCAGTTTTGAATTTTTTGTGGTAAGATTTTGAATTTTGTTGTCTTGAAAATTTTTTAATCTTTTTGTTCTTTATGTTTTTCTTTACTTTTTAAAAGTTAAGAAAGACAAACACTTTCTTTACTTTCTTAAAAGTCCAAAACTTTTGAAAAATAGTCTCAATTGTAAATATTTCTCCCTTAAAGCTAAAGTTTTAAAATTAAAATTTCTGCATTCGATTCTTCATTAAATGATTTTGGGTTCTAGCAATTGATTTTTTTTCTATTGATTTTACTCAAGAAATCCAACTATTTAATTGTTTAAAATTTCCTTAATATTTCATTTTTGAATTTTTTGTGGTAAGATTTTGAAGATTTTTGTCGTGTTGAAAATTTTTAAATGTTTTTATTCTTTATGTTTTCCTGTACTTTTTAAATATTTATTATTATTATTATTATTATTATTAAATGTTAAGAAAGACAAACGCTTTTTTTACTTTCTTATAAGTCCAAAACTTTTGAAAAATAGATTCAATTGGAAATATTTCCCAATTAAAGCCAAAGTTTTAAAATTAAAATTTCCGCCTTCTATTCTTCATTAGATGATTTTGGGTTCTAGTAATTGTTATTTTGTTCTCTATTGTTTTTACTCGAGAAATTAAACTGTTTAAAATTTCAGTTTTGATTTTTCGTGGTAAGATTTTGTTTTCGCATTGTTTAAAATTATGTTTTTATTCTTTCTGTCTTCCTTTAGTTTTTGAAATTTTTAAAAGACAAACACTTTCTTTGCTTTTTAAAATTTCAGAAGTTTTGAAAATTAGATCTCAGTTATAAATATTTGTCAGTTAAAGCCAAAGTTTTAAAATTAAACTTTCTTGCCATCAATTCTTCATAAGAGAAATTTTTCCCCAGGACTCTAGCAAATCATTTTTTCCTTAGTGTTGCTACTTAAAAGAGATTAAACTATTTAAATTTTTGTAACACCTCAAAATTTCAGTTTTTATTGTCCATTGTAGGATTTTAGATTTTTTTTCACTTTACTGATCTCTCTAGTTGATGCTTGAAGCCATATTTGTAGTTTGAAAATGACCATGTAATGTTTGAAACCGGTCACTAATAATAAAAACCGTGTGTTTGTTAACAACAAAGTGAATTTTATTTATCGTTCTAATTTACTGATCTCTTATTAGGCTAGAAATATTTCTTCGTACTCAAACAATCCAAATAATAAATAAGTATAATAAATAAGTATGTTTATACTAAATTGTACTCTACGTGAGGAAATTAATAAAGTTGTTATGCTTATTTCTTGAAGAATTAGTAATCACTAAATTTTGGTTACTTTAATATTGAAATGTCACATATTTCAAAAATTTATCATATACTTGTTTCTCATTAATCACTTGGTGAAACATTGTATTAATTTAATCTAAAACATACATTTCAAAAATATATTTAAAAAAAAACCAATGAACATTTTTGGTTTCTTCAATATTTCAAATCCACGTGATTTAAGAATATCCTGCTAATTCCATCCAAACTCATCAGGTTATTTTCAGAAAAATCTAAGAAAAACTCTTCAAAGTGATTGTTATAAAAAAAACATACACATAAATTTTAGAGGAAATTCTTTGAAAATCAGGTGATCACTAATTTTTGGTTTCTTCAACATTTCAAAGCCACACATTTCAGAAGTATATCCAGCAGATTTCATCAGGTGGTTTTTAAATAATTAAAAAAAACACTTCAAAGTGATTTTAATCAAAAACATCAACAAGTTTAAGTGGAAATTCTTGAAAAACTAGTGATTATTAATTTTTGGTTTCTTAAACATTCCAAAGCCACTTGTTTCAGAAATATATCCTGCAAATTCTATTGAAATTCATAGAGTGGTTTTCAAAAAAATTTAAATGAAAATATATATAAGTGATTAAGAAAATAAACAACACGTTTCGGTATAAATTCTGGAAAAAAACTGGTAATATTTATTTTTTGGTTTTCTAAATATTTCAAAGCCAATTTAGGAATTAATCCTGAAAATTCCAATAATTTAAAAAAAAATCAGAATCACTTCAAAGTGATTTTTATTTAAAAAAAAACAACAAATTTTAGTGAATATTTTAGAATTATTAAGGACCATAAAATTTTCGTTACTTCAATATTTTAAAGCCACATACTTCAGAAATATATCCTGTAAATTCTATCTAAATTCATCGAGTGGTTTTAAAAAATTTTAAAGAAAACCTACAGAGTAATTTTTATATAAAAAAACAATAAATTTTAGTAGAATTTCTTGAAAAACTAGTGATCATTAATAGTTGATTTTTTTATAACCTTAAGTCACATATTTCAGGAATATATCCTGCCAATTTTATCACAATTTATTGTAAGATTTTCAAAAATTTTATAAGATTACACTTCAAAGTGATTTCCATAAAAAACATAAAATTTTAATACATATTTTTAAAAAAACAATTGATCATTAATTTTTGGTTTCTTCGATATTTCAAAACCGCAAATCTCTATATCCAGCAAGTGTCATCATAATTCTGTGGGTGTTTTTCAAAAAATTCAAACAAGAATACTTCAAAGTGATATTTATTAAAAAAAACAACCAATTTTAGTAGAAATTCTTGAAAAACTACTAAACATTAATTTTTAGTTTCTTCAATATTTCCAAGTCACACTTTCTAGGAATATATCCTGCAACTTTCATCAAAATTCATAGAGTGATTTTCAAAAAATTGAAAGAAAAACATTTCAAAATGTTAAAAAAGAATTACAAATAATTTTAGTGAGAATTCTAAAAAAAAACTAGTGAACATTTTTGGTTTCTTCAATACCTCAAAGCCACGCATTTCAGGAATATATCCTGCTAATTCCATTCAAACTCATCTTGTGGTTATCAATATATTCTAAGAACAACACTTCAATGTGATTTTATAAAAAAAATACAGTAAATTTAGGAGGAAATTCTTGAAAAAACAGTGATCTCTAGTTTTTGGATTTTTCAATATTTTAAAACCACACATTTTGGAAATGTACCTTGCAAATTTCATTAAAATTAAGCAAAAATAATTAAAAGTGATTTAAAAAATTTTAGTGGAAATTTTTGAAGAAGTAGTGATCACTAATTTTTATTTTTTTAATATTTCAACGCCACATATTTCAAGAATATATTCTGCAAATTCCATCAAAATTCACCGGGAGGTTTTCAAAAAATTTAAAGTAAAACACAAGGTGATTTTTATATTAAAAAATTGGAAATTCTTGAAAAACTAGTGATGATTAATCTCTATTTTCTTCGATATTTCAAAGACATATATTTCAAGAATATATCCTTCAAACTCCATCAAAATTCATAGGCTGATTTTTAAGAAATTTAAAGGAAAACACTTCAAATTATTAAATGTATTTTTCTCAATGTTGTTTCATTAATTTTTTTCTAATGTACATAGGGTGAAACAATGACTTTCTATAGCTGATCTGATCTTTTAATTAATATTTTATTCTTTAAACAATATTATAAGAGTACATACACACTCAGTGAATGAAAAAACGTAGATAAACAAATTGTAAACAGCAATTTCAATTCGTATTTTTGCCATAAGTCATTCTAATCCTACTCCAATAGCAAACGTGTTAATAAAGTTATTATTATTATTATTATTAAACCAATTAGTAGAGATTCTAAAAAAAATAAACTAGTAAACATTTCAATAAATTTTAGAGAAAATTCATGAAAATTAAGTGATTTTCTTCAATATTTCAAATTTTATCAAAATTCATTAGGTGGTTTTTAAACAATTAAAAGAACACTTTAAAGTGATTTTAAGATAAAAAGTGCAACAAACTTTAAAGGATATTCTAAAAAAAAACATCTTACCAATTTAATCAAAATTCTTTGGGTGGTTTATGAATGTTTAGCAAAAGATTTTCAGTTCTAGTTTTTAATGATAAAACCTTAAGTTTAAAGTTTTAGCTCAAACGGATCATTCGTTTAAATTTCATGTCCCTTACAAAACTTTTCCCACTGCAATATTTACTTTTTCTCCATATGAAATACGGGAATGTATTGTGCCTTTTTCATACACTTCGCGTCCTTATTATGAAAGGGATAGATATGGCTTTTTATTGTCCAAAAAAAACCCTTTAGCCAGGATTCGTTTTAGAATCTGTACGCTTTGCTGTTACTTTTAAAATCACAGAGCATATTGATTCTTGAACGGATCCAGAGCACCAGAACCGTAACAGAGGCAGGATGATGGGCGGCGGCGGCGGCGGTGGCGGTGGCAATTTCTCCAGCAAATCGGTGCGCAATCGTGTAAAATGACGATGAAATTTGATAATAAAATATAACACGATAAACGATATTTTATTTCACGCACCCTTAAATATCCTATAAATTTATTTTTATATCAGTTTAAGAATTAATTTAATAATCAATAAAATTATACACATAAGGTATATTTCACTGATTTTAATGTCGATTTTAATGAGCGTTTTATTTACCTTATATATAATGGTCAAATTATAATTATACACATTTAAATTTATGTATTATTTAAACATAGGGAAAATGTTTTGAAAATAACAAGTATCTTGTTGAAACTATAGTCAATGAAGATTAAATTCTGTTATACAGATAAGCTATTAATTATTTTTATTGTATAATAAATATTAATTTATTTGAGGCATAATCTGATCTTATCAATCTAGGTTTTATACAATACGAAAATTAATTGAATCAATATTATTAAATTTATATTCATTACGAATCAGAGTTATTATTGAAACTAATACCATATTGTATTAAGCTATAAGAATCCTTTCTCTTTTATTAAATATTAATCCGTAGTGAAAAACTTATTCAATCAAAATTTGATAAAAACCCTTTACGTTAAGTATTTATTATTTTCTTTTTCAACCACTAAATATATATTTTTTTCTTTTCTTTCCATTCCCTCCCCCGTATCATTTCTTAGAGTGTTATGCTGCGGCTTTGCGATAAATATGTCGATGCTGGGACCTCTGGGGAGCCCTCGAGTCGATATCCGGTTACGGAAGATGACACTCTCTGCCCTCCTTCTCTACATTAAATAAAAACGTAAGCTCTTAAAGGAATTGACCTTCCTTTATTCCTTTTATACCGTTTGTTGGCAGCACGTACGGTTTTCGTGAAAGGTAAGTAATTTATTTTATTATTTACGAATAAATTTTATTAATTAGGCAACGTTTGGAGCATACAGAGGGTGCATGTAAACGTCAACCCAATGTCCTCCATATAGAAATTTCGCTCGAACGTGTTAAATAATTTATGACGGAGCTGAATTAGATGAAATTACCTTTTTGGACTAAAAGCATTCTTATGTTCATCTGACTCATGTCATACCTTTGCATAACGAGAAAAGTACACTAAAAAATGAAATAACATGTAATTACACATTATACGTACCATAAAGTATCATATAAAAAATATTTTGTTTTATTTTTAAAACCATGAATGTAAACTAATAATTATGAAAAACACGTGAATTTTATTTATCGTCCTAATTTTCAAAATCTATCACAAAGTAATGGCTTCAAGCATCAACTATATAAAAAGCACGAAAATATTTTGTAAAATCTATAACAAATGAGTCTTATTAAGACTACAAGAAACAAATCACTTTTGAAACAACTACTTCTCTAGCTAATACTTCGATTGTCCATCGTTTACCCTTAATCAAATTTCCAAAAGTAATTTAATAAGTGTTATGGCCCTATTACCCAATAAAACATCTGCTGGGGATGACTCTGTTCCCTCATTCTTAATCAAAGATTGTAGATTAGTTTTTGCTAAGCCGCTTCAGATTATTATAAACCTCGCTATCAGCACATGTATATTTCTCATAAGGTGGAAATTGGCAAAGATTAGTCCTGTATTTAAAAAGGGCGAGAAACCTCGTCTAGAAAATTATTGTCCGATTGCGTTGTTAAGTATTTTTTCCAAAATATTCGAACAGATAATCCACTCTACAATTCTTAGGAATGTACCCTCATTCATATCCTCCAACCAACATGGATTAATGCCTGGTAGATCGACAACAACCAATCTGGATTCATTTACTCAGTATGTTTCTGAAGTTATAGATAATTTATAGATTTTTCGCGAGCCATTGATACCCTGGACCATGAGATAATCCTAATGAAACTTGCTGACCTTGAGGCCGCGTTGAGTCTACTACAAATAATGAAATCTTACTTATCTAATCGTTTAGCATATGTCGCCTATAATGGTACAAATTCTTAACGGATTCTGGTGTCCCGAAGGGTTCGAATCTAGGGCCGCTACTTTTTGTTATTTTTATAAATTCCCTTCTAGATTCCTTAACCTGCCAAGTTTTAGCCTACGCAGAGTATATTAAACTCTTCAATAAAATTTCCTCACCAAATGATGTTGTGTCTCTACAGAATAATATTAACATATTTGTATCCTGGTGTGAATCACATAAACTGATCCTTAATGCTCACAAGTGCTGTTCCATGTCAATTTCACGGAAATCCAATGTTCTCCCGACGATATACGCAATTAATGACTTGCAACTCACAACCTGTACCGAGATTAAGGATCTAGGCATTTTATTCACCAATGTCTTGAATTTTACTAGTCATATTAGCAACACATTTTGCTGTAGGGAAAATAATTGTTAATACACACATTCTTCGGCCAAATTTCGTTTTTTTTTTAATTTCATCGATAGTGGATGCCGGTGCACTAATCTTAAAAGATGAATACTCATTTGGGTGCTTGGATTGAAGTTGTTCACAGTCGACCTTGGTGAAATTCTTCTTATTCAAGTAGTCGATTAGCTGATCCTTTGTGAGTAGTGGGTCAAGTCTAAATACATGGAGAGGTGTTTGTATCTCGCTGCCCCCTTAATAGTTTCATCCTTTGATGAACCTACGATGGCATTGAATTTCTTCCGTCCATTTCTGTGAATTTGGATCCGCAATACTATCAATCCCGGTGGCAATTGGTGCACCTCCTGTGCGACCGCTTTGCGATTTCGGTGTAGTCCTTGCAGTGGCTCCCGTTGCTTTTCCGGCAATTAGTTTTATCTCTTTATTATTTGGCAAATTTTCCATTGATTCTGCAGCCATATTAACGTTCGTTTTTTCGACGTTAGGTGGCGGGTGCAACGTGTAAGTTTGGTAGTCTAGATCAATTTGTTTACCTTGGATTTGTTTTGTACCATTCATTTTAATTTTTAATGATACGTTTTCAGTTTCTAATATTTGAATTTTATCAAGCAGTAACTCGTTATTTAGTTTAAGTTCTTTTACCAGGTCCTTGAGGTGTTGGTAGGCTTCCATGGTAAAATTTACTTCTAGTACAGGCTCTATCGGGTCTTCTTCTTCTTAATTTAACTTCTTTCTTGGCCCCGGCAACAAAAATTATCGCTGACTGTTAAAAATTGACAGTTTACAGTTAAAACTAGATGGCATAAAATTAACAATCTAGAGTTTATGGTTTTTATCTGTCAGTTGTTAGATGATATTTGATAGTTGATAATTGACAGCTAATAATTATTTATTGATAGTTGTCAGTTAATATTTGGCAGTTAAGAATATTAAGAATTCAAACTTTATAGTTGAGAATCGACAAATCAGTTTACGACCCGTAACAAACCAGGTGCGACACCAAATAATACTGCCTCCAAGTCCAACGTCAAGTAGAAGACAATTTTAATCAAGCAACTACATTACAGCTGGAGCAACTAAACGAGTACGCCCTGAAGCAACAAACATTAGCACAAACAGAATTGGACTGTGTGGTAAAAGACTAAAGACAACGACGAACTTTGCCAGAAATTAAACATACCTACACATAAGTACCACAAAGAAGATTATTACACAAAACTACGAAACAAATATGAAGAAGTGCTCCTCAAACTGGCAACCGTGTTCATTGATCCATCACCTTCCTGGGAAGAAACAACTCAAGAAACTTGATATCTAGCTTCATTGAACTTCTTGACCAAGCAAATATCACAAGATGAGGCCCATATGTGTATACAGCAAATCGATCAACACTGGGCCTAAGTAAACAAGAAGACATTTTCTTTGTTGAACGCAAACTTGTCAATAAGCACCACCAATGACAACACCCTATTCTTTCAAAACATCAAGGTAAAGAGACATATCCGTGCCAACATTGCACTAGTCCAAACAATATCCGACCGTCCCGCAACTCATAGCCCATATTCCAATGACAGTTACCAATTATTCAACTGCATAGGAAACTCTTAAACGTCGGTACGCAACAAACGACTTCTCATTGCTCAACTGGAGAACAAGTTTATGGGTCAGCCAATCTGCAAAACCGATTCTCCAGGCCAACGTAAGAGCTTCCACGATACCAACGAAAATCAGACAGAACGATCTGCAGTAGTCTGCATGATTGCCAAAACAGGAGATGAAACTAAAACCGAAGAATCCGTAACTACAGAATTAAAAGTAGAAGATTAAATGAAGATGCTAAAACCAAATCCGAAGAACCCCAGGATACTAAAGTGGAGGAAATAAAAACAAATAATAAAGTCATTGAAGATAAAATGGAAACAGATGTAGAAATGAAATCAGATATTAAAAAAGTAACGGCTGAAGTTACAGTTGATAAAACAAAAACAGATGCAGACATGGGCAAAAAGGGTTATTCGAAGGAAGAGAATATGTTAACCGATTCTTCAAGCGATGTTGCGGAAAGTCAGGAAACTAAAGTAGAAAAACCAACCAACCAATTTAAGGTAATGATTTTTCACCCTGATATTTTTGACCAATTCACGGGGTATTTATTGTTAGTTCGATTAATACTATTACATGATGGCACAAATTTACCTAAAATATTATACAATAGTTCATAGAATTTATTACACGCAGCCTCGCAACCATTTAATTCAGTAACCTCTGACCAATTAATTGTAAGTATTTCATTACATAAACTCTTTATATCAGCCTTTTTGAAGTTATAACTCTTACAACTTGCAGACTTATAATTATAAACTTCTTCTGTTTCTAACTGAAAACAATTAGTTAAAGCAGGATGATGTATAGTGAGAAAGGCAAAGGAAATTAATACAGATGAAAAAATGAGCAAAGATGAAGTTGAAGAAAAAACAAGAGATACCAAGACGGAAAAAACAATAGACAAGGAAAAACAAACCAAAGTTGCTAAAGTAGAAGAAAGATATCAGTTGCTCAAAAGGAAAAAAAACTCAAAAGATGCTAAAATGCAACCGAAACAAAAATAGAAGAAACAACAGAAACTAAAATGGAGGAAACGATAACAGATACTCAAATGGAACAATCAAAAAATGCCAAAACAGATTATACAAATAAAAAAACAAACAAAAATGCTGTAACGGAACAAACAACAAAAGATGCAAAAATGAGAGAGAAATGCACTTCCAGTGCACCTTGTAATCAGAACCACGACAGTAGAAAAAGCAATAGTCATTAAGAACAGGAACACATCAACGCAGGTGGGCACTTCCCTATCATCAATACCACGCCATATGAAGTGATGGAACTAACCAGTACGACGTTCAATATTACCAAGGAGGACTATTTGACATTAGACACCACCAGTGGAGTTACAGGTGTGAATTACAACCTACAACAATATTTCAGATTCACTACGGAGGGACTACACAGTTATCAGCACATCAAGGAAAATACACGTAACTACTATGTTTCGTTCGCAGTGTGGCAGGTTGCACCATCTTGTTGAAGAAATATGTCTTCCAAGTCCATGCTGTTAAATTCATTCCATAAAAAGTTGGTTATCATTTCACGATAACGAACACCATTGACAGTAACCGCATTTCCCGCAGCATTCTCGAAAAAGTACAGCCCAATCACTCCTCCAACCCAAAATCTGCACCAAACAGTGACTCTTGGGAAGCTTTTGGATCACTTGATGATTTTCAGTCCCCCAAATTCATCTTCATTCCCATTGTTATGCAATAAAATTTCTACATCATCATTATACAATTTGTTCATAAATGCCTCATATAACATTGATTGAGCATTGGTCAAATGCGCTGGCGATGACAAAAAATTTTCTACTACCTCAACTTCCAGATCATCGCACTCCATCGAGGGAGAACGATCCCTAAAGCACAGTTTAGGAGGTAATTTCGACATTTTAGAAGATACAATTTCTTTATGTCTTTTCTTAAGTTCAATTTCTTTTATCGATTCTGTAGGAGAACTAACCTTACGCCTTTTTGTAATTGATACATATGAAGGTTCATTAGTCTTGGTATTTCTTGCACCTCCTTCAGAATTTCTCAGAACTGGAAAGGAACGATAATTAAATATAGGCCTATTGCCATTATCTACTACCTTACTATTAGCCACAGAAGTATTTTCAGATAATTTTGGAAATCTGTGTACCGCTTCAAAAAAACTAACTTTGATTTGCGTCATATAATCTTTTATAGTCCTTTGCCTTTTGAACTCCGGGCATAACCTCATACTAACTGGAGTACCAAATTCTGTACACAGATGGTTGCCCGAACAATGACGACATATACTAATATTCACAATTGAATGATTGTCCTCTCCACATTTCGCACATCTTTCTGAACCCTTACAAACATTCTTACTGTGACCGTACCTTAAGCACCTATAGCACTGGATTACCAGATACGACTACACATCAGGAGTTATAGCAGTACAAAATAAATAAACCACAGAAGGTAGGCTATCTGCACGAAAATCCACAATTACTGAGTGTGTTCTAACGAAATCAACCTGCCCATCCGGTTTAGTAACTCTCCTATTCAAGCGCTTAACATACATAACCTCACATCTGTTATTCGATAAGTTAATATTGATCTCTTGCTCCTCTAAAGATGGATCCACACCCCTCAAAATACCTCTCGATAAAATTGAATAATTAGGAATAAATGCTTTCCATCCATTTTGTGTTATGAATTCTGTATTTTTAAGGAAACTGTTTGCTTCATCTCTACTGGAAAAACTGAGCCCAACTATATTCCTCCCCCTTCTTGGCGTGATTGCATTGTACCTTTTAAAAATACTCCTTTCTACTGCCATGGGTTGCAAAGAAGGAACCTCAGATCCCTCATCATACTTTTTCTCAACATATACTATAAATGGTCCCTTATCTTTCTCGTTAAATTCTACAATCTCTAAATCTTGTTTTTTGCAAACTTTATCTGGAGGCACCTGGCCCCCCGATGCAGACGCCATAATAATAAAAAAAATAAAAACAAATGGTGCTGTGGCCATCATAATACTTTCCCTATTATTTTTGATGATGTTTTACTGATTGGAGGGTAGGATAGAGGCCACCCGCCCACCCTACATATACATATAAACTTTAACTCCTTTTCCTCTCGCTGTATCCAATGAAATTAATTACAAAATTCTTTGAATAAAAAAGGAATTATAAAGGTAAAATTTTTGATTGAGTGAATTAGTAAAAATTTGATGCACGATGGGTGGACAGACTTTAAATCTAAATTAGATAGTATTAAGTATAGAAATTCATTTACATTTAAACTTAAATTGTGTTTTATTTAGTTTTTTATTACATAAAGGGCTTGACTGTTTTTTTGCCATTTCAATCTATAATTACTAAAATATCGAAAGTATAGAAATTCTAAAAAATCTGCAATATAAATTGATAAAAATTCTAGAAAGGTATGAAAGGTTAGAAAACAGCAAGAAAATTATGAGAAATTTTAGAATCCTTGCCGAAAATTATTGCATTATTGATAAAAATGACTTCAAAATTTGAAAAATTCCAGAAATGAAGAACATTTAGGAACTTGAAACGAAAATGCTGGAAAAATAGCGAGAAAATTACCACCAGAAAATTTTAGAATCCTTGGAAAAAGGTATTTCAACTGGAAAGAGAAATTTCTTTTAAATTACGATAAGAAGCATTGAAATATTTTAGAAATCAGAAAAAAAAATCTAGTAATCTGTGCTAATATAATCATCTAATTTTTTGTATAATTTAGAAGAGAAATTGCTGGATTTTTTCCAATTTAAATCTTTGGCTAAACATTGCTTAAAAATTTGAAATCCTACAAATCTGAAATGTTTAATAGAATTTGCTGAAAAATTCTAGAATGGAAGAAAATGATAAAACTAGAAAAGAAAATGCTAAATAGCGGCGAATACACTAGCACTAGAATGATTTAAAACCTTTGAAAAAATTGTTGTAACTAGGAAATTAAATTCCTGGAATATTTCGATAAGATAAAATTATTGATAAATTACAGAAATCTTGGATAAATATTTCATAAAAATTGTAAAACCTTTAATGACAATTTCAGAAATTAAAGAAAGGAAGTTCTAGAAATCTGTAAGAAAAATTGCTAAATTATAATCATGTAATTTTTATTTTTAGTAAAATATAGAGAAGAAATTGCTGGAAAAGAGAGACAAAACCACCATAAGGAATTTTTAGAATCCGTGGAATTTCGCAAAAGAACTTCCGATAATATTTTTTTTATTAAAAACACTACAACCTTTATTGAAAAATGTTGCATTTAGATACAGAAAAACATAGAACAGAAAATGCTGAAAAAAAACAGAGAGAATACCAAAACCAAAAAGTTTTTAAACTTTCGGAGATAACTTTTGCAATTTAAGCCTTGGATAAAAATTGCTTTAAAGTTTGGGAACCTTGTAATTCCAGAAATCTAAAATTGGAAATGCTGAAAAATTCTAGAATGGAAGATAATTTAAAAAACTAGAAGATAAAATGTTTGAAAAACAATGGGAAACTTACCACTGGAAAATGTTAGAACCCTCGAAGCAAATTATTGCAACTTAGAAAGGAAGTTTCTGTAACTTTCAAAAAGATCGAATCAGAAGGAACATTGTTGTAAAATTTTAGAAATCTGGGAGACAGCTTTTATAAAAATTGTGAAACCTTCAATGACAATTCTTGCAATAAAAAAAGAAAAAATATTTTAAATTTGTAAGGAAAATCGATCAAAATTCTATAAACGTTTTTAGAATCTGTGGAGGAAGGTTTCGTCATAGAACAGAAAATGCTGAAAAAAAACAGAGAGAATACTAAAACTAAAAAGTTTTTAAACTTTCGGAGATAACTTTTGCAATTTAAACCTTGGATAAAAATTGCTTTAAAGTTTAGGAACCTAGTAATTCCAGAAATCTAAAATTGGAAATGCTGAAAAATTCTAGAATGGAAGATTATTTAAAAAACTAGAAAATAAAATGTTTGAAAAACAATGGGAAACTTACCACTGGAAAATGTTAGAACCCTCGAAGCAAATTATTGCAACTTAGAAAGGAAGTTTCTGTAACTTTCAAAAAGATCGAATCAGAAGGAACATTGTTGTAAATTTTTAGAAATCTGGGAGACAACTTTTATAAAAATTGTGAAACCTTCAATGACAATTCTTGCAATAAAAAAGAAAACATATTTTAAATTCGTAAGGAAAATGGATCAAAATTCTATAAACGTTTTTAGAATCTGTGGAGGAAGGTTTCGTCAGAAATACTTCTGAAAAATTTCGATAAAATAACAATTTCGCCCAATTCCAGCAACCCAACTTCCCGTAATATTCAAGTTAGCGAGCGAGCATCCCTCCGTACCCTCCGTACCCTAACAAAACTTCGGCATCCTCTAAATCCTTTACATAATCCTTCCAACCAGAGGAGTTGGTTGATACAACCTTAGTTATCCCCATTCAAGAACGCCTTCGATTCCTATCAGAAAAATTCTCCAAAAATCCTTTCAACTTTCATATATTATCCCTCTACTGTCTTCCTAGAAACCCTAACATAATCCCTAAATTTAAAAACCCACATTCTACCATTTTCGATTTCATTTCATCACTTCATGCATCTAGGTCGATAGCCTTTTGACAGATTAACATAATAACACCTCATTCATCATTTATTTATTATTTAAATAATGTACATACTTGTCAATAAAGATGTATATATATATATATATATATATATATATATGACAATTTCATAAAAACTCTAGAAAGAGGAAAACATATGAAAAAACGCTGAAAATAACTCGCTGGTTAAGTTTTGCAATTTTGGTGTTAAGTAAAAATTTATAAACGATTTGAAAACCTACAAATTTGGTGAAAAACTCTAGAATGAAAAAAAAATTAAAAGGAAAGAAATTTTGGAAAAACAATTTATATATATATATATATGACAATTTCATAAAAACTCTAGAAAGAGAAAAACATAGGAAAAAACGCTGAAAATAACTCGCTGGTTAAGTTTTGCAATTTTGGTGTTAAGTAAAAATTTATAAACGATTTGAAAACCTACAAATTTGGTGAAAAACTCTAGAATGAAAAAAAATTAAAAGGAAAGAAATTTTGGAAAAACAATTTTAGAACCCTTGAGGAAAATTATTGCAACACGTATAAGAGAAGTTTCTGAAACTTTCGATAAGATGGAATACGAAGAAATATTTCAGAAAATTTTAGAAATCTGAGAGAAATCTTTCATAAAAAAATCAAAGAAAGTTCTTGCAATTAGAAAAAAAAAACAGTTTAGAAAACTGTAAGAAAAATTGCTGAAAGTTCTATAATCATCATATTTTTTTCTTGAAATATAGAAGAGAAATTGCTGGAAAAGAGAGAAAACACTATCATTAGTAAATTTTAGAAATCTTAGAAAAATATTTCGCAAAAGAAAATTTTTGAAAATTCCGATAAAATCTTGAAGCCTCAATTAAAATTCTTGAAATTAAATAGAGATAATTATAAGACAGAAAATACTGAAGAAAATTACCACTAGAATATTTTAGAACCTTCAAAGATAATGTCTGCAATTTAAATCAATTTGAAAAAACTAAAAATTACTTGAAAATTAGTAAACCTAGTAACTCTAAATATTAAAAATACCAATTGCTAAAAAATTTTAGAATGAAAGATATATTTAAAAACCAGAAGAGAATATGTTGAAAAAATAAAGAGAATTTTATAATCCTTGGGGTAAATTATTATAATTAGAAATCTAGAAGAAATATTTTATTAAAGTTGTAAAACCTTCAATAAAATTTCTTATTCTAGAAATTTGTAAAAAATATTTAAAATTCTATATCAACTTTTTAAATAAAAAAGAAATTCAAAAGGTAAAATTTTGAAGTAATAGTACTTTCCTTACATTTTTCTATGAGGTTTATGCAAAAAGACTATTCTTAATATTTTGTTCACTTTTAAATTCTCTACAATTATTTACTATATAAGTTTCACGTAACCCGTATAGTTTATTAGTAATTGGCTAAAAACCTCAAAATTTTTAATTTTTAATTTTTTTCTCGAAAGTTAAGAATTTTATAAAAAATATGTTTAAATAAAATTTGTTCAGTTTTTAATTTCCTTTAACTTTTGTTTGAAAAGTTTTGTCATATTTTTCATATTAAGAAATGTATCGGGAAAAATGAAATGTATAATATTATGGTACTTATTAAAAATAAATTTCATTCAAATCAAATAAAGCGTTCAATTGTCATAAACAAAAGACATAAAAAATTGTGAAACTTTAAAGCCAAATTCCGGCTTAACCGTAAATTTTTGGATATAGATAAATTGCGTTAAATCATCATATTTTGGATTACTTTCCTGTACAGGCATTTTTTTGTTTTTTCGTTTTATTTTTCTAAATATGAAAAATTTTAAAAAACTGTTCAAACAAAAGCTAAAGGGAATAAAAAACTGAACAAGTTTTATTCGAACATATTTTTTATAAAATTATTAACTTTTGAGAAAAAAATTTAAAATTGAAAATTTTGACATTTATTGCCAATTGCTAATAAACTGTCAGAGTTACATGAAACTTGCATTACAAATAATTATAGAGAATTCAATGGTGAACAAATCATTAAGAATAGCTTTTTGCGTAAACCTTATAGTTTTCGTGTAAAATATAGGGAAAGTTCTATGATGGCCACATCATCATTTTACTATATAGGGAAAGTAAAAAAACCCACTAAAAACGCAAATTAACTCAAACTACGCGATACATTTTTGTTTTCAATTACATTATTGTGTTACACACCGAATTGAAAAAAAAAACTATATTTTAACCACAAATAATAAATAGTTAAAACATAGTCAAATTTTCAATTCAGTGTAAGTATGGATTATTTCGTAGTAACGGTCGCAACCGTACACTTAAAGTACTTAATTTAGAACGTTAATATTACAAATTAATTGTAATCTAAGACAACCGTATCCACCCCTTCAAATTTACTGCATTACCACCGCACGTATAATTTGGATGCAGTGTGACAAACATGCTCCCCCCTTATTTCCCTCGACACATTCCGGCACAGTTTCTCCTGCAACGACCCCATTTACTACCCTACGCCCTAAATACCTAATTTCCATAACGCGTGCTCGCGCCGTGCGCGGAATTCGAAAATTTTCGCCGAAATATGGAGAGAGAAAAAAATGTGAAAAAATTGAATATCCATCACTCTGCGGTATCAAAGGGGCAATTAGCGGTGCCGGGGGTGCCCTTTTTTCAATTCGGTTTGCGACATAAACGGATCCATCCGGTATGACACCGCGGGGATTCATAAAACGATTAAGGGGCGAACGCGATGGCCGACGGGGGGTAAGTTAATTCGAATTGAATTATTTAGTATGAGGCGATTTATTTTTTTTTTATTATTATTTTCTGCGTTACAGATGTTCGCAACGGTTTCACAGCGATTGATATAAATTGTAAACATATGAAAGAACAAAAATTTAATACGAAAATGTAATGCGTTAAATTAAATTAATAAAATGTCATAATGGCGAAGCCCCTACAATCTCAATCAGTTTTCATAATGGGGATTTTATCAATAAATGAAATTCCCTAGCTGTATCAGCAGACTGCTATGAAACAAACAAATAAAATTTGATGCTTCAATAAACAGCATCCGAGCATCCGGCATTGGGGCCGCGGGGGGATGGTGGTGAATTATGCCGCGATGGGGTCTAATGCGGCCCCCTCGTTTTGGCCCTAATTGCAACCGTTATGTTAGCAGTTTAGCGAATTATAATATAAGCATTAAGTTTTGTGTGCCTTTACATTCGGTACAATGTACATCCAGCTTGACTATTATGTTTCTAGCATTTGGAAAATTATGAGCGTTTGTGTTTACTGCCAAACATTTTGGCTGCGCAAATGACGTTATGATTAGACGTTTCAATGTTTCGCTTCCTCTTTCATATTGCAATTTACAACCAATTTAATTGTAATGATTTTATCAAATTTTGAAGTGCCAACATAAAGATGTCACGAATATCGTCAAATCTTTTTCCTTTCAATGCTGTAATTAAAATTGAAATTTTAAACCGTTTTATGAAACGTCTATAAGATTCATAGTTTTTTCTTCACGACAATGCTCGCTCTCAATCAGCTCAAACAATTTATCGCCAAAAAGGGGATGGTGCAAATTGAACATCCACCATACTCGCCAGATCTCAATCCTCCAGACTTCTTCTTATTCTCAAGACTCACACTCGCTTTGAAAGAAAAGAGATTTGACAATATTCCCGACATCCAACGAAACGTGACGAAGCTTTTGAACTCCATTCCAAAAGAAGCCTTCTTGAAAAGTTTCCAATATATAGCAGATCTCAACGTTGCATAGTAATAGCAGGTAACTATTTCGAAGGACAGTAAAGTAACTTTCGTTAATATTTCATCTACGTTAATGTCAATAAAAGAATTAATTAAGCACTTGGTTATGTTTAACTATTTTTATATTCCTCCGACTAGTTTCGATCGTTGGTCATTTTCAAGGAAATATATTATATAATCGTACGTTAATGTCACCGAAATTTATTGTCAGAGATTACATATAACAAATATCAACTGTCATATATTAAATAAAAAGATAAATGATAACTATTATATATTAACATTTTCTATAGGAACAAAAATAATTAATTCTTACAAAATAATCCATCACTGTTTTCAAAACAAGGGCAAAGATTTTAATTGGACCATATATTATGCACATTTTAAAACTAAAGCGAGAGAGAGAGAGAGTGAATTTTTCGCACGTTAAAATTCATTACTCGGGCCGGGCTATTACGTACAAGATAAATTCCCCCGGACCGTTTAGGTCTCTATTACGGACGGTGGGGGTGGGTAGTGGGTATAAATTCCACCCGGCGGTGCCCCGAGGGCGTCATCCGAGCCCCCCATCTAAGGTGTACATTCTGGCTGCAGGATTCTTTGTTTACAATGGCACTTTATCAAGGAGCAGCGCGCTGCGAAAGCAGGCGATACTGCCGCCCCTCAACGTGATGAATCGCGGCGGCTCATGTAGTGCGCGCGGGGGGGTGGGTTGATGTCAGTTGCTGTGTGGTATTAAGGATGACGTATTTCGTAAGGGGTGAGCGAATGCGGGGCGGCATTCAAATTGATTTCGAAAGTTGATAAATCAACCCCGTTACGAGAGACACGTTTTGGTAAGGATGTTGTTCTTAAAAGCTTCCAGGATTTCTTACGTGTGCCATATTTTTTACTTTTATCCTCGGCGTAGAGAAAAATAAAAAGAGGAAGTCAGCAATTTTAACTTTTAAAAAGAAAAGGAACATTGATAAAAAGTGAATTATTTGTCATCAAACGAAACGAAATATTGTAATATGAAGAAACAGATTGATATAACTTTAAAATATTACAAAAGTTGTCAAAAATCAACTGACAACTGTCAAGTAATAACTATTGACTGTGATTTATCAACTTTTAACAGCTATCAACTATAAACTATCAGCTATCAACTACCAATTGTCAACCATCACTATCAGCTATCAACTGCCAACAATCAAAAGTTAGCAATCAATTCCTAACTGAAAACTATTAATTGTCAAATATGAATCTCGACTGATAATTGTCAACTGCCAACTAACAGCTATTGCCTATCAACGAATCATTTAACAATTATTAATTGTTAAATATCCACTCTCTACTGTCAAGTATTTCAAGTTTGGCTACCAACTATAATACTGTCAATACTGTCAATGCTCTACTGTCAATTATCAGCTAGTAACTATTACCTGCAAATTTTCAACTCTCATTCGTCGGCTGTCAATGATTTAAATTCTAAAATAATTTTATATACGAGTTTTATAACCTTTCAGTTATATTGTAAACTTTCATAAAACACCAACTATCAACTGTCAACTGTTTATAGTCAAATGTCAATAATAAATTTTTAATTGTCAATGTTAGTTTTCAACTTTCAACTATCATTTGCAAATTATTAACTATTAGCTGTTTACTGTTAATGATCAACTTTTAACTATAAACTGACAATTGTCAAAAAATTTATTGTTAACTGCCAATTATCAAATATAATTAGTCAGTTATAAACTGTAAATAATACATTTTAAATTATCAACAACAAATTCTGAACTATCAACTGTCAGCAGCTAGTTGTTAATGATCAATTCAGAACTCCGAACCAGCATATTTCAACTAACAACGATTAATTCTTAATTATCAACAATCAACTGTTAAGTGACAATGATTAATTTCTAATTATCAACTGTTAATTGCTTAACTAACAACTATCGACTGTCATTTGTCGATGTTCAAGTAACAGCTATAAACAGTGCACTCAGAGTTGTTCATTCTCAACGATCGAGTTTTAACTATTAATTATTATCAACTGTCAGCTTTCAACTGTCAAAAATTAATGTTTATCTATAAATTATCAACTAATATCTCACACGCTCGTAGATTGGGTCGACATGGAAATTCCAGATCCCGGCCGTTACTTGTTAAATTTAACAATCCTGATAAGAAAATGGTTTCACTAAAAAAATGCCGAGAAATTAAAAGGGACTGGTATTTATATAAATGAGGACCTCACTGCCGAAGAACGCACAATCAAAAGCATCCCCTCAACAACATTTCTAGATATGGAAGGGGTGTTTAGCAACGTCACAACAACCTCTCTCGTAGAGGCTTAAGCAAGGAAATGAGTCCCAGTAAGCTTTTTCCAATGAATCAGGGCCAGTCTAGTGAAAAGCAAAATTATATCCACTTTGAGGGGCTAAGGCAGGGGGAAGCTGCCCACAAGGATGAGTGCTGTCTCCACTGCTATGGGGAACACTAGTAGATAACCTATTAGGAAAACTCTACAAGGCGGATATCCACTACCTAGGGTACGCGGATGACCTAGCCATTGTTATCAGGGGCCGGTTCGCGGGAGTTGTCTCGGAGTGAGCACAAATAGCCCTAAATTCAGAAGACAATTGGTGCAAACAGGAGCGACTGGCAATCTATCCCTAAAAAAAACATAAATCGTCACCTTCACAAAAAGACGAGCACTGCAAAGCCTAAAGCTACTGACGCTCGGGGGGTACGGAAATCCCATTCGTAGGGGAGGCCAAATATCTGGGAGTAACCTTCGACGCCAAAATAACGTGGAGGCCACACATCACTAAAGCCACCAAAAAAATATCAATAGCATTGGGCAATTGTCGTAGAATGTGCGGAAAAATTGAGTACTAAAGCCTAAAATGACTCTATGGCTTTACACTAGGGTGATAAGACCCATTGTAACCTATGGAGCAGTAGTGTGGTGGACTAGGACAAAGCAAAAAGGAACGATAAGACTGAGCAGCACACAAAGACTAGCATGTCTCAGTACAACAGGAGGCCTAAGAACCACCCCAACAGCAGCCCTAGAACGTATCTAATCCTAAACATATCACCATTACACATGTTTATACAAGGAGAGGCAAGGTCCGTATCATATAGACTAACGCAAAGAAAGACGCCCATAATCACACCAACGGCTGGAAAACGAGCTGAACGCGATCACATCGCAGCCATGGTGAAAAAATACAATTTCGAAAGGAAATACAAGGTGCTGATCCCGCAAAGAGAGGACTGGGCCTAAGGCCAACCTACCAAAGCAAAATCAAATTGGTTCACGGACGACTCAAAGCCTGACAAAGGGGTAGGAGCAGGTATATATGGAACAAAACCCGAGACAAAGATTTCTGTCAGTCTCACCAAGGACACCACAGTGTTCCAAACAAAGGCCATAGCTCTTCACCACTGCACAAGAGAAATAGCAAGACAACACACCAAAATTAGGTCAATTGCTTTATTCTCCGAAGGCGCTACTAAGAGACTAACATAGGTCGAATCTAAGTTAGTGTGGGACTGAATATGTGCTCTTAATGAACTTGGCAGTAACAAAAAAAATAACAATCACATAGGTTCCAGGTCACGGAGGACTAATTGATCTGAACTGCTTATTCAGTTGGATATTCATGAACCAAGTAAGGTAAGAAGTAGTCGCTTATTTCAGTTACCAATACCAAAAATAAATACCATGATAAAATCACAAATATATGTAATGTGTGCTAACTATAATCAAACTGCAGCCAAACATCCTGATGTCAATATATTTTATTGTAGATCTGCTGGAGCATTCTTTAATCTGATTATTGCTCATTTATTTTAAAGTTACTTTTCACTATTATCTCTATTTTGTCATTAAATTTTCATTTTAGTTATGAATGTTTTTGCTCATTTTTACATTCTGTAATGTAGTTTAGTTTATTGTTTTTTTTTTAATTTCAATCGGTAATTGGATTCGTTCCGTTGATTGTAATTTATTGGAAGCTTATTAAAAAAAATTCTTGCATAGTAATTGGTACCAGCTTGACTTCTTGATAATCGAATATTTTGTTAAAACAAATTATCTCGTTGTCTCGTATTATAAGTGTGTAAGTCATCATGCAATATATAATTGTGTATGTTCTTGTTAGCAAATAGGAGACATTCCAAAAGATATATAGATGGTAGCGTTAATATGTTTAATTTCAAAAATATTGCTTACAATCGTTCCGGAATCCAATTTCTGCAATAATTCTGATTGATTGTCTCTGCAAGGACTCTGGAATACCCCCAGGCTAAGATACCATAAGATAGATAAGCATGCACTAACGAGAAATACCATGTACGAATCATAGTTGGTGATAGATTATTTGCAAGGTTTCGAAGAAGAAACATTTATTTGTTTACCTTTGTGGCAATCTCATTCCCTTCTTCTGTCCATCTAATTTGATACCTAAAAAGCTAGTAAAAGGCAGTAGAATCAGTATTAAACATTGCTTTGCTCAAGGTGAATATCTTTGTAACTGTCTTTTTCTCATTTAGATTTAGATGATTGCTGCGAAACCAAACAGAAGCCTTAGCTAATGCTGATCTATTTATTTCACTCACGCTTTTTATATCCTTACCAGATGTAATGAGTGTGGTATCGTCGGCAAACTGAATCACATTGCAATCATCGATGTAATTTGAAAAGTCATTAATATAAATGAGAAAAATAATTAATCCCTTTGGAACACCGCAATCAATGCCTCTGATAATGTTTCATTTCAGAAAACCACCTCCTTTCTATTCGTAAAGTAACTATGCAAAAGCTTTCGGCTGGTTATATGAAAATTGTAAAAACTTGTAGTTTTATTATATATGGTATGAAGAGCACAATCAAAAGCCTTGCTAAGATCTATAAAACTTACTATTGTAGTATTCCCTGCTTTAAAAGAATCAATAATTTGATCTACTAGATTCATAATTGCATCGACTGTCGATAATCCTTGACGAAAACCATACTGATTTTCAGAAAACAAGTTATTCTCAACAAAGTACTCAATTATTTGCGAAGACATTTCCTTTTCTAGAATTTTGGCAAAAATAGGGAGCAATGAAATGGGCCTATAATTATTCATATCATCTTTATCCCCCTTTTAAAGAATGGGAACCACTTTGGCTAATTTTAATTTATCTGGAAATATACTAGAATATGAATAGAATAGAATAGAATATGATTTAGAATAGAATAGAATGCTTTTGAAGGATTATAAAACATTTGAATACTTATGGATGTAATTGGTCTAATTAGGCGATATTGTTTAGTCAAAGGGGTATTGATTTTAGTGCGAAGTATGATGCCATAATGATCAGAGAAACGGATACTTATGTGTTCCACTTGTGCCAGTGAGATATCAAAATTAATAATAAAAAATATCCAGACACGAAGTCCCTTTAGTAGGAAAATGAATAGTCTTTTTAAAACCAAAACTAGTTAAAAAGTCAGATATTGTTACTGTGTCATTATTATTGTTAATAAAATTAACATTAAAACCACCACAAATAATTACATTGCTTCTATATATATTGCATTTAATTGATTAAGTAAGTTATTAAAATTTCCATTTGGAGACCTATAATTAACAAATAAAACCAAATTAAGACTAGAAAATGAAATACAACATATTTCACAATCAATTTCGCGTGAATAATGACTAACATCTACTAATTTATTTTCTAAGTCCTTTTTAACTAAGGTAAGAACACCCCTGTGTATGAAAAGTTCAAGAGAAGTGTGATTCTAATGAAAATCCTTCAATAATCAGCAGTCGAGTTTCATTGAGGGTTATGCTCAGTAACACATATGGCGCTAAATTGTTTATCTATACAAAGTCCGTCCGTTTTTTATGTGACAATTTTTATTGGAATTATTTACTACTTTTTTGGTCGCGTTTCCGATCTCTCTGAAAATTCGGATCATAAAATGGCTTAAACATGACATGAATTGAGCATAAATTATTACAAAAGACCGTTTTCCTATGTAATACTGGCAATGTAATTTTAAAAGCCTTAATTAATTAACGCTCTTAGCAAAACAATATTTACATTTTGGTCCTCGGCTGTTTCAGCTAGTTCTCGATCATTCACATTTAATTAGAAACCGCAGCACTCTTTGATCTTACCAATACATCCATAATGCTACAGGGTCTTGCAATGAATAAATTAAACACCGGATTTTGCAATTGAATTGCATTTACACTTTTTACTTAGCGGAGCACTTTTACACACGTCTTTATTACGCGGCATTGACAACTTATTTTTAATTAAGTCAGTTGTAAACAATGTTTTTTTTTAATTTTATCAATCAATTATCAACTATTAACCGTGAGCTAATAATTGGCAATGACAATTTTTAACTGCCTATAATCATGTGTCAACTATAAAAAATCAATTCTTAATTACTATTTATCAGCTGTCATGTAAAAATGATGAATTCCTAATTATCAATTTTTATTTATCAATTATCAAGTATCAACTACAAACTATAAACTCTGAGTTATCTATTCTCAACGATTAAGTTTTAACTGTCAGTTATCAATTGATTCATTCAATTTTTATCTCTCAACTATTAACTATAAATAGATAACTATCAACTGTAATTTGACAATTGTCAAAAATCAATTATTAATTATCAATTGCTAAATGTCAACCATCAACTGTCATTGATTAATTCTTACAACCATCAACAGTCATTTGCCAACTACTAATTTCTAATTATAAATTCTTAACTTTCAAATATTAACAAACAACTGTCAATTATCAATTATTGACTACCAATTATCAAGTATCAGCTATTAACTATAATCTGTCAGCAGTTAACTCTCAACGAACAAGTTTTAACTGTCAAATGTCATTTTTCAATTCTTAACCGCTAACAACAATTTTTGTCTTAATTAACTATGTATTCTATGTATTACTATTTGACAACTTTCAACAGTTATCAACTTTCAATTGTCCAAAATTAACTAACAACTGTCATGTGTCAACTGTCAAGAATAAACTATAAACTGGGATTAGTCAATTCTCTGTGAAGCTTTAATTCTCAACTATCAATTATTAAATATTAATTATTGCATGCTGATTGTCTACTACAATCAATACTCTTAACTGTCAAATATTAACTAACAACTATCAATAAATAATTATTGACGGTCAATTATCAACTATCAAATTTCATCTAACAACTACAGACTGACAGATGTTAACTGTTAACTATCAATTATCAATTGTAAAATATTAACTGTCAACTATAAATTTTTATTCATCAATTGTCGACTATCAATGACCGATTATCAACTTTTTCAACAATCAATTCCTAATTATCAACTACCGATAACTACCTATCATCGTTTAATTCCTAATTATCAACTCTTATTTGTTGAAAATCAACTAACCACTGTTAATTGACAATTATTAACTGTCAATAAAAACCATAAAATCTAGATTGTTAATTTTATGTCATCTAGTTTTAACTATAAACTGTCAATTTTCAACGATCATTTTTTAAATATCAATTGCTAATTGTCAATAATCAACTGTCAATTATCAATTCTAAAATTATCAAACATAAAGTTTATGTTTCCGAAAATTAAATTTCGTGTTATACAAACAAAGTTATTGGTGTGTTTCATATCTATTCAACATGTATAACGAAGTAGAAGCCTTCAACATCAACAACATCTAAAATTATCAACTATTAACCGTTAAGTACCAACATTCATGCTAATTATTAACTCTTAACTGTTAAATGTTAACTATCAATTATCAGTGAAAAATTAACAACTATTGACTATCATATTACAACTATATAGTATGAACTATTAAGTTTTTAACTGTCAGCTGACAGTTATCAATTATCAACTGCTAAGAATCAATGTTTAACTCTCAATTATCAATTGCTAATTATCAACTATTAACTGTCGAAAATAAATTCCTAATTAAGAAGTCTCAACGTTCAATCCCTAATTGCCAACTACAAACTATTAGCCAACAACTGTAAAAGATAAATTCTTAACCTTTAACTGTCAAGTATTAACTAATAACTGTCAACAACCAGTGAAAGTCTGTGAGAATGATCAACTGAAGATCATAATGATGATTGCGACCGTCAGATCAACTGAAGATCTTAAAATGCAGCATTGGGCAAAATTATAAGTACATATTTTTATTTATATATGTGTAATAAATTTTTTATTGTAAAAGAAACAAAGTATAAAAAAATACAAATACGAATACATTAATTCAGAACTGCCAATTATTAACTTTAAACTATTAACTATTGTTTCATTTCAAAGCTAACACATGGTTAGAGATATTTAGTAAGTTAGAAACATGGGGTAATTTGACACACAAGTGTGTGTCAATTTTTTTTTAAATAAACTTATTATATAAATTAGGTAAATTTCTATAATAGAATAAATCACCACATCCACAAAAAAACGTCGTTTATTATTCCTCATGGAAATTCTTACAACGAATTGTTTCTTTTTTTGTGATAGAATATTAGACGTGCGTATATGAAAAATCCGGGGACCAAAATCCCGCAATAAAAAGGAGCGGCGAACAAAATAAATATATCCAGTTTCGATTCCGTGTAGGAAAATGAGTTACCATCAGCGGGCATCGATCACCTGTCTGTTAGGGAGGGGAACCCCCCGAACACCGCCCGAGACGTGATTGATGTATAACACTGATGGGAAACGCGGAGCAACAATATTAAAATAAAAACGAAATTTAACTGATCGGCAAGATTGATTTCTCTATGTTAATGCGTTCACAAAAAAAAAAAACAAGCGAAAATTAATGTAAAAGTATTTATTTCGGAAAATATTTTCCATCATTGTTTAATATTCTAGTCACGGTCCGTGTTGGTTGTTAAACAGGATTCCACATGTTTTTTGGTTATTATTTTAATCAATCCATTTAAAACCATAAGACTTCTTTCCGCGTACGTAAAATTATTCCATCGATCGACGTCGGGAAATTACACAACAATTTTCCGCGGAATAAACAAACCCATTAGACGTTGGAGTGAATAAGACAAAGCGGCGTTACGTCGATCAAAAATCTGGTCCCGACAAAGGGAGGCCACTTAAATCATCTGCATTCCTCGCTGGAAATTCCTACCCTTTTCCCGGATCGGGCCGGCGGCGGCGGTGACGAGGAGCGACGGAGGGGGGGGGAGGGGGCGCTCTTCGTCTCCGTCTCATCGATCAGCCCCTCCAATAGTTAATTACGGAGCGCCGATGCTAAATTAATCAGCGATAGTTAGACGAAAACAGGTTGGAGAGAGGGAGAGCAAGAGAATTACGACATCCGACTACAGAAGCGCGAAGTGAGTTTCTGTGTTTCACTTAAATATAATTAAACTTTTGTATTCGTGTTATATAAAAGATATTTAGTTCTATTTAATTATTTTAAACGTTAAGTTATACATTCTGTATTTTTCAGCAACTCAAATTAATGATACACGTGTGTGCATCAAAAAGAAGTACTTTTAAAAGGGGTACCGCAAGGTTCACTGTTAGGCTCACTACAAAAGCGAATATAAATGATCTGATTCGGTCATAATATACTTATAGTAGTTAGTAAAAGAGATATCAGAGATTATAGCAACAAACTCTTCTTAAGAAACTAATTTATTTATTAAATCCTATTCATATTAGAAAGTTTAAAAGGGAGTTTTTCCTCATCCCTAGTTTTTTTATCGAGGTCGTGTGCTCTTTCGCGTATTATTCCGCCCCTAATCGAATCTGCTGTGAAACGGGAAATATGTTAATCGAACCTTAACATATTTGGCGGGATTTATGCGGGCGGAAGTGGAATAACTCGCGGAATCCGCGAAAAAAGGAAAAATTACTTCCGCCACATGAACTCCGTGTGTAATTCATTGATTTTTTTTATATTTAAGCGTGTTGAAAAGTGAATTGTAATATAAATAAATAAACAAATAATTTTAAATATTAATTACTCCAATTGCACACTTTGAATATTTAAAAATTTGTTTAAGATTAATTTTAAATTGAGAAAAAATTACCAAAAAGTGCTTAAACAGACTTCAAACTATTTCTCTGATTTTAAAATCTAAAATAAAACTGTTTAGATTATTAGATTTTTCTAAACTATTGAAGTTATTAAGAAAAACAATTGAAACCTTGATTATTAGAAAACGCTGGAAAATTAAAAACAAAATAATCAGAATCGAGGTTACGTTTTGTTAGGCAGTCACAATATATCCAATGTTACATCTAATAACTTTAAATTTCACTTGAAAAAAACAATTTGAAATTTCCAAAAGAAAAATAAAAATCAAATGAAAATTTAAATAGTTTAAGATTTGTTTAAAACCGTTGTATATTCTTTAAATTAAAATGAAACCCTTGTTTGTTAAGAAACCTTTAAAAATTTTAAAAAATATCAGAAGTTAGTTTGTTAGGCAACCCAATTTACACACAATAATTGAAATTTTAAAAATTCAACACTTGAAGTTTAAAAAACATCGAATCTTTATTTAATAATCAGTAATTATTTGATTAAATAAACAATTACAACTTTGCCAAAGGAATAATTATTTAAAATATGCCTAAGAGCAGTTTTTGATTGAAAATATTTCAATAAATTTAATAAAATATTTACTATAAAAAAACAATACAGAAATAAATCAATTGTAAATACTGCAGACTATTAATTTCGATCCATTATTGTTAATCAATCAATTGTAAATACTGCAGAATATTAATTTCGATCTATTATTACACTATATAATTTTAATGTTTATGAATAAAACTTTTACACTGAAAAAAATTTTAACCTTCAAAAAATTATTTTTTTTCCTCACGAATAACAAAGTGGATGAAAGCGCGGCGTTTTCGGATCCGAGCCCACCCATCCTCTCGCCATCGTCAGCCCGCCGACGTCCGCCCAAAAGAGATAAAAGGTTGTCGAATGAAATTCAACTTTTCGTCATTTATTATCTTGCCGAGGTATTGTTCCGAACTTTTCAGCCCAGTTTCAAAGAGAAACAACGAATGAATGGTGCGTAATTAATGGAAACGACCGTTTCATACATGAACGGCGCACGATTGCAAAATTTTCTGGCAATAACGTCAATGCCAAATATTTTTACTTATTCTTTACATTACTTAGATACCCCAATATAAATGTATCACCAAGTAAACACCTCCACAATTTGAAAATAAAGATATGTAAATCTATCCTTAAATATTTCCATTAAATCATACATAACATCATGCATACGATATTTTTCGTAAAATTTCTCCTCTGCATGTTGCAGTCAATAAATCCGTTTGAAAATTCCCTTTAGAAACGAACGATAGAAGCTGGAAATTCCTAATATCGCAGGAGTCTGTATCTTTATTCAACATTAAAGCCGATTTCCATTTTTAGAATCCCTCCGAAATTTATTCCACTAGTTTTCAGCATGTTTTAGTGAACGATGATGGAAAACGATCAGCACCACGAAGTGGTAATTTTTCCTCGGCTTTTTCCAATCCAATAGAGTGCTCTCGTATGTCAGCCACGTAATTATATTTGCTTTATTTGCGCCATTATCCAACAGATGTCGGTGCGCTGTTCTCTCCAGCCTGACAAATTTACCCCTAATAAAATTTTAGTTTATTTATTTATAATCTCATTGTTTACAGTTTAAAACTTACTTTTCTACTTCATAAATTTTATTATTTCCTTTCCTGTTGCTGATAATTACCGTTAATTATTTTACGTAGGTGGATTTCAGGGGTGGAACAGAGCCCGCGGATAGTTTAATCCCCTGGGAAGGGTCTTGAAGTTCTGCACACAAACCGCTAATTATTTCACAGGTTGGAACTCGAGTCTAACATATTCCGCAAGGGAATATTTCAAGGGCCGACCGAATTATCGTCGAGTTTTCCCTTACCCACTAGACGACGTCCTATTTGCTTTATTATGAGGAATCCCCAACTCGGCAAATAGATATAATACACAACGTAATGATTATGTAATCACATTTCGTTTATAGTTTCTAATTGCAACAATTTTTGTTTACAATTTTAACTTAGCAATTCTAAATAAAATTATTATTCTATTATTCAGGAAAAACTGTGCCTTGAAAATAAAGATTCTAAATATTCTAGTAAGTATTTGTAGAGTTTCTAAAATTCATCCAAATATTCGTTAAAATAACATAAAATTTTTAGATCTGTTAGAATACTAGATTTCTTATCTTTAAAGTAAATTCAAATTGTAAGGGTTTAGATAGATTTCAGACTATCTTAAAGTTCACAAATTTTCTAGAAAACATACTAAAGTTTTAAAGTGTTTTTCGAAAGGTACAGTTTTAAAGTTTGAAGCCTTTGTAACATTGATGTATTAGCGAAAAAGATTTCTCTCCAATTCAAAAATTACCAAAACCTTGCCTAGTTAATAAAAATAAAGTTTGTAAATATTTCAGTTGTTCCAAATATTTTCTAACTTTCTTGAAGTTAGCTCACTCATAATTCTTTAATTAATGAGAATTTTTTAAAGTACCTAAAAGTGGAAGTTGCACAATAATTCAGACTTATTTTAAAAATTCCAGAAATCATGAAAACTATTTTTTTAAGGCCTTTAAACTTCTATTAGAAACCCAATTCTTTGAAAAGAAAGAGTTCTTTTAAATTTTAGACATTCGAAACATTCTAAATTTTTAATTAATTAATCAATTATAGCAAATAAAACAATGAGAAATTTTTAAGGCAAAATTCCTCGTATTAAAATATTTTTGTTTTAAAACTTTGAGTATGGTGTACTGTTTGGACTGTGGGATAGAGGCCACCCACCCACCCTACATATACATTTAAACTATACCTATCGATCAGCTTTTAGTTTTCAGCACAATTAACGTAAAAAGAGTTAATATATTTTCAAAAAACATCGTCAGTGTTGTACCTATAATAAATGTATATATGTAGGGTGGGTGGGTGGCCTCAGATCCATCCTCCAATAGGTAAAACATACGCGAGGGTTTTACTATTTATTTTTTTATTATAGCAAGTGAATCAATGAAAAATTTGTGATAAATCACTTCGTATGTAAATATTTATTTTGTAAACAGTTGAGTATGTTGTACTAATTAGATTGTGGGATAGAGGACACCCACCCACCCTACATATACATTTTAATTTAACCTATTGACCAACTTTTAGTTTCCATCACTATTAACGCCAAAAGATTTAATATATTTTCAAAAATCATCATCAATGTTATACCTAAAAATTAATGGATATATGTAGGGTGGGTGGGCGGCCTCTGGCCTAATCTCCAATAGGTAAAACATATGTGAGGGTTTTACTGTTTAATTAATTAATTATAGCAAATAAATTATTGAGAAATTTGTCAGGTAAATCACTTTGTATGTAAATAATTTTTTGTAATTTGTTGAGTGTGTTGTATTTATTGCATTGTGGGATTGAGGCCACCCACCCACCCTACATATATATTTTAACTTAACCTATTGATCAACTTTTAGTTTCCTGCACAATTAAAGTTAAAAGAGTTAATATGTTTTCAAAAACCATCATCAGTGTTATACCTAAAATTAATGGATATATGTAGGGTGGGTGGGTGGCCTCAGATCTAACCTCTAATAGGTAAAACATACACGAGGGTTTTACTGTTTAATTATTCAATTATAGCAAATGAAAAACAATATATATACTATATAGGGAAATTAAAAATATATTCCACTACTAATAAATAATATCTTAATTCCATCACATTAAACTATAGATTTTTTTTAACGCAATAAATTCTAGTGCAGCGACCTCAGCGTACTCTTAACCTACCTCAATACACTATACATTAACCTAGCGTACTCCTGACCTTTCTTAATAAACCATTTGTTGTGGTAGGTCAAGAGTACGCTGATTTGTTCGATGATTTTATACGTAAAATCGCGTAGGCTAAATTAATGCATAAAGATAATTCTTTAAATCTATCTAAAAGACTTTAATCAATTTTATTAAATACTAAACTAATTCTTAACTCTAAAAATTAAAAAATTCAGGAAGAAAAATGCTAAAATTGTTTAGAAACGAAATCTAGAAAAGAAATCCGCAAAAAATTTAAAGCCATCGAAGAAAATTCATGAAACCTGAATGAAACATTGTTTAAAATCTTTAAAAGAATTTGTTGGTTAATTCTAGAAATATCAAATCACTTAATAAAATACTGACATAGGAATATGGTATCAAATCACCTTAATTAAAAATAAGAAAATTGTAGATATTTAGAAAAAACAATAACGAAAATTTTAACAAGAAAAAGATCTGAAAAATTTTAGAACTTTTGAAATATGAAAAAAAATCCTGGGAAATGCCCAGTTTTTTCTTTTTCAATTTAAGTCTAAAAAATTACTAGAAAATTCTAAAACCATCTGAAAAAAGAAAATTAGGAAATCCGAACGAACCAAAATTTGCATTTTCTCAGTTTAGACAAAAAATTTTAGTATTATAGAAAGAAAATACTGAAAAATTCTACAACTCTCGTAAAAATCCACGAAATCTAAAAGTAAAATTGTTCAAACTCTTAAAGTTTATAAAATCTGGAAAATAAATTAGTGAAAAATTCTAAAATTACTTTCAATTTTCAAACAAAAACATTTAGGAATGTATAAAGAAAAAAATAATAATAACTTTCAAAATTTGGAAAATCCCGGAAAATCCAAGAAGTTATGCTCGAATAAAGATGTTATTCTCTCTCTCTCCAAGAAGTTTCTAGAATTGAATAAATCTTTAAAACTATTAAAACCATTAAAGAAAATTCATGACATCTTAAAATAAAAAAGGCTGACAAATTTTAGTATTATCGAAAAAAATGCTGGTAAATTTTAGATTAATCAATTATTTTTCAGTTCAATTCAAAAAGAATGATGAAAATTGATAAAAAATCAATAATCACTCTAATAAAAAATCTGTGTAATAGGGGGCCTACAAATCAAAATTTCTAACTTCAATTGTTTTACATTGTTTAAAATCGGATTTTAAAAATTTATCACCAAATAAAACTGTTATAAAGCAAAATAAAATTTGGAAATGTTTTACGATAACTTTTCTTTGAATAAAGAAAATTGCAAAGTGATAAAATGATAAAATGAATCAGGTAAAAATTCAAAATTTAAACATTTGTTTTATAATGCTTTTGTCATATCTTTTTAGCAATTAATTTAATTTAAAAAAAAATGATATTAACAAATTGCCATTACTAAACTCAATAAATAAATGAGTTGAAAATATTAAAAATAATTGTAATTAGTTTTTAATTTATTCACTTTATTGAATATGATGCAAATTGAAAAGATTCTTCACCAATTAATTTCTCCGGCGTAATATTTACAAATTCGGACTTCAATTGTTTCGCATTGAAAAAAAAAACTCTTGCACATACCAATTGTGATTACAAATTAAAACTGTACAAGTCAAAATACGAAAGAAACAAAAAATTATTTTCAATCAAGAAACAGTTGAGAGCAGTTTATATTTATATTTTATATTTCAAAAATTGCATTTGTTGATTTTCATTATGATAAAATCAGTAAAACTCACTAGCCCCATTTATTTTGTTTTGTTAAAACAATCAAAAAGTTACTGCTAATGTTAAAAAAAAAACTTCAAAGCTGTGTTTTAGTTTAAAATTATATGTATATGTTAGGTGGATGGATGGCCACTATCCCACCCTCTGGTTTCTATTAAAGAAATTTATTTTTTTTAGGAGAAAATATCCAACGAAATAATTTTATTTCATTCCATTAGTATTTTATTAGTTTAATACAACACTTACATATTTAGTTATTTAATTATAGCAAGTGAATCAATAAAAATGTTGTGATAAATCACTTCGTATGTAAATATTTATTTTGTAAGCAGTTGAGTATGTTGTATTAATTAGATTGTGGGATAGAGGCCACCCACCCACCCTACATATACAGTTTAACTTAACCTATTGACCAACTTTTAGTTTCCAACAGAATTAACGTTAAAAGAGTTAATACATTTTCAAAAACCATTTCCAGTGTTATAACTAATAATAATGTATATATGTAGGGTGGGTGGGTAGCCTCAGATCCAACCTTTAATAGGTAAATCATACGAGAGGGTTTTACTGTTTATTTTATAATTATAGCAAGTGAATCAATCAATGAAAAATTTGTGATAAATCACTTCGTATGTAATTTTTTTTTTGTAAGCAGTTGAGTATGTTGTATTAATTAGATTCTGGGATGGAGGCCACCCACCCATCCTACATATATATTTTAACTTAACCTGTTGATCTACTGTTGGTTTCCAGCAAAATTAATGTTAAAAGAGTTAATTTGTTTTCAAAAATGTTTATCAGTGTTATACCTAAAATTAATGGATATATGTAGGGTGGGTGGGTGGCCTCAGACCTAACCTCCAATAAGTAAAATATACTCGAGGGTTTTATTGTTTAATTAATTAGTTAAAGCAAATAAATTAATGAGAAATTTGTCAGGTAAATCACATTGTATGTAAATATTGTTTTGTAATCCGTTGAGTATGTAGTATTGATTGCATTGTGGGATTGAGGCCACCCACCCACCCTACATATACATTTTAACTTAATCTATTGATAAACTTTTAGAGTGCAGGACAATTATCGTTAAAATAGTTAATATATTTTCAAAAATCATCATCACTGTAATACCTAAAATTAATGGATATATGTAGGGTGGGTGGGTGGCCTCGGACCCAACCTCCAATAGGTAAAACATACGCGAGGGTTTTACTGTTTAATTATTAAATTATAGCAAAAGAATCAATGAAAAATTTGAGATAAATCACGTCGTATGTAAATATTTATTTTTTGTTAGCAGTTGAGTGTGTTGTATTGATTAGATTCTGGTATAGAGGCCACCCACCCACCCTACATATATATTTTAACTTAACCTGTTGATCTACTGTTGGTTTCCAGCACAATTAATGTTAAAAGAGTTAATTTGTTTTCAAAAATGTTCATCAGTGTTATACCTAAAATTAATGGATATATGTAGGGTGGGTGGGTGGTCTCAGACCTAACCTCCAATAAGTAAAATATACTCGAAGGTTTTATTGTTTAAATAATTAGTTAAAGCAAATAAATTAATGAGAAATTTGTCAGGTAAATCACATTGTATGTAAATATTGTTTTGTAATCCGTTGAGTATGTAGTATTGATTGCATTGTGGGATTGAGGGCACCCACCCACCCTACATATACATTTTAACTTAATCTATTGTTAAACTTTTAAAGTGCAGGACAATTATCGTTAAAATAGTTAATATATTTTCAAAAATCATCATCACTGTAATACCTAAAATTAATGGAGATATGTAGGGTGCGTGGGTGGCCTCGGACCCAACCTCCAATAGGTAAAACATCTGCGAGGGTTTTACTGTTTAATTATTTAATTATAGCAGATGAATCAATGAAAAATTTAAGATAAATCACTTCGTATGTAAATATTTATTTTTTGTTAGCAGTTGAGTATGTTGTATTGATTATATTGTGCGATGGAGGCCTCCCACCCACCCTACATATATATTTTAACTAAACCTGTTGATCTACTGTTAGTTTCCAGCATAATTAATGTTAAAAGAGTTAATTTGTTTTCAAAAATGTTCATCAGTGTTATACCTAAAATTAATGGATATATGTAGGGTGGGTGGGAGGTCCCAGACCTAACCTCTAATAAGTAAAATATACTCGAGGGTTTTATTGTTTAATTAATTAGTTAAAGCAAATAAATTAATGAGAAATTTGTCAGGTAAATCACATTGTATGTAAATATTGTTTTGTAATCCGTTGAGTATGTAGTACTGATTGGATTGTGGGATTGAGGCTACCCACCCACCCTACATATACATTTTAACTTAATCTATTGACCAACTTTTAGAGTCCAGGACAATTAACGTTAAAAGAGTAAATATATTTTCAAAAATTATCATCACTGTAATACCTAAAATTAATGGATATATGTAGGGTGGGTGGGTGGCCTCAGACCCAACCTCCAATAGGTAAAACATACGCGAGGGTTTTACTGTTTAATTATTTAATTATAGCAAAAGAATCAATGAAAAATTTGAGATAAATCACTTCGTATGTAAATATTTATTTTTTGTTAGCAGTTGAGTGTGTTGTATTGATTAGATTCTGGGATGGAGGCCACCCACCCACCCTACATATATATTTTAACTTAACCTGTTGATCTACTGTTGGTTTCCAGCAAAATTAATGTTAAAAGAGTTAATTTGTTTTCAAAAATGTTCATCAGTGTTATACCTAAAATTAATGGACATATGTAGAGTGGGTGGGCGGTCTCAGACCTAACCTCCAATAAATAAAATATACTCGAGGGTTTTATTGTTTGATTAATTAGTTAAAGCAAATAAATTAATGAGAAATTTGTCAGGTAAATCACATTGTATGTAAATATTGTTTTGTAATCCGTTGAGTATGTAGTATTGATTCGATTGTGGGATTGAGGACACCCACCCACCCTACGTATACAATTTAACTTAATCTATTGACCAACTTTTAGACAATTAACGTTAAAAGAGTAAATATATTTTAAAAAATCATCATCACTGTAATACCTAAAATTAATGGATATATGTAGGGTGGGTGGGTGGCCTCGGACCCAACATCCAATAGGTAAAACATACGCGAGGGTTTTATTATTTAGTTAATTAATTATAGCAAATAAATTAATGAGAAATTTGTCAGGTAAATCACATCGTATGTAAATATTTTTTTGTAATCCTCTGAGTATGTTGTATTGATTGGATTGTGTCATATGTCATCTGTTATCTGCCATCTGACAATTATCATCTATTAATTGTCATCTATCATTTGTCACCTATCAACTGTCATTTGTCAGTTGTAATTGTTATATGGTATCTGTTATTTGTAATCTGCCATTTGTCATCTACCTGTTATTAACTGCTATATGTTATATGCCACCTGTTAACTGGTATCTCTCATCTGTCAACTAACGTCTGTTATTTAAAAACGTTAAAATTCATTTGTATTAGTTTATGAATTGAGTGTGTATTATAAAGTTGTGCGTTCAACCATCTAACATCTGTCATTTATTATAAATAATCTTCAGTTTGACCGATGCCTTTTTAATTACTTGCCAAATATTCCAATGCACTTGGATTAATTAATAATTTGATTAGTCTTAATATAAATCTTTTGTCATCTGTAATCTCTAATTTGTTATTTGTCTATCAATTAAACCTCTTTTTTTTGACTTGAGTAAAGCCTTCGATTGCGTTTCACATGATTTACTAATAAAAAAGCTGGCAAAATATAATTTCGATCAACAAAGTCTCACGTATCTATTCAATGGATTTCAAGCAGTTGATATTGATAATAATCGATCGTCTCTGCTGCCAGTACTACACGGGATACCACAGGGCCCAATTCTTGGTCCCATGCTTTTTCTAATTTTTATAAATGACCTTCCCAGATCTATCGATGATTCACGCGTATTATTATTTGCGGATGATACGACTGTGGGAGCGTGAGAAGCACAGAGGAAGAAGCTCTTCGAATTAACAATGATTGTCTTTGTGCTGCCTCCTCCTGAAGCTCTAATAACAAATTGATTCGTAATGAGAGTAAGACAAGAAGCATTACATTTTCAGTTTCCAGAACAACTGATACCGATGCACCAGTAAAATTTTTGGGGCTTGGATGGATTCGTCTCTTACTTGGGTTAATCACGGGGACGAAACAGCCGCAATCCTGTCCAGAAATATTTTTTGTTTAAGAAACCTAGCAAGGAAGGCCTCGTCCAATATTCTCCGTACTGCATATTTGGAATTTTGTCATTCTAGTCTGTCGTCTTCCATAAATAATTTATCATCTGTTATTTATTACCAGTAAATTTGTTTGGTTGTTAAAGAAAAACAAGTGAATATGAATTTTCAACATATAACAGCCTCATCATTTAATATATCTGTTAATTGTTACAATCTGCAATCTTCAGTGTATCATATTTTCTCTGAAATTTATTGATGGCCAATGTTCTTTTTTGATATTAGTAGATAAATCATCTATTATTTTTAATCTTTTTGTTTTATTAGCTTTTTTATTATATGTTATATTGTTGATATAAAATAAAAACTAGTGATTTACTTACATCGATTTTAATTTTAATTGAAAGATTAATGAAAACCCCTCGATTTGTTTCACTATTTTAATTTTAACTCATCTTATTGTACGTTCCATTCACGACTGTTAATTAATTTTAGAGTAAATTTTTTTCCTGTGTTTTGCGGCAATTAGCAGACAGTGTTTCCAGTGTTTGCGCCATTAAAATTCAGCCGGCATCGTTTAAATTAATTCAGTTATGTCGTCTTCGCTTGCTGCGGATCGTTTCATTATTAGTTAATTAGCGGAGTGTCACTACGTCTCGGAAATTAATTAGCCCCCAATTTTCACGCCTATTAAAACACTGAGGCTTTGTCAAATAATTATTGTCCGCCCCCTCCCTGCCCCGCGCACATCGCACGAAAATCCGGATTAGATTAATGCGCGCGCGTCGCGTTTCTAGACATGTAAATGCGATAATCAAATACATAAACTGATGAATTGCTCAGCGGATTCAGTAAGTGTTCGTACTAATCAGTGCCTGTTTATCTACATATTTTAACTAAATCAAAGTAAAATTGCTATTCTAGTGTCTAATTTGATTTAATATACATATACCTAAAATGTAATAGGAAAATATTTGCTGTTGTTCCCGGCGCATCCACCATTTATACCAACAGACAAATATTATGGGTGATTTTAACTACATATTTTATTCTGTGATTTTATTAAATTAAATAATGTATCTCTTAATTTAATTTAATAAAATCACATAATAAAATTTGCAGTTAAAATCACCCATAATATTTGACTGTTTGTATAAATGGTGGAGGCGCCGGGAACAACAGCAAATACCACTAGTACCGCAAATATTTTTACCCTAAGAAAAAATTACTGCATTTAACCTGAAACATTCTCATTAAATCATGTTTTCGGCGTTAAACTCAAGTGATACTTTCTGTTTAATCTCTGCACGGGCATAAAGGCGAGTGATAAAATCGAGGAAATTGCGACCATCCTCCTAAATATACGGTGGCGAATAACGCACAAAAAAATAAATCGCCTTCGAGGACTCATCAAAATCATAATGGTGTTTTTATTTCTTCCGCAGAGGCATCTGCGGCGGTAAAAGTTTATGGCGGAGCATTAAAAATTTGAGCGCAAATATAATATTTTCGGCCCGTCCGAAGCCGTCTTTCTTTTTCGGGGCCCTGAATAAATTAAGGCAGATAAATACCGTTTGAACTCGCGATTTCATTATGCAAATACGGTCGGAGGGATTTAATTTTTCATTTAAGGTTACTTTGAAGGTAAACGTTGAAGGCTTTTTTTTATTAAATGAAAATAAATAAAGACGGGAGAGATATTATTTCTTTGCGTGGGTTTAGATTAAGATATCACATAATTTTTAATGACATTAACAAGGAGATAATATCTAGTAAGTTTTTATGTTTATGTATTTACTGAATCGATTATAATTTTTTTTGTATTTGTAACCATAATTAAATGGCAATCGAGATCAATATTATTTCCAGCACACCGATAAGCGCATGTCAAGCAATTAGACTCTAATTTTGGTTTATATTGAAACAAGCGATTAATTGCGGTATTTTACCAAATCGAGATTGAATCGTTTCATCTGCACAATACGCGAATAAGCAAAATCCGTTCATTACTCCATTTGTTTGATAACTGCACAAATATAATAACGTTATTATATCTCGAGTCTAATTGCTTGTTGGAAATAATATTGATCTCGAATGACATTTAATTATGGTTATAAATACTACTGATTAAATCGTTCTGCTAATAAAAAAAATAATCAAACAGATAAGATAAAAATGGGCTCATCAAAAAAATAAAAGATATTGTCTGGTGTTGAGAATCGTATGAAGGATTAAATGGATCGAAATTTCAATTGCAGAAATTTCTAGCAAGGCTCAGTATAACAGATATTAAGGTTTTAATTTCTGTAATTGTTTAATATGTTTTGTTTTTATTTTCAACAGAGAGAGTATATAAGGAAATTAATATACATATTTCAGGCCATTAATTATTTTTTATGAGCAGTAGTGTTAAAATAAACGATAGTTTGGAACATATTGTTACTACTTAAGTCTTTTAGCTCGCTATACATTTTGAAAACAAAATGCAGGTGTTGCAAACACCAATTTAGTTAAAGTTAAAGTCAAAGATTCATTTACATCGTTTGGCTATCTTACCGAATGCGCCAAATATAATTTTTTTACAAAAAGAATATTTATGTACTACAGATTAAAAACCACTGACACAATTTCATTTTGTAGCATAACATTCTGAAATAAGGATATATTATTATTATTATACATTGTAAAGAATTTAACATTAATGTAAAAAATAAATATTATATTGTAATTATTTTTATTTCAATAATTCAATTAAACTTTCTCCGTCATCATTGGAATTTTTATGACTTTTAGGGAAAACTTTTTCCCCACCATGAAATATTATTTTGTGATTATAAATTCAAATTTGCAAACTTTTGCATTTCTAATATTTCAACTCGATAAATTCAATACTGGCCTTTGTGCCGAAGCGGGGTGTGGGGCGCCCCGAAACGAACCTCACCCCCCAAGGGGCGGCGGAGGCGGCCAGCCATGAAACCCGCACCACCACCCTCCGCCGTCGGATTTCCTCCGTTGTGCCGACAGAAACAATTTAATGCTGGAAATCTCGTACTGTTGCGAACTTATTTTTTAAGATTACATTACGAGACAAAAAGGCGGCTGTGTGTGTAGGTGAGGGGGGCAGGACGAGAGGTCGCTTCCTGGTCTGAGGACAGGACGGAGGCAGGTTCGGATTAGGTTTAATAATAACGGAGTAAACAAGTGTATCTCTTTTTTTTGATACAGTTACTATTATTTAATTTGTGGCGGTTTTTTTTTCAGTACGGTTTCGCTGATGTAATTTTGATTCACATTGTTCAAATCAAGAACGTCCATTATCTAATTTAATTGAAAAAACTCTATCAGGTTGTTTTTTAAAGATTTTTTCAATACAAAAAATATATCCATACATTTTAGGTATAACAGTGATGATTTTTAAAGAAATATTAATGGTTGCAACGTCAGTTATGCTAGAAACTAAAAGTTAATTGTTAGGTGAAGTTTAAATGTATATGTAGGGTGGGTGGGTGGCCTCTAACCCACCCTCCAATCAGTAAAACATAAGCGAGGGTTATAATTGAAATTTGTAAAACGTAAATAAATATATAACATTAATTTAATAGATTTATTCAAACAAATTTTGAAATATAAGAAAGTTAAGGAGAATTAAAAACTGAACAAATTTAATTAAAGCATGTTTTTCATAAAGTTCATTAATAATTAATAATTTTGATATTTTTATTCCTATGGCTAATAAACTATATAAGTTAAATGAAATTCATATAGCTAATAATTGTAAAATATGATGGCCATATCATAATTATTAGGTTATGAAATAATGTGAATAATCACTCAAAGGTAACACGAAAAAATAATTACAATTGTGATCAGAGGAAAAAAATAACAACGTACACACAATACAATTATAACACAAAAGGGGGTTCGCTTTTCATTAGCACTGGAGCACCACTTTTTCTCCCCCCTCTCTTCCCTTCTGCACCCCCTCTCTTTTATTCCCACAGTGAGATCTGCGGACCGCGGAGTAATCCCTTACGACAAAAACCGCGGGAACGTCTGCTCTCGACGTAAACCCACGGATTTTCCCCTTTTGTCCCCATTAATTCCCACTATTTCATCCATCCGCCATCGATCTGTAGTAATACATGGCCCGGGGACGTGCGAAAGGGGGAACGATTAAGGAAATAGGGGCTGGAAACGTCGAAAGCGGGAATGTTGTTTGTTCCCGCCGTCTGCAATCCGGGTGTAAGGGGATACGTGCCGTGAAGCCGGGATAGTGCCTTAACATTATAATATCCATCCTACCACGACGAGAAGGACAAATAACGTTCCGGAGTTGTCACGATAAACAGGAATTAATCATTCGTATCAGGCGCTGATGATGGTCTCTCGGTCCGGAAAGGATTAAGTCGATAAAATTTAATATTCCAAAAGCGGAAATGGAAACGGAAATTAATCGAAAACAATTAAAATGCAGTACGAACAATAAAACAACGACGGTGCGTTAATTTAGAGACTTTATTATAGAAACTCGACAATTTATGTGCATTTTTAAGTCTACCGATTATTGCCGGGGATTTGCAATTTATATTTCGCCGTCGTATTTATGACGCGGCTCAGTGAGAAAGTTTAAATTGTTCCAGTTGGGTTTATTATTGTGGAAAGTTATTTGTTTCGTAACCTGGTTTAACGTTGCCCTTGGGAGGGCCAACACGTTTTATTGTGGAATTAGAATGAGGGGCGAACGTTTTTTACATTTTTTTCATTCCCATATAAAATTGTTACCGTATCATCACTTTTGATAATATTATTACAATTGTATAAGTAATTATAAATGGAGAATTTCACTTTGTGAGTTATGTAAAGTAAAAAATTTAACTGTAATAATTATAATAATAATAATGTCACGAGACGCGTGGGGAGAGGGGATGCGTCATGGACGTGCCGACTGGATTGAAATAAAAAAAAACAAGTGTCAGATAGAAATGTCAGATGCAAATACGTGCTGGTAATATTAATTGACTTCAATAGATCATTTGCAATTATTTACACACCCGTATAACGTGCAAAAACGTTACATTGGTGTCAGGTGTGGGGTGTGAAAAATTGCAAACAAAATGGCGAAGTGCGTTAATAACGGACCTAAAAGTGGCTGAATTAAAAGTGCAACTGGAAGAACGGGATTTGGATACGAGCGGCAAGAAGAGTGTGTTACAACAGAGAGTTAAGGAAGCGCTGCAAGAAGAAGGCCATGATCCAGACACATTTTTATTTGATATCGGAGGCGACACAATATCAATTATGGAGCAATTGAGGCAAAATTCCGATAAAATGACAGAGAAAATGTTGGAAATTTCTAGGAATCTGGAAGAAAAATTAACGGAAAATGCCGATACAATGAAACAAGAAATGCTAGAAATTTCTAAAAACCTGGAAGAAAAATCTCTAGAAAATTCATTGAAAATTATCGAAATTGAATATAAAATTAATGAAAATTCGGAACTCGTAGAAAAGAAAATATATCAGAAAATGACAGAAAATTCCGATAAAATGAAACAAGAAATGCTGGAAATTTCTAGGAATATGGAAGAAAAATTAACGGAAATAAAAAGAAATTTCGGAGGAATTGAATTAAATGACATAAAAAATTATCCTGTCCACTCGATAAAAATGAAACCACCTAATTTTGATGGCCAAACTTCTTTGAGGCCGCAGGATCGACCAATGGATGGAACGCAACAGAGAAGGCTACAGCTTTAATTCTAACACTGCGTGGGGATGCAACAAATGTCTTGCAGAGAGTGTCCCAGAGTGAGATGAATTACGACCAATTAATCAAGCATCTGGAAATAAGGTATGGTCACACACACCTTGAACACGTGTACCATTCACAACTTAAAAATCGCTGCCAGAAATCTGATGCAAGAATTTGAAGCAGATATAGCTCGATTAACACGACTGGCGTATCCTGGTGCAACAGAGAACATCTTGGAAACATTAGCTGTGCAGGTATTTTTAGATGGATTGAAGGATAAAGACATACATCAGGCATTAATACTTGCTCGACCAATTAAATTAGTAGACGCACTGTCTCGTGCGCTCGAGATAGAAGCAGCGAAAAGTACAGTTAGGTGTCAAGGCCGTGTTCGGAAAATGGAAGATTCACGAGAAGGATTGAATGATCTTAGAAAAATGATACAAGATATCATCAAGGAATCGTTAGCAAACAGGAAGAAAGTGGAATGCTGGAAATGTGGAAAACACGGTCATATACAACATCGGTGCAGAGAAAGATCAAATAATCGCACCAATGAAAAGTCGGAAAACTAGAACAAGCCGATCTCAGGGGGTGTCCGTCGGCTAAAAAACATCAAGCCCCTAGAAAAACTGCAAAAGTAGCATACTTGTCACACCACGTCGATACGGTTTTTGTGGATGGAAACATTGATGGAAACTCTTGTCGACTGCTACTAGACACGGGTGCTACTAGGACAATTATAAGACCTGATATTGTGTCAAAACCGCAAAATGTACGACCAACGACCTGGAAATTACGAACAGCAACAGGAGAACCTGCTAATATTCATGGTGAAATAAAATCCACGATTACCATAGAGAACACATCATTCCAACACCAACTCATAGTAGCTGACATTGAAGACGAATTAATTCTCGGTATGGACATCATGAATACTAGAGGCTTCCTGTTGGATCTTAAGAATGGAATCCTAAAAGTTAATGGAGAGGAGGTGGTACTCCACAGACGGAATATTGGTAGAGTCCGGGTAACCCTTTCAACGGAAACATCAGTTCCGGAGAGAAGTGAGGTAATGTTGAGGGCCAATTGGAAGAAGCATCCCATCACAAAAACATTATCATCTTTGAACCTATCGTTGATGACGATAAACTGGGACGAGGAGTAGCAATAGGAAAAACACTCGTTTGCACCGATAACAATGTATTAGAATAATGAATACTAACTATTACTCTGTTCATTTGACGAAGGGAGTGCTGCTAGGACATTGTTCTGCTGCTTCATCGATATTGCGGAAAACCACAGCAGAGAATAAAAACAATGAAATGAATTACCCGGAACTAGAAAAGTTGATTTCCCTTTCGACCCAAGATTGTAAACCAACTAAAAGAGAAAAAGTAAAAAAGTTGATCATGGAATTTCAGGACGTATTTAATATTGGACAAAAAAGAAGAACCAATATCGTTCAACATAAAATTAATACCGAAAATTCTCGACCGATTAGGCAGACAGCCAGAAGACTGCCACTGGCGAAGCGGGAGGAAGCTGATAGGATTGTGCAGGACATGGGGAGCGAGGGCATTATAGAACCATCTAGTAGTCCGTGGGCCTCGCCAGTGGTATTGGTAAAAAAGAAGGACGAGTCAACTCGCTTCTGTGTCGACTATCGTCAACTAAATAATGTGACCAAAAAGGACAGTTATCCTTTACCACGAATTGACGATACATTGGATACCTTGGCTGGATCTACTATTTTCTCCACACTGGATCTTAAAAGCGGATATTGGCAAATTGAAGTAGCTCCCGAGGACAGAGAAAAAAACAGCATTTACAGTAGGCAATGGATTATGGCAATTCAATGTTATGCCATTTGGACTATGTAATGCACCCGCGACGTTTGAGAGACTAATGGAGACGGTACTAACAGGACTATCTTGGAAAACATGTTTGGTTTACCTCGACGATATAATTGTAATGGGAAAATCCTTCGAAGACCACATGAAGAACTTAGAAGAGGTGTTCCGACGATTAAGGGATTCTGGACTGAAACTCAGCCCGAAGAAGTGTCACCTTTTCAAGAAAGAGGTGCATTACCTAGGACACATTGTTTCAAGCCAAGGTATTGCAGTCGATGGCCAAAAGATCTCAACGGTGAGGAAATGACCAGTTCCAAAGGATATACACCAACTCCGAAATTTTCTTGGATTATGCACGTATTACCGTCGTTACTTTGCGGGATTTTCAAACATCGCTAAACCATTAACCCGCCTCACTGAAGGAAACCAACAGTTCTTCTGGGACGGGGAATGTCAGGAGGCGTTACAAAAACTGAAAAACGCACTTACCAGCGCACTAGTTCTAAGTTACCCGTTGTCAGAGGGAAGGTTCTTGTCGGATACCGATGCAAGCAATGTAGGAATTGGAGCTGTTTTATCACAAATACAGGATGGGCAGGAAAAAGTGATCAGCTATTTTAGCAAGACTTTATCCAAGCCGGAGCGGAACTACTGCGTAACGAGAAAAGAGTTGCTTGCAGTAGTCAAATCAGTAAAACACTTCTATAAATATTTATATGGAAGGAAATTCTTATTGAGAACCGATCATGCTGCTCTTAAATTGCTTCTTCAGTTCAAGAATCCGGAAGGACAGGTCGCAAGATGGTTGGAAAGACTTCAGGAGTTTGACTTTGACACTGAACACAGAGCTGGAGCGATCCACAGGAATGCAGATGCTTTGTCGCGAAGGTCATGCCCAGAAAATTGCAAGCACTGTAACAACGCAAAATCAAAGGAAAGTCAAGTACTCCGAACAGCTGTAGAAAGCGATGACTGGAATTTAAAAGAAATCCGGCAGGATCAAGACGACGACCTTGTTCTAAAGCCCCTGATGACATGGAAGGAAAGTGGAACCAGGCCAACATGGGATGAAGTCTCCAAATATTCGCTTGAATTGAAGTCATATTGGGCTCAGTGGGATTCTATTGTACTGGACAAGGGACTACTTAAACGCATATTCAAATATTCAGAAGGCCGCGAAGAACGAAGGCAGATTATAATTCCAAAGAGTAGAATACCTGAAGTGATGAAAGAGATTCATAGTGGATCTTTCGGTGGACACCTGGGTATGTCAAAGACTTTAAACAAACTTCGGGAGAGATTCTACTGGGTGAACTGTAAGGTAGACCTCAGGGAATGGTGCAAGAAATGTGTGATTTGTGCAGCAAGTAACGGTCCACAACGACGAAGGAAAGCACCTATGCGTCAGTACAACGTTAGTAGTCCTTTTGAGCGAATCGCAATTGATGTCGCTGGGCCATTCCCCGAGTCTCACCAAGGAAATAAATACATCGTGGTGGTAATGGATTACTTCAGTAAATGGGTGGATGCCTATGCGTTACCCAATCAAGAGGCTTCAACAATAGCGGAAGTACTAATTAAGGAGTGGATATGTCGTTTCGGCGTTCCCTTAGAACTACATTCTGACCAAGGAAGAAATTTCGAATCGAATCTTTTTCAAGAGGTATGCAAAATCCTTAAGATTCATAAGACAAGGACAACAGCTCTGCATCCACAATCAGATGGTATGGTGGAACGAATGAATAGGACCATCAATCGCTATTTGTCAAAAGTAGTCTCTGACCATCAAAGAGACTGGGACCAACATCTCCATCTTTTCTTACTGGCGTATCGATCGGCTGTACACGAAACAACCGGGCAGACTCCAGCGAGCATCGTCATGGGTCGAGAGCTACGACTTCGGGAGAACATTTGGCAGGGGAAGACTATGTGAGCGACCTGAGACGAAAAATGGATGAAATCCATAATCATGTGCGATCCAACATCCAACGTGCTAGCGACTGAATGAAAGAGAATTATGACCTAAAAACGGATCACAGTGGTTATAAAGTTAGAGATATGGTGTGGTTATTTAACCCACAAAGACGCCGAGGTCTCTCCCCAAAATTACAAACATCATGGGATGGACCATACCAGATAATAGAGAAAATCAACGACATCTAATACAGGATTCAAAAACCACCCCGAGGAAAACCAAGAGTTGTCCATTTCAATCGTCTGACCCCTTATGCTGGCGAAGAAGATGGCGCAGCGATTCGTGCGGTGGTTGAACAAAGCGACGAGAAAGCATTTGAGGACTTCATAGTTCAGCACTCTGATGGACGTAAGAGTCATTTTGATGTAACGAGAGAAGATCTATTCCAAGTACCTTCGAACTATTGTCTTGCCCATTGTGTGACCCAGGATTTCAAGATGTCACGAGGAATTGCTAGCGTCTTCAGGAAGAAATTTGGAAGGTTGGAGGAACTACGCACTCAATGTCCTAAAGTCGGAAGCATAGTCCACCTAAATGTTAGTAGCCACCTACCGAAAAGGATCATTTACTATCTGGTAACGAAGAAGTACTCTCATCAGAAGCCAACCTACAGGGTTATATGGCTATCATCAAATGAGTTGAGGGATTCACTTCTACGTGAGGGTATCAAGAAATTGGCAATATCGAAACTAGCTTGTGGGTTGGACCAATTGGACTGGAGGACAATCAGAAGCATAGTGGAAGTCCTTATTGCCAATTCTGGGATCGAGATTTTAGTATGCTGTTATAATTCCAGTGGTATACGACATGAGAAACCCATAGACTGCTATTTCTTTCGAACGTCAAAATGTACAAAGGGGTCCCAGTGCAGGTATCGTCATAAGGTTCCGGAGGACTCATTTCGGGACGAAACATGCTTAGGGAGGGGGCAGTGTCACGAGACGCGTGGGGAGAGGGGATGCGTCATGGACGTGCCGATTGGATCGAAATAAAAAAAAAACAAGTGTCAGATATAAGTGTCAGATAGAAATGTCAGATGTAAATACGTGCTGGTAATATTAATTGACTTCAATAAATCATGCAATTATTTACACACCCGTATAACGTGCAAAAACGTTACAGTATCATGGAAGTTATTAAAGTTACTATTAAATTCTTTTTCCAAATAAACATGGGCCCAGTCCTGACATTTTAGTTCATTCACCAAACTGTCTATTTTTGTCGATTTGAAGATTCTATACATAATTTCAAAATTAGCAGAAAATTCATTTAAATCAAAATTGTAGAGTAAAGTTTTGTGGTCAGAAATTATATTATCGACAGTGAGCACCTTATTTAGAGTTTAATGTTTAAAGTTTTGAGATTAGAGTTTAAAGTTTAGAGGCATTTTGAATAATTTCAGAGTTTGGAATTTAGTGTTTACCACTTTCAATTGTTTTTCGCTTTTGACAATTTCAGTGCCTAACCGAATGTTAATTATTTTTTTTGAAATTATTATGATTTGCTTTTGCCTATCAATTAATAATTGTTTTCTTTTGTCAAAAAATTTAAACTATTTTCTAGATTGACTATTCAAAAATTCAAAATTTTCAAATTTGAATTTTTGATATTTGAAGTTTTTGAATTTTTGAGTTTTAGAATTTTTAATTCAATTAGAGTTTAGAGTTCAGAGTTAAGAGTTTAGAGTTTCTCTAAATTATTTTTTTAAATAAATTTTAAACTGGATTAATATTCAAATTTGATAGTTTCAACTGTTTTAAATAATGTTTAATTATTTTGTTCAAGTGTGAACAGCTTCAATCAAACTCCAAAATTAAATTTGAATATTTCAGTGCTTGAATTTTTGTTTGTTTGTTTTTAAATTTTTGAAATTTGAATTTTAAAATCAAAAGTTCGAAATAACTCCTAATTCTTCACTCTCAACCTTAACTCTTAACTCTAAAAAATTAAATAATTCAACAATTCAAAAAGTTTAAAATTTCAAAAATTCGAAAATTTTTAGAAATCACAATTTAAATATTCAAAAAATGAAAAATTCAAAAATCCAAAAATTCCAAACTAGAAACTGCAACTAAAAAATTCAAACTCTTGATTCTTAATTGTTAACTATTAACTCCTAATTCTTAATTCTTCACTGTTAACCTTAACTCCTAACTCTAAAAAATTAAATAATTCAACAATTCAGAAAATTAAAAAGAGTTTAGAGATCAGAGTTTAGAGTTGTTTCTTAAGAACTTCTAAATATATTATTTTCAGCTGATTCTTTTTCACTTAAATAATTTTATTGATTGATTTTGTTTATTATAATTTTACTTTTTAAACTATTTGAATGTTTAGATAATTTAATTTTTGAAATTTAGAATTTTAAATTTTAAATTTTTGAGTTTAGAGTTATTTCTGCAGAATTTGTTTCTATTTAGTTTATAGTTTGGAGTTTAGATTTTAAGTTTCTAGTTTAGAGTTTTTTAATATTTTAATTTTTCAATTTTTTAATATTTAATTTATGAATTTGTGAAATTTTTAATTTGTACATATCTGTAAAATTTTGAGTATTTCATTTTTTAAATGTTTATTTTTTAAATTTGTGAATATTTGAATTTTTTAAATTTTTATTGTGTTTAGAGTTTAGGATTTAGATTATATTTTTAATTATTTTATTGTTTAATTAAGAAGTTTTTATTTTTTGAAATTTTTAATATTTGAATTTTTATTGTTTTTAGAGTTTAGAGTTAAAAGTTATGCGTTTGGTGTTTTGAGTTGAGAGTTTAATATTAACAGTTTAGAGTTTCTAGTTTTTTTGATTTATCATTTTTTTGGAAATTTTTAAATTTGTAAATTTATGCAATTTAAAATTTTTGAATATTGCAATTTCTGAAATGTTTAATTTTTGAATTTTTGAATTTTTAAATTTTTCCAGAGTTAAGAGTTAAGGTTAAGAGTGAAGAATTAAGAGTTAGGAGTTAATAGTTAACAATTAAGAATCAACAATTAAGAGTTTGAAGTTTAAATTTCTAGTTTGGAATTTTTGAATATTTAATTTGCGATTTTTAAAAAGTTTTGAATTTATGAAATTTGAAAAGTTTGAATATTCAAATTTGATAGTTTCAACTGATTTTAATAATTTTTAATTATTTTGTTCAAGTGTGAACAGCTTCAATCAAACTCCAAAATTAAATTTGAATATTTCAGTGCTTGAATTTTTGTTTGTTTTTCTTTTAAATTTTTGAAATTTGAATTTTAAAATTTTGTTTAGAGAGTTTAGTTTTTGAGTTTAGAGTGTAAAGTTTATAGTTTAGAGTTTAGAGTTGTTTCTTAAGAACTTCTAAATAAATTATTTTCAGCTGATTCTTTTTCACGTAAATAATTTTATTGATTGATTTTTTATTATTATAATTTTACTTTTTAAACTATTTGAATGTTTAAATATTTTAATTTTTGAAATTTCGAATTTTAAATTTTAAATTTTTGAGTTTAGAGTTATTTCTGCAGAATTTGTTTCTTTTTAGTTTATAGTTTGAAATTTTAGATTTTAAGTTTTTTAATATTTTAATTTTTCAATTTTTTAATATTTAATTTATGAATTTATGAAATTTTTAATTTGTACATATCTGTAAAATTTTGATTATTTCATTTTTTAAATGTTTAATTTTTAAATTTGTGAATATTTGAATTTTTAAAATTTTTATTGTGTTTACAGTTTACAGTTTAGAGTTTAGGATTTAGATTATATTTTTAATTATTTTATTGTTTAATTTTTAAATTAAGAAGTTTTTATTTTTTGAAATTTTTAATATTTTAATTTTTTTGTTTTTAGAGTTTAGAGTTAAAAGTTATGCGTTTGGAGTTTTGAGTTTCGAGTTGAGAGTTGAGAGTTTAAAATTAACTAGTTTTTTTGATTTATCATTTTTTTGGAAATTTTTAAATTTGTAAATTTATGCAATTTGAAATTTTTGAATATTGCAATTTCTGAAATGTTTAATTTTTCAATTTTTGAAATTATGAATTTTTGAATTTTTAAATTTTTCCAGAGTTAAGAGTTAAGGTTAAGAGTGAAGAATTAAGAGTTAGAAGTTAATAGTTAACAATTAAGAGTTTAGAGTTTGGAGTTTAAGTTTCTAGTTTGGAATTTTTGGATTTTCGAACTTTTGAATTATTCATTTTTGAATATTTAAATTGTGATTTTTTAAAAATTTTGAATTTATGAAATTTGAAAAGTTTGAATATTGAAATTTCTTAAACGTTTCATTTTTAAATTTTTAATTTTTAATTTTCTGAATTGTTGAATTATTTAATTTTTTAGAGTTAGGAGTTAAGGTTAACAGTGAAGAATTAAGAATTAGAAGTTAATAGCTAACAATTAAGAATCGACAATTAAGAGTTTGAATTATTTAGTTTTAGTTTCTAGTTTGGAATTTTTGGATTTTTGAATTTTTCATTTTTGAATATTTAATTTGCGATTTTTAAAAAGTTTTGAATTTATGAAATTTGAAAAGTTTGAATATTGAAATTTCTTAAACGTTTCATTTTTTAATTTTTTAAATGTTTAAATTTTCAATATTTGAATTTTCGAATTTTTGAAATTTTTAATTTTTTGAATTGTTGAATTATTTAATTTTTAGAGTTAAGAGTTAAGGTTGAGAGTGAAGAATTAGGAGTTATTTCTAACAGAATTGGTTTCTTTTTAGTTTATAGTTTGGTGTTCAGATTTTAAGTTTCTAGTTTGTAGTTTTTTAATTGTTTAATTTTTAAATTTGTGAATATTTGAATTTTTAAAATTTTTATTGTGTTTAGAGTTTACAGTTTAGAGTTTAGGATTTAAATTATATTTTTAATTATTTTATTGTTTAAAATTTAAATTAAGAAGTTTTTATTTTTTGAAATTTTTAATATTTGAATTTTTATTGTTTTTAGAGTTTAGAGTTAAAAGTTATGCGTTTGGAGTTTTGAGTTTCGAGTTGAGAGTTTAAAATTAACAGTTTAGAGTTTCTACATTTTTTGATTTATCATTTTTTTGGAAATCATTAAAATTGTAAATTTATGCAATTTGAAATTTTTGAATATTGCAATTTCTGAAATGTTTAATTTTTCAATTTTTGAAATTATGAATTTTTGAATTTTTAAATTTTTCCAGAGTTAAGAGTTAAGGTTAAGAGTGAAGAATTAAGAGTTAGGAGTTAATAGTTAACAATTAAGAATCAACAATTAAGAGTTTAGAGTTTGGAGTTTAAGTTTCTAGTTTGGAATTTTTGGATTTTCGAATTTTTGAATTTTTCATTTTTGAATATTTAATTTGTGATTTTTAAAAAGTTTTGAATTTATGAAATTTGAAAAGTTTGAACATTGAAATTTCTTAAACGTTTAATTTTTTAATTTTTTTAAATGTTTAAATTTTCAATATTTGAATTTTCGAAATTTTTAATTTTTAATTTTCTGAATTGTTGAATTATTTAATTTTTTAGAGTTAGGAGTTAAAGTTAACAGTGAAGAATTAAGAATTAGGAGTTAATAGTTAACAATTAAGAGTTTGAATTTTTTAGTTTCAGTTTCTAGTTTGGAATTTTTGGATTTTTGAATTTTTCATTTTTTTAATATTTAAATTGTGATTTCTAAAAATTTTTGAATTTATGAAATTTGAAAAGTTTGAATATTGAAATTTCTTAAACGTTTCATGTTTTAATTTTTTAAATGTTTAAATTTTCAATATTTGAATTTTCGAATTTTTGAAATTTTGAATTTTTTTAATTGTTGAATTGTTTAATTTTTTAGAGTTAAGAGTTAAGGTTGAGAGTGAAGAATTAGGAGTTATTTCGAACTTTTGATTCTTTCAATTTTCTAAGTAATTTTTTTTTTTATTGTTGATGAAGTTAGTGTGCAACGAGTATCATCATGGTTTATTTTTATTAGGTTGTAAGTTAGAAGTAGATTTTTTAAAGCAATATAGTCTTCTTGGTTCTCATTTGAATCTCCATTTATTACAATATTTATTTTACTACTGTACATACCATCAATTACGTTTTGCAAAATTTCTAGAAATATTGAAAAGTTAGTTAGGTATACCAATTTTGAATGAAGAATACCCTCCATCCCTGAATTTTGGTTCAAGTTGTTCTACGATGAAATGTGTATTAGACGTGCTACAGTGTTCTTTAGTTTTTTCTTCCAGATATTATCTAACTTGTTGTGAGGTGATTTTTTGCCTTAGGCGAGAAACAAAAATGCATTTTCGGCCGATGTGGGCACATGTTTGAAGTGTACTGGTATCCTCTGAGCTGCCCCGAAAGTAAGTCTTTCTTCTATTTTGTACTTTCGTCCATTTCTGGTTTTCTGTATTTTCCGTATGAATATCCTGTGTCTCCATCTCTGATCCACTAGATTTTGTTGATTGTAATGGAGTAGGACATCTACTGATTTCATTTTTCTTAACAGTGTGTGTTTGTTGGGTTGTGGGATTAGGAACTGCTAAAGTTTCCTCTTGATTAATTATATTTACTTCAATTGCAGGTTTCTGTTTATTTCTAATATTTTTAATATTAGAAGGATCTTGTTTGTTTTGATTTATTTTTTGGTTATGTTGTAGATATTTTATTAACTTACCTTTCTCTTGGATTGTATGTTCTTGCTGCAGTAACTTTTCCTTAATAATCCCTATTTCTTCACGTAACTTGTAGAGTGATCCGTTGGACTCCTTGTTTTTCACAGCGGAAACATGCTGTGATACCAAATTTATCCTCCGACTTTATACATTCGTCGTGGAATTGACATTTACACACGTTGCACTTGTTTACTATATCTGATGATACACTTTTAAAGCACGATGCACACTTGACTTGATCACTAATTGTTATTGAACTAAATAAGTAATTGTAGAGGCTTTTACTTCGTGATACATTTTATGATTCAAAATAAAATAAAACGAATAACTTTGTTTTTATCACTTTTTTAATAACACTTGTTACTATAGTTTCGACAACTTCAGCTTGTCATTATCAAACAATTAATATTTAAAATTACAGTTGACACCAAATTTATAAGGCATTGAAAAGCGGGGAGAACATAAGGTTCGTTTGGTCATTAATGATGGGGATGTCCGGATCAAGCTAAATGGTAATCCGGACATCCCCATCATTAATGACCAAACGAACCTTATGTTCTCCCCGCTTTTCAATGCCTTATAAATTTGGTGTCAACTGTAAATTTAAATATTAATTGTTTGATAATGACAAGCTGAAGTTGTCGAAACTATAGTAACAAGTGTTATTAAAAAAGTGATAAAAACAAAGTTATTCGCTTTATTTTATTTTGTTATTGAACTATCTAATAAATCGCTTTCGGAGAAAGAACGACTGGCTATAGCTGCCGCCATCTTAGTATTATTAATTTATTATTGAAGGAAGGACTATGTGGTAAATGACTATTAAAAATTTATGAAAGCCATAAATTTTGTATTCATTCAGAATTAAAACGATGAAGGCACATTACAACACGTGTTTTCTTTTCACCTTTCAACAATTTGATTCCGCATTCCATTTCGCCACCGTGTCCGCCGGCATGTATGATTAACGAGGGGAACTTTGCCGAAATTAAATCCCCCGGAATGTACACTACACCTGTTCGTCCAGCTGACGGACCGTCCCGGGATTACCGCATTTAAATCATGCCTGTCCTACTAGATGCGGGGGACATCCCTCAGGACCTAAATTTGTGTTGCAAATACACGTCGTCCGAGCTGAACCGTTTTCGTTTCCGCCTTATGGCGTGTATAATAGTAATTAAGGTAATACAAGTGAGATTTTCGTCGTGGTTTCATGGTCCGAGTTAAACCAAAGTGGTATTAAATATTTTAAATACTACGTAACTGAAACAAGAAGAGTATGTATAAAATAACTGTTACTTATGCGTAGAAGTTTCAAAATGAATCTACATTGTTTTTGCCTAAATGTATCAAACCATGTAAACATCTTGTTTCAGTCGATTATCGTTTCCGTCGCCGGAACTGGAAGAGACTTGGAAAAATCCCGAGACAATCCACTCCACCGAATGAAAAATGCTCTATCCGAAGAGCACGAGAGGGTCGCGTTAAAAACGCATAAATCAGAAAGGGCGGGCGTGGCAATTAAGCCCAGGAGTGGCGGTAAGGGGGGTGGGGCAATTTCACCACCCTCGACACACATATAATAGATACCATCGCAGCCTCTTTGTGTAAACCCCGGCTTATCTACTACCACACACACACACACACCTTTATTTGGTTAAGTATTAATAACACAGCACCGGATTTTCATTAATTGTGTTTGCCGGAATTTTGTATTATTTCCGTGAATTATAGTTGTTTGCGTGTGCGGGCGCTCTTTCTCGTTTCGTCGACAATGCGACTAGGTTGCGGAGGATATTCGTCTGTAGTTTGACTATCGGATCGCGTTTGATTGATGATTTTATTGCATTTCGCAAAAGGCGCTGCAGGCGGTGGAATTTCTTTAATAATGCAAATTGCTCGGGGTCGCCCGGCGCCTCCACCATTTCTGCGTTACTCGCTTTATCTCCTTATGTAACGGTACACCGATGTTATTAGTTATTCAGATGCATTGTTTGGAGGGCCGCGAATTATTCATCCTGGTATGGCAATGGTATTTAATAAAACAATGTTGCTATTTAGTTATTTATTAGGACCGTAATGGAGGTTGTTATTATCTTATGTCTCTTTACCATTTAAATTGTTTATAATTCTGTTTAAACTTAATTGTTTTTATATACCATGAAGATGATTTAATATCTTATTGTTGCCTAAATATATTAATGATTAATATTAAAACATTTTATATTATTAAATAATTTTATTAATTGTTAACAATTGATTATGTTGGTGTGTTATTTTCGTAAGCATTTCCATTTCGACGAAAAACAAGGTGGTAGTAATAGGATTAGGCGGTTCGCCTCATTTAGATGATATCTAATATCGATTACGCAGGAAATTGTGGAACAAGAGGAGTCATTCCAGTGATTTCACTCGGGCCGTCGACTGCGCGTGCAATAAAAATGGGCAAAGCGAAGAGAAAGAGCGACTTGACAAAGTTTTACGAAGGCCTGGTGCCCATGTACGTGATCTGCCCGGCTGCCGGGATTTTCCCTCTGCGGGCACGTAGAAAAGACGGATAAATCCTAATGGAAGTAAAAAAGAGCGACGTAACATATTTCTTTATTTATATCGCTATTTATCCACTACTATCAGACTAACTTAAACATGGATAAAACGGGCTTTAACATCACATCACATTTTAATATTTGGCGAATCAGTTATTGTAGTTAGGGAATATTGATTGCCGAAGATTTACATCATCCTGCATTGACTTTTGAACTTGCTTTTATAAATTATAATAACTTTTCGTCGCATTCTCATGCCAGTCCGCCTAAAGAATATAATTTTAAAACAGCCCTTCTTATTGTCGATTGGTCTTTTTTATATAAAAAATCTAATGTTGATAATGCATGTTCTCAGTTCTATAACATCCCGTATTCCTTATTTGACAAACATATACCCAAAATTCTACCCAGAGGAGAACTCGTTACATATCCACCTTGGTATACATCGGAAATCATTAAAATGGTCAAGCAGAAAGAGAGACTTCGTTATCAATTGAAAGAAAACTCTATCAGTGACAGAAGATCTCGTTTTGAACAAATTCGGGACTCTCCTAAGAGACAAATTCGACGTGCCTATAAGGAATACATCCAGAACACACAAGATAATATAGCTGAATGCCCTAAGAAATTCTGGTCGTTTGTTAATAAACGGAAAAAGCAAACAAGACTTCCTGGATCCATGAAAAGGAATGGTGTTAGTTTAACTACCTCAGAAGATATTGTTCAAGGTTTCGCCGATCAATTTAGTCAAGTGTTTAGTGCAAATACCACCACGGCCTATGACATCAGTACGAATAGTGATGACATTTCCACTTTGTTGGGAAATCTAAAGATTAAGGATGATTTAGTGATGTGTTACTTAAAAGCTATGTCACCTAAATTGACTATGTGACCCGATAATGTTCCGGCTTTTTTTGTGTAGGATTGTGCCAATGCGTCTTCCAAACCGCTATCTTATATTTTCAATTTAATATTAGCTAATGGTATATTTCCGGATATATGGAAACTATCTAAAGTAACACCTGTCTTTAAGAATGGCGATAGAAATTGTATGAACAACTATAGACCTATTTCGCTTGTTTCTAATTTTTCTAAAATCTTTGAGGCCATACTATACGATTTAATTTATAATGCGGTATCTCCTTTTCTTAGCCCGAAACAACATGGATTTATCAAGAAGCGATCAACTGTCTCAAACTTATTAAATTTAACACAATATATTTCTGAAAAACTGGACCAATGTAAGCAGGTTGACGTTATCTACACTGAGATAAGCAAGGCTTTTGATCGGATGCCACATGATAAGCTGATACAGGCCTTATCTAAGTATAACATTAATGGAACCATCATAAATGCCATTTGCTCATACCTTTCGGATAGACGTCAAGTTGTATATTATTCGGGTTTTAGTTCTAACTTATATATAGCCAAAAGTGGTGTTCCCCAGGGGTCTAAATTGGGCCCACTTTTGTTCGTTATATATTTAAATGATATTTTTAAAGTATTTAACTGTAATTATCACTTGTATGCAGATGACATCAAGCTGTATAATGAAATAACTACTGCTAGTGACTGTGTCGTTTTACAGAGTAATTTAGAACGTATGTTTGATTGGTGCTCCGTTAATGGATTAGAGATTAATACTTCTAAATCGCCTGTTACAACCCTTACATTGTAACTATATCCTTCGGGATACTCCTATAAAGCGCGTAAATACGATTAAAGACCTTGGTATATATTTTGACAGCAAGCTATCATTCAGTAAACATATCGATTATATCGTCTCTGAATGCAATAAATTACTCGGCTTTATCACCAGAAATTGTAAAGACTTCACTAGTATTACGCCAGCGGTTAGACTTTACGAAGCATCTATCTTAAGTAAATTAAATTACTGTGCGGCTGTGTGGACTCCAAGGTGTAAACTTAATGTAAATCTTTTAGAAAGAGTGCAGAAGCGTTTCCTACGATATTTGTACTATTGTAAGTATAACCGCTATACAGGATATAATATTAGAACCAGTGAACTTCTTTTGGAATTTAATATGCCATCAATATTTGAAAGGCACAGGTACTTTGTGACTTATATAAACACATACACGGAATCACTGATAACCCTGATCTTTTGTTACAATTTTATTTCAAAATTTCTAGGTATAACAGTCGTAGCAATCAAACATTATTTTTGGATATTCCACGCACAACTCATCATAAGCATTCGCCATTACATAAAATGGTGAGATATTACCACGAAGTACAATATCATGTAGATATTTTTTGCTCGGATATGAATAACTTTAGGTCGAATCTTAAACTAGCATTGTTATAATTTCTAGAATTAATGCTTAATGCCTCATGTTTACTGACTTTTACTGTGTTGTTAATTTGTTTTTTGCTCTAATTGTACAGGGTGATTCATTAAGGGTGGCCACTAGCCGTATCTCGGAAACCGTATATCCTAGAATTTGGGGAAAAAAATTCTAATGACATAATCGGCCAAAAGAAGATGCGTTTAAATATTTTTAAATGCGTAGCTTTCCGCTAGGTGGCGCATTTTATCATTTGCATAATTAATTTGCGTTTTTTACAAAATATTACCGCATTAAGGCTATTGAAAATTATCAAAATTAGAAAATACTGTACTTGGTTTACAATGTTTGCTCAAGTCATTTCTTTTCTATCACCTACTGTTAAGTGGTGGGGGAAGTATACTTTTGCTTACAGAAAATGGTCTGTAACTTCTGTATACCTTAACCGATTTTCACAAGCTTAGGCTCAATGGAAAGAGTATTAGATCTTGATTACAAAAATAAATAACATTAACACATTTAATCTATGCGCTGGCAACTAGAGGGCGTTATGTAACATTTAACCCTATTTATGTATTTTTCTCAGAAATATCAAATGGAATGATATAACTCGAAGCAGCTTACAAAAAAGAAAATGAAATTACATATTGTTTCGTCAAAACCGCAAACTGATATCTCTTGTCATTCCAAAGATATTTAGATTTTTTTAATTTTCGTTGTTCTTTTTCGTTGTTTTCGAAGTGTTGGTGTTTTAGGTACTCAAAATGTTTCCCATCATTTGCTATGCACAAATTCAGTCTTTCTATAGTGGAATTGACACTGGCCTCAATTTCAGCACCAGAAATACCTCTTACTGCTTGCCGAATGCTTTCTTTCATATCCTCACGTGTAGTTGGACGTGTTTTAAAAACCAAATCTTTAATTCTACCCCATAAAAAGAAATCTAAAACCGTAAGATCTGGTGACCTTGCTGGCCATGGAAAAATACTTCCCCTTCCAATCCATTTATTTGAAAATACAATATCTAAATAATTTCGGACACCTGCGGCAAAATGTGCTGGGCAACCATCTTGTTGATACCACATGTCTAATCTGTTACGAATTGGAACGTCTTCTAGGAGGATGGGCAAATCGTTAGTTAAAAAATCTAAGTTAATTTTTCTTCAAAGAAAAAAGGTCCTATTATCTTCCTATTTAAAATACCACACCACACATTTATGCTCCAACGATTTTGTTAATTGACTTCCCTCTGCCAGTGTGGATTTGTTTCTGACCAGTAGTGACTGTTGTCCAAGTTAATTTTACCAGAGCTTAAAAATGTAGCCTCATCCGTCCATAATATTGCAGATAGAAATTGTTGATTATCATTTAACATTCCTTTTAACCAGTTGCAATAATCTAGTCGTCAATCAAAATCTATGTCTTTTAACTCTTGATGTAAAACAACATGGTAAGGATGCATTTTATGTTCTTTTAGTATTCTATTCACCAAAGAATAATTTAATTCTAGATGTCTTGCAATTTTCGTGGATCAGCGTTAACGTATGCCAAGACGTTAATAACATTTTCTTCATTTTGTCTTCTACCTACCCTATTTCTTACCGAAACAGGTTGAACATTGTCAGTTTTTCGTAATCGTTCTGCCAGTCTTTTAAAAACTTTTCTTGAATGACGCCGACTTTCAGGAAATCGTAACCCATATTCTCTTTCAGCAATGACTGCATTTTGTAGACTTTCAAAATACACTGCTAGCATATCATATGCTTCTTCATTTGAAAAATAAAGCATGATAATAAAGTGATTTTTCAAACGTTCAAATTAACTTTGACAGCAACAACAAATTATAAATAAACAATCACAAAATAGAAATGTCATTTCCAAAGGTGACTTGATTACTTTTACAACATCGCCCAGGAAAATAGTTTGACATATTCGTAATGTTACAGCTTATCCATATAAAACCATTGAAGAAATTTTAAGGAATCTAGGATAAAATTTCACTCTAGAAGGACTGAATTTGTGTAGGTACAGCAAATAAGGGGTAACATTTTGAGTTTCTAAAATAACTAGATAATGGGTGCTTTTAGAAATTTCAGCGTTTTGTAAATTTCTGTTATGGGTAATAAGTTTTATTATTTTTCATTAATTATGCTAATAAATATTGTTGTCATTTGTTTTTACATGATATTTTTTCTAAAAGTAACTTTAGCCATATATTTTCTTTACACCTTACAGGGTGAACCAACACTTCGAAAACAACGAAAAACAACAACGAAAATTAAAAAAATCTAAATATCTTTGGAATGACAAGAGATATCAGTTTGCGGTTTCGACGAAATAATATATAATTTCATTTTCTTTTTTGTAAGCTGCTTCGAGTTATATCATTCCATTTGATATTTCTGAGAAAAATACATAAATAGGGTTAAGTGTTACATAACGCCCTCTAGTTGCCAGCGCATAGATTAAATGTGTTAATGTTATTTATTTTTGTAATCAACTTCTAATACTCTTTCCATTGAGCCTAAGCTTGTAAAAATCGGTTAAGGTATACGGAAGTTACAGACCGTTTTCTGTAAACAAAAGTATACTTCCCCCACCACTTAACAGTAGGTGATAGAAAAAAATGACTTAAGCAAAAATTGTAAACCAAGTACAGTAGTTTTTAATTTTGATAATTTTCAATAGCCTTAATGCCGTAATATTTTGTAAAAAAACGCAAATTAATTATGTAAATGATAAAATGCGCCATCTAGCGGAAAGCTAAGCATTTAAAAATGTTTTTACGCATTTTCTTTTGGCCGATTATGTGATAAGAATGTTTTCCCCCAAATTCTAGGATATACGGTTTCCGAGATAAGGCCGGTGGCCACCCTTAATGAATCACCCTGTATATTATTTTTATCATTGTATAAACTGTACTTATTTTTGTAAATTTATGGCCCTGTTATATGTATATTTTTCTGTAATTGGACTCAATTGTCTGTTGAGAAATAAAGGCTTATTATTATTATTATAAAACTAGGGATAGAAAACACAAATTTGTGAAAAAAGTTTTATTAAATCTTTACGTAACTCAAGAACGAATTTCTATATTGTAGTTGAATTATTACTGATGAAGGTTTCAATTATATTATACATGATTTGTTTCACAATTATTACATATAGTTGATCACCATATTCTTCTGCTTCTTTTCCAGAAATCTACTGTTGGATTACGTACGATTATTTTCTAATGTTAATACAACCTTCTTAAATATAATTATTGATGATAACAGAAATAATGTAAATAACTTAGAGGTTATCGAGATTAAGTTAGTGTACGTTAGTTGACCACTATATTATCTTTGAGAGTAGTTTATTAAATTTTTAAACAAATACCAATTCATCGCCATGTTGTTGCGGATGACCGCACACTGAAATCAACGCCAGGATCGCTTCCTACATGAGGGATGGTCACGTAACTGAAAAGTTGGCCGGAAATTTGTGCTGCCTGTGTCGACTTCATTTTAAATTGTGCAATATATCTCGTTTGCTCAACGCCTGCTTCGCTTTTCAATTGCTCTCCTCGCTGGGTGTCTCCCTCGCGAATATACTTCTTCACATGTTCTACGATTTCCACCAAGAAATCATTGGCCATGTACGCGTCACCCATTTCCTAACTGATGGATGAGTGCATGTAGATTTATCTGCTGGTTAAAACATGCGTGTGTAAGTTATTTCATCTATTAATAAAACTCTAATAGACAAAAAGGCCTCTGGTCGATAACCTTTTGACAAATTAATACATTTTAAAGTAAATATGTACAAATACGCCGGTGGTGGCGCATCGGTTACGGCCCCGAACTGACGTGCAGCAACGTTGATTCGGGTCAGTAGTCGGATGGGTGACCGGTACCATTCACCATTGGGATACAATTAATGGTGCTTTAGAGTGACGGGGGCGATCCTTTAAAGTAACAAGCTCATTTACACACAAATACACAAATGACACATGGCGGAAGGACCACGTGGTCGATAGCCTAACACTACTACTACTACTATGTACAAAATTTATCAATAAATATATATTACTACTACTAAAACTCCAAATATATATTAATAAAAATTTAATTAATTATAAAATCCAAAATAATTAAATAAAAACGTAAATGTAATCTATAAAAAAAAATTAATCAATTCCGCGTTCATATAATTTTCCCATTTTTTACGACCACTCCGACTAATAAAAGAAACCTTTTTTTTCCCCTGAAAAGGAAAATATTCGGTCCCCTCCAGACGAAATAAAAGCCGACCCTACTAATTCGTCCCGCGTAAATATTACCGAGTCCGCTATTAAATTTACGCCCGCCCTAAATTACGAGGGTACACTATTAATAAAATAAATATTTTATTTTTTTTTACATTTATATATGGAATTAGTAACACACCTCAAAAATTTATATTTAGTCTAAACCACAGCTCAAAAAATTAAGAAAGAAAAACTATTAGTGTTGTAGTTTTTAGAAACGAAATTAGTGATCGTAATGAAAAGTAATTATTACATGTAAGGTGAGTGCGATGGCCAAAATTTGATAATTTGAACATTTGATAATTAGAAAATTTAAAATTATAAAAACTTGAATATTTAGAACATATCGACAATTAATTTTCGACTAATTTACAGGAATTTGCTGATTTCCTCTCTTCAGTTTATGCAACTAACAGCGGATTTGCAATTCCCACTCTAAGTTCCAAAAAGCAGGTTGATTTTTATAACTGATATCCAATTACATTTTCAGATGTTTTTTAAGATCTTACAAAACTAAATAACAACACTAAGTTTGGTCCGGATGGTATTCCACCTGTATTTTTAAAAAGTTGTGTTTATTCCTTAACCAAACCAATTTATTTGTTATTTCAAAACTCTTTCACAACTGAGCAATTTCCTGCTGTGTAGAAAAATAATTTTATTACTCCTCTTTACAAAGCAGGAGATAGAAGAGACGTAAAAACTATCGGGGAGTATCGTTGCAATCAACCATTCCTAAATTATTAAATTCATTTATTACATCTCAACTGATTTTTGCTACTAAAAATGTCATTATTGATGATCAACATGAATTTTGTCAAATTACTAATTTGCTAACTTTCCAAATTTGTATACTTAATGCCTTAGAGAATGGTGATTAAGTGGATACGATATATACAGACTTCTCTAAGGCATTTGACCATCTTAATTACAAAATCCTTCTAAACAAACTCCACTCACTTGGCCTTGACTCATTAATAATAATAATAATATATATTTGTGCACATACAATTTAGTTTACACAAGTCCTAATTAATACATATACTGGCATACATATACATATATACATACATATATATACATAAATATACGCAACTAATCTACAATAAATTACAATAAATAATATAAATATTAAAAAAATAGATATAAATAGATGACTAATTAAAGGTAACACTTGAAAAATTATAAAAAAGATATTCTTCACATGTGTAAAACGCATTTACAAGTAAAAAATCTTTTACCTTTCTTTTAAAGATATTAAAAGGTTCCTCACGAATTTGTAATGGTAATTTGTTATAGAATTTTACGCCGTAATAATTTATTCCGGTTTTGGATTTGAAAAGACGGAGAGATTTTGGACAAATATTTTCTTTGTTTCGAGTATCGTATTCGTGTGTATTGTCGTATTGCTGATAGCTGCATATATTTTTTTTAATATATTTAAGGCACTCAAATATATATAAACTAGGAAAAGTTAATATTCTTAAATCTACAAAAGCTTGTTTGCAGTTTTCCCGATACCCCAATCCAGCTATTATTCGGACTGCTCTTCGTTGGAGAGTAAACATGCGATGCCTTATAACTGAGTGTCCATAGACTAATACACCATATGATATATGTGAATGGCATAGAGAGAAGTATGCTGTTCTCAATGTTTTTGTGGTTACTTCTTGGGATAAGCTTCTTAACAGATAAATGCTTTTATTGATTTTTTTTGAGATTTCATCGCCATGATTGTGCCACAATAGGTGTTGGTCAATATGAAAACCTAGAAATTTCACGCTTTCCTTGTTATCAACTGGATTATTTTTTAAAGTAAACACCATATGTTGTGTTTTAGTTGCATTTAGTTTAAGGCGATTACTATTAAACCAGACATTTGCCATTTCAAGAACTTCCTGATTTTGATTAATCACTTTGTCATGAGTATCGGCAGTACTAATCAATGTGGTGTCATCTGCAAAAAGTACTACCTTACAATTGTGCATAAATTCGGCAAAATCGTTTACGTACAAAATGAATAACAGAGGACCTAACGTTGACCCTTGGGGCACCCCGTTATTTATTAATAACTGCTCAGAATAAACTCCATTAGAATAAACACACTGTTGTCTATTGCCAAGGAATGAGTCGGCAACTGGAAGGATGAAGGTTGTAAGTATATAGTTTTTTAATTAGATGATCATGAGACACACAATCGAAGGCCTTGGATAGGTCTACAAATGTTGCTAAAGAATACTTGGAATGTTCAAAATTATTAATGATGTAATTAATGAAATCAAGTGCTGCAGTAACTGTTGATCTGTTTTTCCTAAATCCATGTTGACTTTTTGTAAGAAGATTATTACTTTCCAGAAATTCCAACAATTGTTTGTACAGTATCTTTTCCAATATTTTGGAAAAGATAGGAAGTAGTGAAATTGGTCTGTGATTATTGACATCATTTACGTCACCGCCTTTAAATATCGGTATAACTTTGGAAGATTTCAGTGAATCTGGAAATAAGCTGGTTGTTATTACTTTATTAATCAGTTTGGTCAACGGAGAAATAATTACATCAATTATTGTTTTTATTAATTCAATTGTAAGACCATATATATCTGAGCTGGACGTATTACCAAAGCCTTTAATTGTATCTCTCACCGTCCCCTCTGAAACAGGAGAAAATCTAAAATAGGATACATTATTTGCCACATTATTATTAACTAATATTGCAGGATCAATATCACTTTGAGGAAGACTGGCAACAATCTCATTGGCAATATTTACAAAATGCTTATTAAATTCTGGAGAGGTTATATCACAGATTTGCGTGTTACTTTTATTCTTGCGCCTACCGTTAACTAGAGACCACATGGCACGATTAGAATTTGATGCAGTTAAAATATAGTTATCATTAGCCGCTTTCTTAGCATCTGATATTGCAATTCTATAATTATTTCGTAACTGTTTTTTTAATGACAATAGATTATTGCTTCTGTTAATCAAATATGCCTCTTCAATAAGATGTAAATTATCCCTCATCAATTTAAGTTCAGGTGTAAACCATTTAATATTGCATGTATTGCATTTTAATTTTAATTTTCTTTCTGGGAAAGATAAATAAAAATTCCTCATTAGAATATTGAAAAATTCGTTCCACATGACATTCGTGTTGCCTTGTTCAAGCAATTCCCAATTTTCAGTAGATAATAGGTGATAAAAAGTAAATTTACCCACTTTAGTAATAGGACGGACTATTTTTTCAATATTAATTGGTTCACATTTTGATTTGGTGTTTAGCTGCATTGCAATGCCATTATGATCAGAGAAAGGAATAATTACTGGGGAAACCGCATACTTCTCCGAATAAATATTAATGAATATATTATCTATGCATGTAGCATATCTTGTAGGAAAATTAACTGAACTATATAAATTAAAACTACTTAAAAAATCCTCCAATTGCGTACGTGTGTAATTATTACTTTTAAAATTAATATTAAAATCTCCACATAATAGTACAATATATTGATTAAAATCAATACTAGACATAAGTTGATTTAAAACATACATAAATATGTTAAAATTACCTAGAGGACTTCTGTAAACTGTTATAACGACCGCATTAAACTCTTTCATAATTACACTACATATTTCACAATCTTTATCAATTGATAGTTTATGGTGATCAAGTGCGCTATACAACAATCCGCTTTTCACAAATATCATTACACCACCATGAGTATAATTCTTACGCGAGTAATTAGTTGCCATATTGTAACCGTGTAGATGAAATACTTCGGCTTCAATAGGTGTTAACCAATGTTCCGTTATGCATAACACATTGTAATTAGTATTTAATAACAACGCTTCCAATTCCGTAGTTTTGTTTCGTATCGACTGAATATTTAACAAAAACGGATTTAAATTTGTAACATTATTAGCAACTATTCCTTCGTCGCTGTGGTTTGAGGTCGCTCGAAAAAACGATTTACACGAATATTCAAAGGCCAAAAATCGGAGCATTTCATTTGATCACTATAAGTACTCGGGACCGAAATTTTAAACGAACTATATTCCAACGGCCTTTTAGCGCTAAGTTGTTTACATTTAGCACCTTCGATTTTATTATTTTTAAGAAAATTTAAAATATCCACTTCTGTTGTATCAGGCGCGCAATAACATACATGGTAATGAACATATTTCGCTATACCTTTCAATGGACAATTGACCGGGCTCGCGGCAGTTCCCGAAACAACATTGTGCCTGCGCATGCTTCTACGCTGTCTTCGCTGGAATTCAAATCCCTGCTCGGTGTTATCACTGTTTTGATTTTTTCGATTTTGAATCTTGACAGCTGCTGGTTCATTGGCCTCTTGTTCACTATTACCAACCTCCGAATTATTCGCTGTTAAATTTTGTTTGTTAATTTTACCAGAACTTTCTATTTGTATTGTATTTCTATTATGATGTTTCTCCATAGATATAGTCGGAATTTGTTTCGTTAAATTATTTGTTTTATTTGCCTCCGGTTGATTTATATCTGGGGCTAATTTCACTGTATTTTGCTTTTCACATGCTACCAACTTTTCCTTTAATAGCAATATGTGTTCACGCAAAACACTGTTCTTATCTTCCATTTCGTAGACAAGTTTACGTAATAATTTGTTTTCTTCGACCAAGTAGTTGATGTTAGGTTCCGCAGGAGGTGAACATGGAATATTGGTAATATCGATTTCTAGGTTACCTGGCTCACAGCAATTCAGGACATCATTATCCTCGGTATTGTAGTTCTTAACTCTCTTCAAACAGGAGTAATGATAAGTAACACCACACTTGCTGCACTTGGTACCACTTACGGCAACTGTGCCACATTTGCAACGCTTTAAATTAATAGTTAATTTTTCAGAATTCGCACTGTTCGCCATCTTGACAACAATTAATTGTTATGTGGTTTGAAAATGATTTATTGGATCGGATTCAATATGTTAAACTCAATAACTGTGTTTCGAAAGCTAATCATGCGAAATCTGGGATACCACAAGGTACACATTGTGAACCGATTCTTTTCCTCATTTCCATTATTGATCACTTATTTCCAAGTTGTATTGAATGCTAATGATCTCAAAATATTTAAAGCAAATGCAAGTAAATCTGATGTTGAAAACCTTCAGTTAAATCTTGTGGCTATTCATGAGAAATGCTACCACATGATTTTTGGTAAGAAACATCAAATTTTAAAAACTGATTACCTTATTAATGTTTATATTCTCAATATTGAAATTTCAAAATTGGAAAATTTGTAAATTTGAAGGAATATTTGAATTATTGAATATTTGAATATTTGAATATTTGAATATTTGAATATTTGAATATTTGAATATTTGAATATTTGAATATTTGAATATTTGAATATTTGAATATTTGAATATTTGAATATTTGAATATTTGAATATTTGAATATTTGAATATTTGAATATTTGAATATTTGAATATTTGAATATTTGAATATTTGAATATTTGAATATTTGAATATTTGAATATTTGAATATTTGAATATTTGAATATTTGAATATTTGAATATTTGAATATTTGAATATTTGAATATTTGAATATTTGAATATTTGAATATTTGAATATTTGAATATTTGAATATTTGAATATTTGAATATTTGAATATTTGAATATTTGAATATTTGAATATTTGAATATTTGAATATTTGAATATTTGAATATTTGAATATTTGAATATTTGAATATTTGAATATTTGAATATTTGAATATTTGAATATTTGAATATTTGAATATTTGAATATTTGAATATTTGAATATTTGAATATTTGAAAATGTGAAAATGTGAAAATTTTAAAATTTCAAATTAGAAATCAGATATCAACAGGAAAAAGTCAGTAGTCAGAAGTCTGCAATCACAATTTTAAAAAATTAAAAAGTTGAGTCAAAATTGGGACGTCGAAAGTCAACTGTCAGCCATTTGGAGTCAAAAGACAGAAATCAGAAATCAGAAATTAGAAATTATGGATAAGAACATTGAAATTAAGAATTAGAGCAAAGATGTTAAAGTTAAGCGAGATATAATAATAAGAAAAGAAAAGAACAATTTTGTAATTTTCAACAGTTACTAAACAAGTGCAAATTTTAGAATCAAAACAGAAAATTATAAAAATTTTAAATTATAATATTTTTAAATTGAAAATCTCATATAATTGATAAATGGACATTTTTTAAATTTTTAAATTTAATATTTTTTAAATAGAAATTAGAAATCATATATTAGAAAACAGAAATCAACAGTCAAGGGGCAGAAGTCAGTAGTTAGAACTCAAAAATCACCAAATTTGAAAATTTTGAAATTTTGAAATTTTGGAATTTTGAAAAATTAAAAATAATGAGTGAGAAATTAGTATGCATCACTCAGAAATTATAAATCACTAGTCAGACATCCGAAATCAGAAGTTTATAATCAGGAGTCACAAGTCAGAAATTAGAATTTTAAAATTAGAAACATGTAAATTTGAAAATTTGTAAACTAAAAACTAAATTTTGAAGTATGCAAAAAGAAATCTCAATGCATTAACTAGAAGGTATTAAAATTTTGAAATTTTGAAATTTTGAAATTTTGAAATTTTGAAATTTTGAAATTTTGGAATTTTGAAAACTTAAAAATTAAAAATAATTAAAATGAAATCAGTATACATTACTCAGAAATTAGAAATCACTAGTTAGACATCAGAAATCAGAAGTTTAAAATGAGGAGTCAAAAGTCAGAAATTAAAATTTAAAAATTAGAAACTAGAGACTTGTAAATTTGAATATTTATAAATTGAAAATTTAAATTTTGAAGTATGCAAAAAGAAATCCGAATGCTTCAACTAGAAGTTATCAAAATATTGAAATTTTAAAATTTTGAAATTTTGGAATTTTGAAAAATTAAAAATTTAAAGTAATTACAATTAAGCATTTAAATACAAAAGAATAACAATTTTGAAACTTTCAGTAATTATTAAAATCATAATTATTCGTTTCTTTACTGAAACTCCTGTTTTAAAATAAAGAAATAAATTTAAACTGTTAAATTTCAAATAGTTGGCGAAGTTGACAATGAATTAAATTTGGAAAACTTTGTCTTTGAATAATTAAAAATAACGGATGTCATTTTTCATAAATATTAATTGACTAATAATGAAAGAAAACAACTCAGTTAATATTAACTGTAGGACAATTTAAGCAATGGATACTAAACAATTGAAGATATTATTTAAAAATTTCAATGCGAATAATATACTATTATATTACACATTTACGCTTCTTAAGATTTTATGTTATTAAAATTTAAAAAAAAAAATATTTTGTGTGTTTCCTGTCAAATGGTGTTTTGGTTGGTTAAAAATACAAGTGTAGTCATCTATTGATTCAGACCATTAAGTCATTTCGACTCCGGCCAATAGATGTCTACACTTGTATTTTTAACCAACCCAAACACAATTTGACAGGAAACACATAAATTGTCATTTAAAGAAAAGTAAATGAATCGATTTAGTAGTCATCGTAAAGCTGTTTTACTGTTTTACTTCAGGAAAGGGTAAAAATGCAATCCTATAAAAAGTTATTTGCTGTGTACGGTAAAGATTGCTTAACCAATCGCCAGTGCCAGAATTGGTTTGCCAAAGTTAGTTCCGGAAATTTCAATGTCAAAGATTTAAAGATAAAATAATTAATTAATAAAGCACTAAAAACCTTTCTTCGCAAATTTTATCAATGTTTTCATTTTTTTTATAGAATAAACAATAAATTAACCGAAAATTAAATAGGAGACGTAATTATGTCTCTTCTATAAATCAGCATCTACACACTGTGTTAATACTCTATTAATACCTTAGAATATATATGTGATATTAATTCATATCACAGATAAATTCGTATAAAAATGTCTCACGTGTATTTACCTGCAGGTGTGTATGTAAAGTTGCATACATGACAACAACATTTTCTTTTTAATTACCTGTCTCTCTGTTCGTTTGCCTTCCCTGGACTACCTCTAATACAGACACCTCTATTTTTTATAAGCATAACTTTACATCAACGATGGATGATGTGCTGAAACCCATGCGGAGATGGCAAATTAGAAATCTGTAATGTAACTGGTGCTCTCAGAGAGTATTTCTCCGCAGAATTATCTGTTATAATATAAACAATTATGTAAAAGCGTCGATTGAAATATTTCAATTAACGGTAAACGTTAGTAAACGTATGAAGGGTCTGCAAATTAGAAATCTGTAATATTATTGTTCCCCTTTAGTGGGATTTTATCCATATAATGTTCTGTTATAAATTAGAAATCTGTAACGTTACTGGCGCCCTCAATGAGACTTTCATCTTTTAATATTTTGTTATAAACTTGGTAAGGATCCTCTATTTTTACTATTAGTTATCAATCTTTCAAACTGATTTATTTGACTCGTTTGCGATGGAGGCTTCTACTTCATTATACATTATTGATCACAAATTAAACACAATAATTTGTGATATAGTTGACACAACTGCCACCTGCAGAAGTTAAATATTAATGTTTGTAGTATCGAAGAAACGGCAATAACAATAACCTTTTTGACTGGGGTCTAAATATGGAAAATATACTTACATGTGTCAAATTATTATTTGACTAGGAATAGTTACACGAAAACGCAATTTCATATGCTGCTCAATTCAACTATAGTACGATGATAAGCTGTAAGACGCAGGAGTAAACAACTAAAATGAGCGTGAGAGGAACGGATGGCTTTATAGGTTAGTTTATGTTTAGGGCTGTATCCGCCCTGGAATCTGTCTAATATTTAACTAACGCTAGCTACCTCCCCCCGATTCATTATTTGCTCCTCTATTTAATTCATCTTATAACACAATTATTGGTTTCTAGATGTAGAACAATAAACACAATGTACGACCTGTCGTGATTATGCTAGAACGTGCCCCCTATTGCAGGTTTCCATACACCGTCACTGATTACAATGGATTAAACAATCGGCTGATTGGACGAGTAAAGAGTGAAGACTTTAGTGATCTTATTTAGTGGTGATAATTTTTAAGGTATATTAGGTTGCATACATTACTGGTGAATGATTCCTTAAATAGCATTAAATAAAAGACATTTTCACTTTGTTTTACCAGAATAGTTATTTATTAACCGTGTAAACCAAAGTAAAACGTGTTTTATTTAATTTTAATGAAAATGTACCACCAAGTAAACGCCGACAACATTTAAGAATTCCTTAAATATTTATTGTTCTTATTTTATTGTTAGTTATGCGGGTTCCATCGTAATGCACGGGTTAGACTAGATAAAATTGACATTAAAGAAAATAAATTTCAAAAGAATCTACTGTTTTCACCACAGTGCCAACTGTTGGTTAAAGTTAAATTTAGTTTTTGGCTTCTCTATAGTTCTAATATGTAGAGATATAAAGTTTCCAAAGTTAATTTATCTTTAAGAGATAGAGAGAATGTTTCTAATGAGAGAAGTAAATTAAATAAATGTAAGATAATACATGCATTTCTATTCTGATCAACAGCTTGTGTGTGTAGTTTCCATTTAAGGATTTAAAGTTGTCTCTTGTGCAGGGTGGCTTTGAAGAAAAGGCAAAACTGTTATTAATATGAGTCATTTATTAGCAAAAATGAATTATAAATCCTTCTCAATCGACATCATCACGTAAAATACCAATATATGCGACCACTTGTTATCTATTTTAATTAAGAATGTTCAGAATGTATTAATATTGTTAGAATTTTTATAGATTAAGTAGTAAGTAGTAGTAGTAAATGCATTCAACTAGAATTGAAATGAATTCTTTACCTATTATTTCATAATGTTCCACCAAGAGATAAGTGAGAAAATTATTCATACTGAAACATAACAAGTGCTAAATTTAAAATTACCTAATGTTATAATTTCGTTTCATAAAGAGTGTAGTGAACATCTACATTATTAAAATAATTTCAACATCGTTAGATTACAACTCTATCCTTTATTTCTACGAGTGGAATCATGATTGAAATATGTTAATTATCCTATGTTACAATAAATTTTGAAATAAATAAGCACACTCACAAAATTTATATGATATTTCATGTTTATAAAATGCATAATTGACATTTTATGAAAATTCCTACGAATTATGCAATATTTCAGACTTTCCAGTCAAACAGACAAACAACTATTAACAAACGTCTCGGAATTAACCAATTGAACACGTCCATGTACAGTCAATTTGCACATATTTAGCGGCTTCTATGCAGCCGTAACCGTTTCTTTTTACGAGGTGCAATCCTCTTCTGCGATGTGTTTTTTTTACTCAACTGTTGCAAGAGGATTAGAGGCGCCCTTTCACTTTTGCCACAAATTGAGCGTAATTTGATGCCAGCACAAGTGAAAAAGATATCTCATCGTCACGGACCATTAAGCGCCGGAACGTTTCAATTACCGCAAAAATATCATACATCAGGACATCATCAAGTTGCGTAATTAGTCCTAGATGTTGCACAAAGTGTGTTTAGATTTAGATTGTGCGTGGATGTGCAGTAAGTAGATTAAGGCAGTAGGTTTACCTTGAGAGGATGGGCGAATTCAGATAGAATTACTACTTATGATGTTACTGTAATGAATAGAATTTTCTTCTCTTTGAATATAAACTTTTATTTTTCCAAATGAACTGGTTGATTAGAGCCACTAACTTCTGATTTCCGAATTCTGAATTCAAATTTCTATTTCCTTATACAAAATTTATAGTCATATCAATCAATCCTGGATTGATATGACTATAAATTTTGCATAAGGAAATAGAAATTTTAATTCGGAAATCGGAAGTTAGTGGACTCTAATCAACCAGTTATAATACCAAGCAAAAGCTCAAAAAGTCATTTCGTAAGAAAAAGGAATTTATAATAAGTTAAATATATACATTATTAATTGATATTACAATCACATATTATCAACAAGGAAGTATTTAATATTTAAATTTCCAAGATTTAAAGTACCAGCACAGAATTATTTCCTAAAACTATCATTTGTTTCACTTTATTGGTAAGCAAAACGTGGAGTTATAAATGATAAATACGTGCGTACACTGGCAACTAGGAAGGAATCAATAACGTGTTCGATAAAGTAAAGCGAACGATGACCAGTGAATGAAGCGCATGAAAGTCTTCTGCTCACATTCCGTCACGACCTTAACTCCGCTTTTACCAGATGGTCTGCTGTTTGCGATCACCAATAGTGCAGAGTTCACTTTGGAGAATAGAAAAATACACGCTGCAAAATGTGTTTAGTGTGTGTGTGTGTGTTGATTACGCAAGAGGATCGAAAATGAAAGTTGTTTTATTTTAGCAAATATTTAAAAATAATAATGTTTAAGAAGAAGAAAATTGTAGGAATAGATTTCACGAAAATAAATTTATGACTAAAATTGTTTAATAATATAAATAAAACTCATAATTTTAGGTATTTCATTCTTTTGTCCAAAATTGCATTGACTTTTCACAGCATTCATGTCTGCAATCTAACTCTCCAATTAATAAAACATAAACGTCGTTTTTGCTAATAATATTATAAATAGGTCGATAGCCATGGAGCAGAAGAACAAGAACATATCAGAATTGATTTTATTTTATCCATTACATGTATTAGAATTTATTTTTCTGTGAATAAAGATGTTTAGTAGTAGTATTATAAATAAAGAAGAGTATTAGATTTTATAAATTTTAATACAAATTCTTCTTGTTTCTACATATAAAATTTCTTGAGAAATAATTGTTGATAGTGTACATATATATTTAAAACTTAAACTAAAACACTATGATTAATTCCTTAAAAAATACATTAATAATAAGGGTGTTGTATTTTTGGAAACTAAAACAGTGTCAGTGATGAAAATATCAATGTTTATGTAGGGTGGGCGGGTGACCACTATCCCACCCTCCAATTATTAGAACATACACGTCGGTTTTACTAAATATATTATTAAAGGAAAACTGTTTTCCGTTGTAAACATTTTAATACAAATTTTTCTTGTTTGTACTAATGACTTTCTTAAAACATAGTTGTTGATGGTGTTTTGATTGGAGGGTGGGATAATGGCTACCCACCCATCCTACATATATATTTAAAACTTAAACGAAAACACTATGATTAATTGCCGAAAAAAACATTAATAATAAGGGTGGTGTATTTTTTGGAAACGAAAACATTGACAGTGATTATAATTTCAATGTATATGTAGGGTGGGTGGGTGGCCACTATGTCACCCTCTAATTATTAGAACATACACGCTGGTTTTACTAAAAATGCCATCAAAAGAAAACTGTTTCCTTTAAAAAAAACATAACCATAGTGTATTTTTTTGGAAACGAAAACTTGGACAGTGATTAAAATTTCAATGTTTATGTAGGGTGGGTGGGTGGCCTCTATCCCATCCTCCAATTAATAGAACATACACGTCTATTTTACTAAAAATGCAATTAAGGGAAACTGTTTTACGTTGAAAAAATTTTAATACAAATTTTCTTGTTTGTACATATGAATATCTTAAAAAATAGTTGTTGATGGGGTTTTGATTGGAGAGTGGGATAGTGGCCACCCACCCACCCTACATATATATTTAAATTTTAACCATTGTCACAGGTTTTCGTTTCCAAAAAATACACCACCCTTATTATTAATGTTTTTTTAAGAATTAATAATAGTGTTTTAGTGTAAGTTTTAAATGTATATGTAGGGTGGGTGAGTGGCTACTATCCCACCCTCCAATCAAAACACCATCAACAACTATTGATTTATTATTTAGAAAAAAACTGTTTTAGGTTGTAAAAAGTTTAATACAAATTTTTCTTGTTTGGACATACGAATTTCTGAAAAATAGTCGTTGATTGTATTTTGATTGAAGGGTGAGATAGTCGCCACCCGCCCACCCTACATATATATTTAAAACTTAATCGAAAACTCTATGATTAATTCCCGAAAAAACATCAATAATAGGGGTGGTGTATTTTTTTGAAACGAAAACAGTGACAGTGCTTAAAATTTCAATGTATATGTAGAGTGGGTGGGTGGCCACTATCCCACCCCCCAATTATTGGAACATTCACGTCGGTTTTGTTAAAAATATTGTTAAAAGAAAACAATTTTTCATTGTAAAAAAAATAATACAATTATTTTTTGTTTTTACATATGAATTTCTTAAAAAATAGTTGTTGATGGTATTTTGATTGGAGGGTGGGATAGTGGCCACCCACCCACCCTACATATACAATAAAACTTAAATCACGGACACTGTTTTTGTTGCCAAAAACCAGCAGTTTTATTAATGAAGGGTTTTTAGGAATTAAACACAGTGTTTTAGTTTTTTCAGAAATTAAACAGTCTTTTAGTTTAAGTGTTAAATGTACATGTAGGTTGGGTGGGAGGCCATTATTCCATCCTGCAATTAATAGAACATTTACATAGGTTTTACTAAAAAAATATTAAAGGAAAACTGTTTTGTAAAAATTCTAATACATTTTTTTCTTCTTTGTACATATGAATTTCTTAAAAAATAGCTATTGATGGTGTTTTGATTGGAGGGTGGGATAGTGGCCACCCACCCATCCTACATATATATTAAAATTTTAATCACGGTCACTGTTTTCGTTTCCAAAAATACACCACCATTATTATTGGTGTTTTTTAAGAATTAATCATAGTGTTTTAGTGTATGTTTTAAATGTATATGTAGGGTGGGTGGGTGTCCACTATCCCACCTTCCAATTAAAACTATTAACAACTATTGATTTATTATTAAAAAACACTGTAATAGGTTGTAAAAAATTTTAATACAAATTTTTCTTGTTTGTACATATGAATTTCTTAGAAATATTCATTGATGGTGTTTTGATTGAAGGGTGGGATAGTGGCCACCCACCCATCCTACATATATATTTAAAACTTAAACTCAAACACTGATTAATTTCTGAAAAAACATAAATAATAAGGGTGGTGTATTTTTTTTTAAACGAAAACTGTGACAGTGATTAAAATTTCAATGTTTATGTAGGGTGGGTGGGTGGCCACTATCCCACCCTCCAGTTAATAGAACATACACGTCGGTTTTACTAAAAATCTTGTTAAAGGAAAACTGTTTTCCGTTGTAAAAAATTTAATACAATTTTTTCTTGTTTGTACATATGAATTTCTTAAAAGATAGTTGTTGATGGTGTTTTGATTGGAGGGTGGGATAGTGGCCACCCGCCCACCCTACATATACAATAAAACTTAAATCACGGACACTGTTTTTGTTGCCAAAAAACAGTAGTTTTATTATTGAAGTGTTTTTATGAATTAAACACAGTGTTTTAGTTCTTTTCAAAAATTAAACAGTGTTTTAGTTTAAGTGTTAAATATACATGAAGATTGGGTGGGTGGCCATTATTCCATCCTCCAATTAATAGAACATACACGTCGGTTTTATTAAAAAATATTATTAAAGAAAAACTGTTTTATATTGTAAAAATTTTAATACAAATTTTTCTTCTTTGTACATATGAATTTCTTAAAAAATAGTTATTGATGGTGTTTTGATTGGAGGGTGGGATAGTAAACTGTCACTGTTTTCGTTTCCAAGAAATACACCGCTCTTATTATTGATGTTTTTTCGGGAATTAATCATACGGTTTTCGTTTAAGTTTTAAATATATATGTAGGGTGGGTGGGTGGCCACTATCCCACCTTCAAATCAAAATACCATCAACAACAATTTTATAAGAAATTCATATGTACAAACAACAAAAAATTAATTAATCATCCCGAAAAAACATCAATAATAAAGGTGGTGTATTTTTTGGAAACGAAGACAGTGACAGTGATTACAATTTCAAAGTTTATGTAGGGTGGGTGGGTGGCCATTATTCCACCCTCCAATTAATAGAACATACACGTCGGTTTTACTAAAAAGTATTATTAAAGGAAAACTGTTTTATATTGTAAAAATTTTAATACAAATTTTTGTTGTTTGTACATACGAATTTCTTAAAAATAGTCGTTGTTAGTGTTTTGATTGAAGGGTGGGATAGTGGCCACCCACCCACCCTACATGTACATTTAAAACTTAAACCAAAACACTATGATTAATTCCTGAAAAAAACATTATTAATAATGGTGGTGTATTTTTTTGGAAACAAAAACAGTGTCAGTGATTAAAATTTCAATGTATATGTAGGGTGGATGGGTGGCCACTATCCCACCCTCCAATTAATAGAATATGCACGTCGGTTTTACTAAAAATCTTGTTAAAGGAAAACTGTTTTCCGTTGTAAAAAATTTAATACAAATTTTTCTTGTTTGTACATATGAATTTCTTAAAAGATAGTTGTTGATGGTATTTTGATTGGAAGGTGGGATAGTGACCACCCACCCACCCTACATATACAATAAAACTTAAATCACTGACCCTGTTTTTGTTGCCAAAAAACAGCAGTTTAATTATTGAAGTGTTTTTAGGAATTAAATACACTATTTTAGTTTTTTTTCAAAAATTAAACAGTGTTTTAGTTTAAGTGTTAAATATACATGTAGGTTGGGTGGATGGCCATTATTCCATCCTCCAATTAATAGAACATTTACGTAGGTTTTACTAAAAAATTATTTAAAGGAAAACTGTTTTACGTTGTAAAAATGTTAATACATTTTTTTCTTGTTTGTACATATGAAGTTCTTAAAAAATAGTTATTGATGGTGTTTTGATTGGAGGGTGGGATAGTGGCCACCCACCCACCCTACATATATATTAAAATTTTAATCACGGTCACTGTTTTCGTTTCCAAAAATACACCACCATTATTATTGGTGTTTTTTAAGAATTAATCATAGTGTTTTAGTGTATGTTTTAAATGTATATGTAGGGTGGGTGGGTGGCCACTATCCCACCTTCCAATTAAAACTATTAACAACTATTGATTTATTATTAAAAAACACTGTAATAGGTTGTAAAAAATTTTAATACAAATTTTTCTTGTTTGTACATATGAATTTCTTAGAAATAGTCATTGATGGTGTTTTGATTGAAGGGTGGGCTAGTGGCCACCCACCCTACATATATATTTAAAACTTAAACTCAAACACTGATTTTTATCTGAAAAAACATCAATAATAAGGGTGGTGTATTTTTTTTGGAACGAAAACTGTGGCAGTGATTAAAATTTCAATGATTATGTAGGGTGGGTGGGTGGCCACTATCCTACCCTCCAATTAATAGAACATACACGTCGGTTTTATTAAAAATCTTGTTAAAGGAAAACTGTTTTGCGTTGTAAAAAATTTAATACATTTTTTTCTTGTTTGTACATATGATTAATTCTTAAAAAACACAAATAATAAGGGTGGTGTATTTTTTGGAAACAAAAACAGTGACAGTAATTAAAATTTCAATATATATGTAGGGTGGGTGGGTGGCCACTATCCCACCCTCCAATTAATAGAACATACACGCCGGTTTTCCTAAAATATATTATTAAAGAAAAACTGTTTTATGTTTCTTAAAAAATATTAAAAAATAATTGCTGATGGTATTTTGATTAGTGAGAGTAGGATGGTGGCCACCCACCCAACATATATATTTAAAATTTAAACTAAAACACTGTGATTAATTCCTGAAAAAACCCAATAACAAGGGTGGTGTATTTTTTAGGAAACGAAAACAGTGACAGTAATTAAAATTTTAATGTTTATGTAGGGTGGGTGGGTGTCCACTATCCCGCCCTCCAATTAATAGAACATACATATCGGTTTTACTAAAAATGCAATTAAAGGAATACTGTTTTACATTCTAAAATTTTTAATAAAAATTTTTCTTGTTCGTACATATAAATTTCTTAAAAATAGTTGCTGATTGTGTATTGATTGAAGGGTGGGATAGTGGACACCCACCCACCCTGCATATATATTGAATTTTTAATCACAGTCACTGTTTTCGTTTCAAAAAAATTATCACTCTAATTAATGATATATTTTCGGGAATTAATCATAGTGTTTTCGTTTAAGTTTTAAATACATATGTAGGGTGGGTGGGTGGCCACTATCCTATCTTCCAATCAAAACACCATCAACAACTATTTTATAAGAAATTCATATGTACAAGTCACAAGTCGAGTTTTTGGTCACTTTGGATGACTTTCACTGGCTGCTGTCCACTAAGCTGACGATCTCTTTAATTCAGGCGTACAGTAGTGAATGCATACTTCATCTATCGTTACATACCGATGCAAGAAATCCTTTTTATTTTGCTTGAACAGCTTCAAACAGCGCTCTGAATCTTCGACGAGTTGTTGTTTCTGGTTGGGTATGAGCAAACGCGGCATCCACTTCGAAAGCAACTTGGTCATGTCTAAATTTTTATCTATAATTACAAAGACACTACCTTCTGATATCTACAAGGTGTTAGCTATCTCACAGAACTGCATGTTACGATCTTTTAAAAATCTTTTGTGGACATTTTTATGCTTTCTGGAACAACTGCCGATTTTGGGTGACTAGAGCGTTCAGCATCATCAGTGCTGGTACAACCAGGTTTAAATTCAACATACCAGTTAATAATAGTTGATTTCCCAGGTGCAGAGTTCCCAAAATGCTTATAAAGTCATTGTTTAGTTCCAACAGTATTTTTCCCCATCAAAGAAACAGTGTTTAATAAATACATGAAATTCTTTTCTATCCATTGCCTTAAAAATTACAAAACTGTGGTAACCAAAATGACTGTAACATATAAACTAACGGTCAAAATCCCATGAAATTTTGACAACGGAATGTAATAAAATGCAATTTAGGATATTGCATATTATAAACTTTATTAAAATGCATAACCTAGGCAGAACGAATAATAATATATAAATTTATTATAAATTTACGAAAGAGTCAAGTTTCGCAATGTTAATAATTCTTCTCGATACTGTCGCAATAAAATTCCACAGGTTTGCACATAAAAATCGATTTCTTTCTATCTATCGATAATGAAAACACGAAAACAAGGCCAGCGTCTTCATTATTTAAATTAAGAGAAATTTTTCGCCTGGAGCGGTGCTGTCCACAATTTGGAGTTTCTTCTTTTTCGACCAATTTAACAAATACATTTCTTAATAAAAATGCATTAAACTCCTTAGGCCGATGCATAACATTAACTAATAATTTAAAAATACGAAAACATTTCTTAAATCTGCAATAGTGAGTCTTGCCAAGAGTACAAAAAAAAAATACTTATTGAAACAATTTATCTGGGTGATACCTCGACAGATATTGAATTATAAAAAAGTAATTTGCGTGTTAAAAAATAGCAATGCTATAGAAGCAACACTAGATTGAATATACTTATTTCTGTTAAACAAACTTTAAAATAATAAATAACAGGTTTTGAGTGAATATTGTCAAAATAATAAAAGGTAAAAAGTAATTTGAAGATATGAGCTAGTGGAAGATCATTGAGAAGCAGTGAACTCTGTTTGTGATTCCTGCAAGCAAAATTTTTATATTGTTTTACGTATATATTTACTTCAATATGTTAGCAGGAATAACGAAGCTAAGAAATAAAGAAATCAACTATCTAAAAAAAACATTTGACAAATATTACTAAGGTTTTTACATTTGAGAAATAACATTATTTTACAATATTTAATATCACATTTATTAAAATAAATATTTAGAAGGCATCAATATTGAGGAAATGCCACAAATGTCATTTGAAGTACACTTTGAGGCAGAAATTGATTATAAGTGCATCTCATTTACCTGTGAATGTTAATAACACCACCTACATTAACGCATACGTGAGTGAAATTCGCATTGGCGAAGTTGAACGGCGACTTTAACAGAAACCGCGCAATTACCACGTAATTTTTACTTTCATCTCTCCGGTGGGTACCATCTTCACCTTTACAGACTTCCTGGTGCGGTGAATTCGGGTCATGCGATGGCTCCCTCCCAGCGGTTGACTTTTTCTCGGGTTCAATTTTTTTTTTCTGCTAAGCTGCCGCCGCCGCCAAGGAGCCACCGGAGAGGAAGGGTTCCTCCGAGAACAGCCGCCGTTAGTGGGGAAGGTTATATAAAGCGGCCAGGAGAAATGTGCGCGATTGTCGTGCATATCTGGTGCAGAAAGGAGTTGGCAGGAACGGGCCGTCGCAGGTGAGTGCTGGTGAAAGTGATAACGTGGAAAATTTCCTGTGTGTGTGTGTGTGTGTGTGCGCTTTATAGAGAGAAATTCTCGTTTTCCATAAATGCTACCGTTGTGAAATCGCTTGTTGACGCAATACAATCGTAATTAACTTTATCTTTTAGTGCTAATGCAATAGTTAAAAAAGATATTGATTAAGTAACATTAATTAAAACTGAGTTTATTACAATTTCAATGTATTCCTACAAAGATAGTTATTGATGTTGATCATATTGTGTTAAAATGTGCATAAATAAGTGAAGTAGAAATAAACTCAGGTTAACATTTAACGTAATGTTTTTATCATGTCAAAATTAATGTTTTTTTTTGTTCAAATATTATCTACGTTACATTAGGTATAGTTTTTCCTATTTTATAAATAGCACATCCATTTCATAAATATTTAAATTTAAAATTTATATTAGCGAAGGATAGATATTTAAGTGTCATCTTGAAATATGACTAAAAGCTCCTTATCATCAAAACAAAGGGTTCTATTCAGATCTTAAGTAGGTTAAGCTTCATAAAATGTATTAAAGTCCTTTAAGTTGTAGAAAATTAACTAATAATAAGAAAAAAAATAAATGTTTTCGTTTTTTTCTTCTTAAAGGTTGCGCTTTCTTTATAGATCAATTGTACTATAATAAACTGTGATGGTCAAAATAAGGTCAACAAAAAAATAGACTAGACAAAAAAGGCTAAATTTAATAAATAAATAGATTAGAAATAACGAAAAATAGAATAAATCGTCAAAATATATAAAATAAGTGCAAAAAATATGTTTTCGTCATATTAAAAATAAGCAAATATTGCCAAAAAAATATTATTACTATTAAAATTAAAATTTCTACACCCACCAGGAACAAAATCAAGTACTTTTTTAATTTTTACTGAAAACATCAAATGAAATAAAATCAATTTAAAATATTTTGATTTTCTGAATTTTTAAGTTTTTAAAATCGAAATCTAAAATCCAAAAAAATGGACTATTTAAAAAATGACCAATAAGGATTAAAAATGAAAAATAAAGATTAAAAATAAGCCAAAATTTCTTCAACAAAAGGGACCACAATTATCAAAAAGGAATTTAAAAAATGCAAAATGATCAGTAAAGATGAAATATTAACAGAAATAACAAAAAAAAAAACGCACAAAAATATCAAAAATATTTATAATGAATCAAAAACTAAAAAAAAAAAACGATCAAAAATGAACTAAAAAAATAAATTAGACTATTTAAAAAATGATCAAGAAGAATAAAAAATAAAAAATAAAGATTAAAAATTAGCCAAAATGTCTTCAACCAAAGGGACCACAATTATCAAAAAGGAATTTAAAAAATTCAATGTGATCAGTAAAGATGAAATATTAGCAGAAATAACAAAAAAAAAAAAACGCATAAAAATATCAGAAATATTTATGATGAATCAAAAATGTTTTAAAAATGACCAAAACTAAAAAAACGATCAAAAATTAACTAAAAAGATTAAAAATATATCAAATATGTTAAAAAAAAGATAAGGACTAAAATGATCAAAAATAAACAAAAAATGATAAGATGGAACAATATCATTAAAAAATACCAAAGTAACTAGGCAAAAATGGTCAGAAAATATTACTTCTATTAAAATTCGAATTTTTACACCCAAGAACAAAATTAACTACTAGAAATACATTTTTTTAAGTTACGTGAAGACTATTATGTAGTAAATTGTAATTAAAGTATTATCAACTACTAACCAATTCAAAATATTTTGATCAATCTTTCAATCATTTCTCCTGCATATTTAAGTTTTAGATTCCTTAAGTTTTTAAAATTGAAATCTGAATCCCAAAAAATTCAAAAATTACCAAAAAGAATTAAAAATGAAAAAAAAGGAGTAAAAAATAGGCCACATGTGTTTAAGAAAAGGTCAAAATGGACCACAATAGTCAAAAAAAGAATTTAGAAAAATGCAAAATGATCAAAAATTACTGAAAATACATCAGAAATGTTTATGATGAGCCAAAAATGATTCAAAATTGACCAAAATTAAATGAAACGATTAAAAATGAACCATAAAGATTATGAATTTACCAAAAATGTTCAAGAAAAGATAAAAAAATGAACTAAAATGATCAAACGATAAGCTGGAACAATATCATCAAATAGAAATGAAACACACTAATAACTTTGTTTGTATAACTCGAAATTTATTTCTGCGGCTCAACATGACATATGACAGATGACATGTGACAAATAACCGGTGACAGTTGGCATTGATTATATCAATAGTCTTTTATTGATTTCTGACGTCTATCTGTCTTCTATCGTCTTCTGCTGTATTTATCTTTTTTTATAATAATTTTAAAATATGTTTTCCTCTCTCAATTGTTTATTTCCTTTTATCACCTGTTAATTTTCTTTTATCATTGATGTACTGTTTTATATGGATTTGTCATCTTCCACTTGTTTTCAATCTTTCTCCACCTGTCTACGAGTCTTTTATTAACTGTCTATTAATGTCCACCATCTGTCATTTCTCAATTATCTTTAATTTTCTGTCAGCCAGTAATATTCTGATATCTGTCAATTGTTTGTCATGTATCTATTAATTTCTATTGTATGCAAATTTCTTCGATTATCTATTGATTTTTTTTTGCCTTCTGTTAATTGTCTATTGTCTTAAATCTTTTGTCAGTTGTATTCTACCATCTGTAAATTATCTTCTATTGATTTCAGCCATCTGTCATTTCTTAATTGTATTTAATTTTTTGTCACATATCCTCTCTCATTTGTCAATTGTCTTTCATTACCTACTTATTAATTTTTATCATTTGTTAGTTGTTTTCAATCATCTGTCAATTGTTCCTTCTCACTTGCTAATTGCATTCTGTCATCTGTCAATTGTTTTCTGTTATCTTTCAATCGTTTTTGCCATCTGCCAATCTTTTGTCATCTGGCAATTATCTTCTGCCGGCTATCAATTATCTATTTATCAAATATCTACTTATTTTTGTCATCTGACAATTACCTAGCCCCCACAGCTGTTACTTGTCTTTTATCATCTCTAGATTATATTTTTTACCCGTTTATTAAATTCTTCAGTTGTCTATTGTTTTCTGTTAATTAGCTTCTATCACCGAGCAAATGATTTCTGCTATCTATCTGCTCATCAATCAGTTATTTTCTGTCATCTATCATTGCATCCTACTAAGAACTTTCATCTATTTATTAGACTATGTAATCTGATAATTCAAATAGTTGTCAGTAATTAGATAAATTTAGAAAAGTGACAATAACGCTTTCGGTAACTGCACGTACCATTTTCAAACATAAAGTAAACACTTTATGTTTGAAAATGGTACGAAACTCAGAAATAAATTTCGTGTTATACAAAACAAAGTTTTCTTGATATATAACTAAAAGCTCAATGTCACGCCTAAACATGAGGCTTGTTTTATTTAGATCTTATCTATTTGACAGTAAGTATTTCACAGAGTTAAAATATGTTTAAATTTCTTCTTAAACAAGTTGGGTTTTATAAAGAAATCAATAAAAATTTATCGAGAACAAAAATACTAGAGAAAAGAGTGTTTCTAAAAAATTGACAATGTAAAATGATGGCCATCATTATTATTTTCAAATAATTATGCCTTTATAGTTTACGTGGCGCCATCTCTTACAAAATTTTGTACTTTATAGAAGAAGAAATTAAGATTTTTACAAAGATTGAAAGAAAGTACCTTACGTATTTCCTACAAATATTATCTTTATAAAAAGTATTTCTTGCCTTTTCATCATTAAAACATATTCCATTCCAAATCCGAATTTATTAATCTTCTGTTTTTCTTTTTTTTTGCAGGTTATCTTAAGTTAAAGACAATGAAGGTACTGTGTTTCGTCTTCGTCACGCTGCTCGCGGTCGTGCTGTGCCGCCCCCAGAAAGAAGGAGGCGCCTACACGAATGAGGCCATCCGCCAAGCGCAAAATACCTTCCTGATTCCCAAAGACGCTCAGATCCAAAAGGTCAGTGCATAGGTCATAAGATACGGTTACGCTTTATTAGCCATTGCCTTTTGCAACTTTTATCAAAGCAAAATTATCTACAAAACCCAATAACGAAGTTCTCATATCGTATCTACACTAAATTCATCATGCATCAACATGACAATCAGTTTTTACACATGAACGTGTGAATTTAATTAAGACATGTCTTCAGATTTCGACTTCCTTATCGTTTTTTTTTGCCTTGCACGCTTAGTCATGATATATCAACATGACAACCAATTCTTACACACAAAAAGAAAGACGATGAGGAAGTTAGAATCTGAAGACATGTCTTAACTAAGTTCATACGTTTAGAATTTAGTTAAGACATGTCTTCAGATTCTAACTTCCTCATCGTTTTTCTTTTTGTGTTGATCGCTTAGTCTTAAATCAAATAAAGAAATCAGCATGGTTTCGGTTCTTAATTACATGCAATAAATCCACAATACTTTTACTTCTTTTCTCCAAACTTTTATATTCCGGCCGGACGTTCACTTTGTGTGTCAACCGTCATTTGTTTCGGGAGGCGTGATTTACGTCGCGATTTCATTATTAAATTTCTCCTCGTGTCGTCGAGTGGGCGCTGCAAGGGCTTATCTCGACGATCGGCCGCGTTTTACGAACGATTTCTACTTCCATTTCGTATTATTGTGTCTTCACATCTGAGCGAACGTCCAATTTTGACCAACTCATTTCTACTGACGTAAATTACCGGCCCCGCGGCGACAGATTACGCAATTGTTCGCGAAATCTGCTTCGGCTATTTTAGATTACTTACTTGTTGCATAAGTTGTATAAAAAAAAAGAGCGTAATTACGTTGATGATTTTGTTTTGTAATTCTATTTAATTGGGTCTTGTTTTACTCAAAATTATGCATATTTTTAATTTTTTTGTACTTTGACTATACGAGGGTGAATCAATTATAAACCAGAATTTAGTTTGTTTAAAGTATGTATATGTTTATTATTGTAAAAAGTAATAAACTGTAAAATATAGCGTATTTTCACTTTGCTAGTGTTCATCTTTGACGCGCGCTTAAACAAAACTGATTCAACTAATTTGTCCACATGGCAATCTCAGACCGACTTAAGTCTTTAAAAGCCCATTATCAGCAAATGATTCCCTCACTTGACAATTTTTTTACCTCCAACACATTCAGCCTCACCGCGCATAATATTTCACTTAGCGACTTACAGATAGAAAAATCCTGTTTATATTTGATCCACCCTCGTGGATTAAATTACGAACTTAACATAATCGATTTATTTATATAGGTACAAGAAGGAATCGAGATCGGCGCCTACGAGGGAATCCCCGGCAACCAGAAGATCAACCTCTTCGAAATCCTGGGCGACCAGTTCCCCCCAGAGGTGGTCAACAACCTCCAGGCCCAGGTCGATCAAGTGGGCCGCAACTGAGCTACTTCTTCTTCCCCGCCCCTCCCCGCGGATAAGATAGAACCCATAGCATCATCGTGATACGTATTCTCTTCCTCAGCTCAAACTCTTATTAAAACTAAATCATGTACCTCTGAAACTCGCGCGCCTTGCACCTTTCCTCTTCACTTTCTCAAAAGGTTTGTACATTGAATTTATTTATCTTTAATATGGATAATAATTAAAACACACAAAAATTACAACTGCAATTACAATCCATTGAAGATTGATACTCAAGCAAATATTATGGTAACGAGTCAGAAGAACTCAAATGTAGATTTGGGATTCATAACCAAAAAAAGGAAGAAAAACAGTTTCTTTATTACTTCATAATAAGAATATTGTATTGTACCTTTTATGGGCATACAAAAAACTGTATTAAAAAAAATATACTACTATGGAAATCAATAAAGTTTTAAATAATTTTATTGTCCAAAATTTAAGTTGTATATATAAATATTACAACTAGATAAAACTTGCCTTTAACGATCTGCAGTGTCTAAAAATTAACTTTGTGGCTTGAATCCAAAAAATAACCTTACTTTAATTACTATCACCTTTAACATCTTCATACTATGCATTAAATTTTATATTGGAAACAAAATAAGCTTTTGCTAGGTATGTAAAAAAAAGCTTCAGATTTTCTTTAATACTTTTTTTTGCATCTTCATCTCTTTTATGTTATATCACATCAGCTTAGATAGTTCTTTTAATTTTTTAAATCAGTTTTATGTTACATTGGTTAGACTTTAATGTGATAATAATATTATGGGTTAGGCTTTACTTATAACTTCTTTTCTCATTTATTAAAATCATATTATATCTAATTTACCATTCACAATTGCTCAAAAACTTTAAACTTGGATTTCGGTTCTGTAGTAGATATTACCAACATCTTTAATGAAACTACTTGTGCAATTTTCAAAACGTGATTGGGGAATGGTCTGATTTATTTCAATTAACTTTACACTTAATTTCTCTTCTCTTCCTTTTGCTTTCTTCATTCTGTAAATTATACGCTATTTATTATTGGGCTTTAGAAAATAAGTTGCTGTATTTTCTGTTTCTTTTTGGCACTACTTTAATACAGTTGAGTTTAAATTTATAATAAATCATGAATTAATAAGACCTTATTGATGAATTATCTAAACGATCGTATCTTAAGCATAAGTTTTTAAAAATTGATCATTTCACCTAGATCGAAGGCTAACTGCATAACTTTAATTTTCCATTGTTCAAACTTCTTTTCATGACTAATTTTATAGTATAACTTTCTATCGCTATATTATCTTCATTAATCTTCAACCGAAACTAACTGCATGAAATTGCTTCTCTTATTTTAGAAATCTTCATCACTTTTCCTCGAGGGATTTAGATCTTTCATCTATACATCTAAATTTAAGATCTACATTCTAACAAATGGTTTAGATTTATTTTTGTTCAAAAATACTTTGTCTTCTAATCTAAATCTTTGGTTTTATTTCTGGTGTTTTTCAAAATTATGTATTTCCTAATCTAAATCCATTTTTAGCTTTTACCCAATAAAACTTGATATTGATTTCGAAAATTATATAAAGGTCTTTGGAAGACCACAAAGCTTCAAAACAAAATTTAGATATAAATGTAAAATTCAACAATTAAGTTTAAAACTTTCCTTTTTAAACCAATGTAATAATTATTGTTCCCAAGAGAAAATTATTTTCTTGAACTTGATAATTTTGTTTTGCTTAATTTAAACGTTTTAATTGATGGATAAGTTCAGGTTTGATTTCAAAAACAATTTATTCCCTAAGAATTTAAAACATAAAAATATTTTGTTTATCCCTAATTAAAAACTACATTTGATTTTCATTATAAAAATATTCGTTACATCATTATTTAGTGTGCAGACCTATGTTTATAGCTTTAATCTTAAAATTTCACCTTCGACTCTACAAAAAAAAATCTATTTTTCGACTATTTGCACCACGCACATGCACCACTATACACACTTATCTCTACTTTTCTCTCATTTCCTAATTGTTGTTTGCCTCTATTCTAGTCGCACACGTTTTCACCCTCTCTCCGCAATTGCACCACTCACCACTGCACCCCGATAAAAAAATGATGACTTGATATTCTTCCCCATCAAGTGCCAACTATTATTTTCCATTTTTTTAATTATTGTACGTAGTTTTTTTTTTTACTTGTAAATAAAGATTGTACTTTTTATTTTCACAGAATGTTTGATTTTCCTTCACTATTTTAATTTAGCTGCTTTTAGTCATTGGACGATTTAGAGGATTTTCACAATTGCAAGTAACTGTTCTCAAAGAAGAAAATATGTTCCGATATCTTGCATATTTTTTTTTAAAGATTATAGTAAACAAAAACTAAGGAAGAGACAAACGGAGGTAGAGCTGGATCTTTAGAGGTGGACTAAGAAATGTAAGAAAGAGGGTAGGAATCTGGGAGGGGTTATGGAGAGGAAGAGGAAGGGAAGAGGCGATAGACTTTACAGAGGAGGAAGTGGAGGAAGCTCTTGAGTAAGGTTTGGATGCTGACGTAAGCGGATGACCTGGTGTTGATGCTAGGGAGTGGGGAGGAATCAAAGAGAGTGGAAAAATACATGGACAGGAAAGATTTTAAAGGTAAATATTGTAAAAACCAAGTGGATGATATTTAGGAATAAAGGAAGTGGCGGAAAGATAAAAGAGCTAAATTGAAGCAAGAGGTGATCGAGAGGGTGAAAGTGTGTATCTGGGGTTCATGTTTTAGAATTCTAAATGTTATAAGGAGCATGTCCAGGAAGAAAAGTTTGGGGGGGGGTGCAAGAAAAATGGGGAAAATGGATGAATGCGAAAGTCCTTGAGACCGTTCTCGTTGTAGGGGGGTAAAGGTAAGGGGGATCAGGGACTACGAAAGGTTGAAACGTTGGAGAGTGAACAGTGGTGGTAACCAAAACAGATTTTAGGTGTAGAGAAAACGACAACTTTATACATACTGCTTCAGGAAATGTATACGAAGACACACTGCAGTAGGTAGATAGAGAGTGGAAAGAAGGAGAATGTATGAAAGGTTGGGTTTGTCAGAGCGGATTGTGAAGGAGTGACTGAAGCAAAAAGTGATTGTCAGTGATGGGTGCACGGCGAAACAGGTGGAAAAGCAAGAGAGATAAGGGAGTGGAAGGTAGATGGGAGGAGGCCAAGACATGGAGGAAAACCGGGTTAGAAGAGAGGAGTGTGTGACCTTGGCACGGATGAGATGCGAGACATAGAATGCGTACTCTATGAGGACGGAAGGATGCATGGAGTCATCTTGAAGAGGAATGGAAGGAAGTAAAAGATCATTGGGTGGATGGATATATTTGGGGGACCGAAAAGTAATCTCGCTTTCTTAGATTAAATTCAAACGAATAATTTTTTAACAAATTTTTATTTTTAATGAATAATATAATCACCCTCTTTAAAAACAACCCTTTGCCATCTAGTTTGCAGTTTTTCAATCACAGACCAATAAAAATGAATTGGTTTTGAGTAAAATACCATTTTGAACATCATCATCAACATTAAAATTTTTTGCCACTAAGGAAATGTTGTAGGGATCGCAATCAATGGATATTCGTGGGTACGCCCGACATTTCTCTTAAAAAGATTGGTTCACTTAATCTAATTATTCATAATAAAGGTCAGTAGTTAACAGTTTGTTCAGGTTTCAGCCATTAAAATTCAACAATTCCGCGAATACTCCACCAAACACACAGAAGCGCATTTTTAGGGTGTAAACCCGGCTTCGCAGTACTTCGCGGTGATTTATTTAGAGAAAGCCACTTCCTTTTGCGTTTTGGACAATCAAAAAAAAACGGTTCTGTACGGTACTGTTGAAGCAATATGTTGCATTTGATGCAACGGTTGGCTTTGTTCTCTTCGGGCAGACCCAAACGCTTGCTCTGCTTATTTTTCCAATCTGCTTTAAATGTCCTTGAAAGGTCGACCAAGGTTGGATTCCTCCGCTCTCCGTATAACTTTAATTTTTCAGGCACATTAGTAAAAATAAAACTCTTTACATAAAAGTTCTTCTGAAAATTTCTTGTCGTTTCTAAGAGAGATTTTTTCCCGTTTTTCCCGTATGATTTTCAGTATGAAATAGCCTTAAAAAAAACGTGTCAAAACTTGACAGGGATCAGACAATTGGTTGATAAATGATGGCATTTTGAGTAAAGCAACTTTTATTATTGGATACAAGGAATTTCGTCTGTTAATGAAACACTGATTTTAATGGGAAAATATAGTGATGGAATAAAAACTTAACTTAATAAGTATTATCTAAACTCTGCTCCAGCGGAAGTAACCATTTGTAAGTGGTTTGCTAAATTCCTTACAGGCCATATGGGCATCGAAGATGATGAGCGTACCGAGCGTCCAAAAGAGACTGTTAAAGACGAAAACATCAAAAAAATCCACAAAATAATTTTGAATGATCGTAAAGTGAAGTTCATCGAGATATTTGATACTATAAAGATATCAAAGGAACGAGTTGGACAAATCTTGATTGGGTAATTGGGCATGCGAAAGCTCTGTGTAAACAGCAACTATTACATAGTATTGCTGGAGCGTTGGAAGGATGAAATCGCGAAAAGAAGTGTTGTTTCATCAAGACAATACACCATGTCACAAGTCGATGATAATGATTATCAAATTCAATTAATTGGGCTACAAATTGCTTCTTCGCCTAGACTTTAGCCTCCCATCAACTATTTTCTCTTTGCTGACTTCAAAATTATGCTCGTTGGAAAGAATTTTAGCAGCAGTGAAAAAGTAATCTCCGAAACAGAGGATAAAGACGAATCATACTACAAACATGATATTGAAAAGTTGAAAGATCGCTATAATCGGCTTAATAAAATTGAATTTTGCCAAAAAAAATTGTTCTTTTTTCTTCAAAATCATACGAACTGTTCAGCCTATTTGTTAAATTCATTAATAACTCAAAAGACAAATTTGATATAAACAAAAATCGGGAGTCTATTTGTTGAGGTGCGGTGATTGTTTACGGTGTAGACCGCAGCATTGATGAACGACTTCTGGAACATCAGAAGAACATCTACGCACGCCAACCATTTAATTGACAAGAAATTTTATTTTAATAATAATTTTCATTTATAAATTTTCTGCAAATTTGTGTTTGAATTTCTAATTTTGTTATACTAACACGTTTCTTTCTTCAGATATATTTTTCTGAACAACCGTTAAATTATTAATTCATTTTTGCATATTCATCACCTTATCAGTTTAAATTTTTATTTGCTTCTATAAGGTGTAGTACAAAGAAATCCATTATTTTTCCAATAGATGACTTTAGTTATCTGTATTTCGCGTTGTATAAGTCCAATCGGATTCCACTAGATGGCGTTAGAGAGATAAGATTTCCTACTCTACAATCTTTTTCCGACAGTTTTGTGATTGGTTAACTCAGTTTTGTTTGAGCGCGCGTCAAACATGAACACAAGCAAAGAGAAAATACTCTATATTTTCCAATTTTTATTCGATAAAGGCAAAAACGCAAGCCAAGCGGCTGAAAATGTGAATGGTCCTAATATTGTAAGCCAATCAAGTGTAATTTTGGTTTTGATGCTAAAGATGCACCAGGCACTGGAAGGCCAATTGTCGAAAATATCGATAAAATCATTGACATTTTCGGATCCGACGCTCATCTAAGCACTTTTTCAGTTGCCCAAGAGTAATAAAAACGCGGTTAAATTCCTTTCATCACTGTTTTTATTTAGGCTCTAAATGTACATTTCGGAAACAATAGTTGATTAACGTTAACCAACTATTGATAATAGACACATAGTGTCCGAAATGTACATTTACTGCCTAAATAAAAACAGTGAAGAAAGGGATTTAACCGCGTTTTTATTATTAATGTAATCTTCACAAAACTCAAGAACACATACAAATTTCCCAAGAGCTTAAGATTACATAAGAAACAATTTAGAATCATTTGAATAAGGCTGGATACAAAATGAAGCTCGATGTACCTAAGCCACACGAGTTAACACAAAAAACCTCATAGACCGAACTTACCGCTGAATCGCAACAAAATCGATCCATTTCTGAAGCGGTTGGTGACTGGTGTTGAGAAGTGGATCACTTACGACAACGCCAAGCGAAAACGGTAGTAGTCGAATCGCGATGAGGCGGCGGAAACAGTGGTCAAGGCCGAATTGACAGCTTGAAAGGTTTTGGATATTGGATTGATGAGGCTGATACTTGACGAAACTCCATTATGCAATTATTAAATAAAAACACGACTGTTTAGAGTTTTGCTTTATTTGTACACTGCTACAAATGTTTCAATTCAATTATTCATCTGCCTGATGGAGCCACAGTGTGGTAAAACAATTGTAGCAGTGTATCTACAAATAAAACAAAACTCTAAACAGTCGTGTTTTTATTTAATAATTCTAAAGTTTTATTGTGTATTTGAAGGGATTAGCAGGGTATTCCCTGCATCTATGAGCTGCTTACCTAAGGCAACAATCTTAACTGCGAACTGTACTGTCAATAATTGAACCCTCTGAGGGAAACAATCGCCCAGAAGCAGCCAGCTTTGGCCAATAGGAGAGGAATTGTGTTCCATCAGGATAACGCCAGACTACACATCGATAGTTACTCGCCAGAAGCTTAGGTGCTTCGGGAGCTTTGTTGGGGAGTTCTTATGTATCCATCTTATAATTCGGACCAAGTGATTATCATCTGTTCATGGCGAACAATTTTGCTTCAGAAATTAACAGTGTTTTAATTTAAATTGTATATGTACATGTAAGTGGGTGACTACTATCCCACCCTCCAAGTTAATAGTACATACATGTTGGTTTATTAAAAATATTATTAAAACAAAACTATTTTAAGTAGTAAAAATTTTAATACAATTTTTTTTAGTAGTTGATGGTATTTTGATTGGAGGGTGGGACAGTGGCCACCCACCCACCCTACATATATATTTAAAACTTAAATTAAAACATTATGATTAATTCTTGAATAAAACATCAATAATAAGGGTGGAGTATTTTTTTGGAAACAAAAACAGTGAGAGTGACTATAATTTCAATGTTTATTCGAATATATTTATGGAAAACTAAATTTAAAAAAAATAAATGAGGACTACAAGTAATTATACAGTATTTCGTTCAAATGTGAAAATATAATATATCATAAGTAATATTGTATTTTTTTGTTAGTTTTTTTTCAATAATATTATGTTGAAAGTCATATTGTTGTATTTATAAACTGCACTTCCTGTCATTAGAAACAACATGGACGTATAATCGGCATAAACAGTCGCGTAACGCATGTTAATTGTCCGTCCAGTGAGAACAAGTGAAAGTCGGCGAAAAAAGAAGACGTGCAGAATGGGCCAAGGATATGTCATCATCGCCAACGACGAAGACTACCACGGCGACTTTCACCTTACAAACTGAAGGAGTCTAGTTTGGATGCTCGCCAACAATATTAAAAGCAAATAACAACATTAAATAAAATTTACAATAGGATTTATAATATTTGTTGAATTACATTCTCATTTATCATTTTGAACTATTATTGATGAAGGTTAAATGAAATTTCACAATTTTTCTCTATTTACTAGTTTCGCTTTTTAATGCATTATCAAGAGTGAGTTACAACAGAAACTCATAGGTTTATATGTAAATAATGTTACCGTTAAGAATATCTGAAGCAACATTATCATATAAAATATAATACTGTGTAAATGATCAAAACCGAAGAATTTTATTTATCACCTATAAAATATAATATTTAGATAACACATAAGGAATGTAACAATAGTACATTTAGATTTGTAATTTTGTAAAATTATTTGAGTTTGCTATATTCATAATTTAAAATACTGGTTGACTACGTTTTCTCCTTAATTTTATAATACTAGAATTTTATGTATATTTTGTCAACATTTATCAATGATTTTATTTAGTTATTACTGATGGCGATTTTAAAAATTAGCCATTATATTAAATATACTATTGTGTGTGTTTATTTTTTAATGTTACTCAATTAAAAAATTTCATAGAAAATTAGTAACAGCATGTATGCAATTTTTCAATTGAGTTACATTAAAAAATAAATTCGTTTGTGACTACCTTTTTAAATTTCAAGTGTAACTTATATTTTCCTGACTAGTCTATTTTTTAAATCGAATTATTTAGTTGACGAAACTTTAATAATATAATGGTAGAGAATTCTACTTACCGATAATAAGTTTTGTTGACTGATTAACTGTAATTTTAAAGTATTACACTTTAATTAACAAATCAGCCAATCACTATATGCAACTGTATTTACAGCGAGAGTGGTGTGTAGGTTGCATAGCATGTATCACGTTTATTTAAAATATTGAAATCATGCGTTTTTTCGTTTTGAAATAAATAACTACCATTTTCCTCAAATTTATGTTTTTAATATGTATTTATTAAAGTATAAAACCTATAATATAAGTGTATTTTTAAAGTATTACACTTTAATTAACAAATCAGCCAATCACTGTATGCAACATTATTAACAGCGAGGGTGGTGTGTAGGTTGCATAGCATGTATCACGCATATTTAAATAAAGTGTAAAACATACGTTTTTTTCGTTTTTAAATATATTTTCTTTAAAATTACATTTTAGAAATAAATTTATTAAAGTATAAAACCTATTATATAAGTCTATTTTTGATATTTCATTAAATAAATTCATAACAGTCTTGAAAATGTTGAAAAAGTTTGTATATTTGTAAAAATTCTTAATAGAGACAAATAAAACATTTTTTGTGTATTATGTTTTCTTTTGGTATTAAGGAATCAATTCAGTTTTTATAAAACTCGTTTACTAGGCCAGTACAAGCCGCTCACAAGAAAAAATCGTAGGATCTTTAGAAACCTTCCCAAAGGATTAGGAAATAGATAAAAGTAAACTCACCACAACAGATTTTTTATTTAATGTATTCCAAAAGTTTAATTTAAATTTCAATGTATATGTAGGATGGGTGGGTGTCCACTATCACACCTTCCAATTCCAAAAATACGAATAACAATTTATTAAAAATAAAATGCAAATAAAGCATATTTTCACAATCAATTAAATAAATAACTGTTTAAAACCACATAAACATTTATTGAAATACTTGCGTACGTTTTAAAAGTTGAAGGGTGGGATATAGGCTACCCACCATATATATATACAAAATATTTCATCAATCTCAGTATTTTAGTTTCTAGAAAACTATTGCAGTTCTCTTAAAGAACTTATTAAAAAAAAAAACACAAAACATATCAATAAAACAAAATCTCTCATTAATATGCTGCGATTTGAAGGTTAAGGTAAAGGCTGACCACCCATCCTACATTTAAATTTTTATTTTAGTCACTGTTTTACCTTTGATTTTCCAAAAACCTCAACAGATTTTTTATTTAATGTATTCCAAAAATTAAAACTAGTGTTTTAACTTAAATTTCAATGTATATGTAGGGTGGGTGGGTGCCCACTATCCCACCTTCCAATTCCAAACATACGAACAACGATTTATTAAAAATAAAATGCAAATAAAGCATATTTTCACAATAAATAAAGTAAATAACGGTTTAAAACGAAATACAGATTAATTAAAATACTTGCGTACGTTTTAAAAGTTGAAGGGTGGGATAGAGGCCACCCACGCTACATATACACAAAATCTTTCATCAATCTCAGTATTTTAGTTTTTACAAAACAATTGCAGTTCTATTATAGAACTTATTAAAAAAAAACACAAAATGTATGAACAAAACAAAACTCTCATTAATATGCTGCGATTTTAAGGTTAGGATAGAGGCTGGCCACCCATCCTACATTAAAATTTTTATTTTAGTCACTGTTTTACCTTTTGTTTCCCAAAATCCTCAACAGATTTTTTATTTAATGTATTCCAAAAATTAAAATCAGTGTTTTAATTTAAATTTCAATGTATATGTAGGGTGGGTGGGTGGCCACTATCCCACCTTCCAATTCCAAAAATACGAACAACGATTTTTCAAAAATAATATGAAAATAAAGAATATTTTCACAATAAATAAAATACTGTTTAAAACCATATAAATAAATTTTAAAAGTTGTAGGGTGGGATAGAGACCACCCACCCTACATATACACACAACTTTTTATCAATCTGAGTATTTTAGTTTCTAGAAAACTATTGCAGTCCTATTAAAAGAACTTATTAAAAAAAACACAAAATGTATGAACAAAACAAAACTCTCATTAATATGCTGCGATTTTAAGGTTAGGATAAAGGCTGGCCACCCATCCTACATTTAAATTTTTATTTTAGTCACTGTTTTACCTTTGATTTTCCAAAAACCTCAACAGATTTTTTAATTAATGTATTCCAAAAATTAAAACCAGTGTTTTAATTTAAATTTCAATGTATATGTAGGGTGGGTGGGTGGCCACTATACCACCTTCCAATTCCAAAAATACGAACAACGCTTTATTAAAAATAAAATGCAAATAAAGTATATTTTCACAATAAATAAAGTACATAACTGTTTAAAACGAAATAAACATTTATTGATATACTTGCGTACGTTTTAAAAGTTGGAGGGTGGGATAGAGGCCACCCACCCTACATATGCACAAAACCTTTAATCAATCTTAGTATTTTAGTTTCTAGAAAACTATTGCAGTCCTATTATAGAACTTATTAAAAAAAAAACACAAAATATATCAACAAAACAAAACCTCTCATTAATATGCTGCGATTTGAAGGTTAGGGTAAAGGCTGACCACCCATCCTACATTTAAATTTTTATTTTAGTCACTGTTTTACCTTTGGTTTTCCAAAAATCTCAACAGATTTTTTATTTAATGTATTCCAAAAATTAAAACCAGTGATTTAACTTAAATTTCAATGTATATGTAGGGTGGGTGGGTGGCCACTATTCCACCTTTCAATTTTAAAAATACGAACAACGATTTATTAAAATTAAAATGCGAACAAAACATATTTGCATAATAAATAAAGTAAATATAACTGTTTAAAAGCAAATAAACTTTCATTGAAATATTCACATTTTAAAAATTGGATAGAGGCCACCGACCCACCCTACATATGCATAAATTCTTACATTATTCTCACTGGTTTAGTTTTTTGAAAATTGTTGTAGCTTATATATTTTTATTGCTTTTGCCTTTAAGATCTATACACTTTTGCATGATATTGAACCACCCTTCAAAGCCCTTTAATATAATAATTTAAAAAAATAATAATACATTATTTATTTCCTAACAGACATAAAAATATCCAATTACAGGAAAATTTTACATTAATTAATAGATAAATTACAAAAATTAGAAAAAATATGCGTTTGAAGGCCTCAACTGCTTCTTCGGGTGATGAAAATCGTTATAAACACAGTTTATCTTTAATTACTAGGAACGAGGAAAAGACAAAAGGGCTGTAAGACGATTGAACCATCAATTTGATATTTTGTGTGTTTAAATACTCGTTTGTCGCATGTGAAGTGTGGGAGCTCGTATTGCCATGATGCAAAATGATTCTTCGTTTTGGGTTGGTTTCTCTCAATTTATCGAAAACTTCAAGCAAACAAATGTTCGTAAACCACGCTGAATTAATAGTCTTTTTATTTTTGAGAGCCACAGTTGCCACATGGCCGATTTTATTGAAGAAAAACGCCACTATTTGCTTCTTAACACTTCGAGAATGAAAAACTTTTGTTGGCTTTGCTTCAAATTGAAACATCCAAACTACCGTTTGGGCTTTTCTTCTGGTTCATGGCTTTGGATGCACCACAGTTGAATTTTGAAATCCTTTTAATCATTTTACGGTACCAAGCGACTAGAGAATTGTTTTGAGCATCTGTCAACAAATGTGGAATCCAACGCACACACAACTTCCGATCACCTCAATGTTGGTGCAAAATCTTATGTATGCTTGTCATACTAATGCTTAAACATCTTTCGATTTAGTGATCAGTCACAACGACTGATTCTGGAAGAAGCATCGATATATTCCAGCACAATGACCTATCTTAAACGACCTTCTTTAACTTCTTCCGTGAGTGAACCACCTCCAAGTTTGACTTCAGTGTACCAGCGATTTGCAGTAGCTGTGGATGACGCTTCATCGCCAATAGTTGATTTCAGTTAATAGATGCACTGTTCTTGAGTTAGACCACGTTGATATTTAATAGTTCATTCATTGCCTTTCTTTATATAGTTTTTATAATTTTCGATGAACTCTTATAGCTTATGCTCTCAACAACCACAATTTGACTTCTTCATTTCTTCGCCTGCAGACAATCTTTGAGAATCGAAGCAATAAAAGTCAAATCAACTAATATTCTTTCTAATTACACTTCTCATTCTTATTCTCTTTTGTATAAAATCTCTTATTTTTCATGAGTCGGTAATGTGAATTAATGATGAAGTTATATAGAAAATATTTGAAACAAACAATAGTTAATTCATTTAATAGCAAGAATATTTTTACTAGAACTAAAAACTCTTAGTTTGTTTCCAGGAGAGGAAATAATAAACATTTTGTAAAACAAACCAAGTGTTTATAGTTTTAATCAAAATTGTTCAAGAACGTTTCACCACGGGTTAAGTGAGCAATTAATTATTAAAGATAATAGCATTAATCTTAAAGTTCCTATTTTTAACACTAATTCAGTTTTATTATTGGTGGTCTTACTGTTTCCTCCAGGGAGAAATTCTTATAGGTATGGATATTACATAATAACATGTAGATTCTTATCGGAAATAAATATCACCACTTGGTATAAATTTAGTGGTATAACACATTATAATACCATGAATAATGTTTATAGTCGTGTTCGGGATGTAATCTGTAATCTGGCAGAATCAAACATCACCGACGTGGAGCGCGCAACAAGTGTCGTCCGCGCGCTCGTTTCCTTGAATCCCGCAAACTCGTTCTTCTGGTGACCCTCCGCGATGGGCGACCATCACCAGCCATTACCGACCCATCAGCTCTCCACTCTTTTTTTTGCCGCGAAAGACACATTGTTATCTCTCTATTTGCGATCGGAATTCCACGTCGCGGAATACCGGCGTTTCCACGGCTCTTAACACACAATCCGGCGGCAATTACCCACAGGTACGTTACACCCGTGGCCCCCATTGTCTTCCGAGGGCCCCGAATTCCTTAATTATGCAATCTGTTTCGTTTCGGGTTAATTGTTCGACGTGCCTTGAACCCGAGGAACCACAGAACACGCGCGCGCCCGCGCGGGAACTGAAGATACGTCTTTCTGATCCGCCAATAACAATGGGTGCGAAGAGATAACGGATAACGGTGGTGTCGAAAATTAATCCGTAACATCCGGTACGGTACCGGTTTTGTTTTTAATTTTTTTTCCCTTCTATTTTCGTTGTTATCGATATTCAGATGAAGATTAATCGTGATGCAATACCGTATTTCTAAACAATAATTGAAGATCAGACCGATACAAAAATAATATCCTTCCTATATTTTGAATTAGGAGAACCATTTCTTCTGTAAATTCAATTCTATTCAATTCTGGCGGTCCATCGCTACTTTTCGCCAACCCCTTAGTTTTGAGACTTTTTTGGCATCTTCTTCGGCAGCATTGCCCCAACGCTTTTTTGGCCTACCAATTGGCTTATTGCCTTCCATCTCGCACTTGTGCACTCTTCGTGGCATCCTGTCTTCCGGTATTCTTGGAAGGTGTCCTGTTCATTGAAGTCTCTGTAGCTTCACAATTACTTCTTCTGCAAATTGCACAAGAAATATACAAATCTGGGCACTTGTAAAAACACTCATATTGTTGAAAGTTTCTAGAACAAGAAATGGGTTTAATTTATCAAGAAATAATAGAAAATTGTCACACACAATTAACGTTTCACTAATTTCTTTGGAGGTATTGCATCCCAAAATATAACAAAACATTCAATTATTAGAAATTATATAATTTAAGTATTTAACTCGGGCATGCTACATCATATGATGTTTGCAATTTTGAGATGATGCCCCAACTTTGAGTATACCTGAAGCCTTTCCAACTATTATGCGACTTGTTTATTGTTTCCTTAACATTTGAACCGTAAAATCATTCAAGAGCAAGATCCGTTCTTAAATAAAATTTCATTCTACAAAAATATTTATAGAAATCTAACATTTCTACTAGAAATAATACTATACTTGTCACAACCACTATGATTTTGACAAAGCCTAATTGAACATCTTTTTATAATTTTCTTAAAAAGTTTGAGAATTTTGAATAAATTCCTTTAAATTTTTTATTATCATTTACGATCCATCTGTTTGACGGTGTAGAATGAGAATTTATTTATTATACTTAAACTAATTCTTTTAACATTTATTTAAATTTCTACGTTTTTTCTTCCCGTATACAGAAACTACATTAAAATAATCTAAAAAATTAAAAATTTGATTTCATTTTATCATAATAATAATCAAAGTATAATCGATACTTATTCTGCAACTCTCTTGATGGAACCAAATTTTTAAATTTGGAGAAATGAAACATACAAAATGTTTTACTACTCCCAATTTGAATAATCGAAGTTTTCTAGAAGTTTTTTCTCGAAATATTAAGAACCGGGATCAGCCTTTGATAATAATTTCAGATTTCTGAAATTTTTAACAAATTTTCAAGAACGTTTCAACATGTTTTACTTTAAGTTTATGGATATTTTCTTCCAAATTAGGTCACAGTTCTAAAATTTTCCATTAATGTCTTTATTAATTTCTATCTTATTTTACAAATATTTTTCCAGTCCACTTGAAAGTTTTTCAAAAATTTTCTCTAAATATTTAGAATTTTCTAGTATTTCTCTTGTTTTATTGTGGAAAAATTTTCTGGAAGCTTATCTGTAAAATTTATGAAAGAAAAGTTCCATTTATTTTAGATATCTGGAATTTAGAATAACTCTTCCTTATTAAAGGATTTTTCGATGGTTTTAGAATTTCCTATCGTGTTTTCGTCCATATTTATAAACGTTATAATCATTTTTTCTTCTAAATTTTCATAATTTTCTTTGAAACGAATTTATTTTGAATTTTTTCATAATTTTTCATCATCCTCGTTTTATCTATTTGGTGATTGCATTTTCATTCCATTGACAGGAAAAATGTTTTTAATAACTTTTGGAGACTTCTGGAAATTACCAACAACTTTTTAAGATTTCTTGAATGAATTTCTCATTTATCGCTTAGTAAAACATTTCAAATCATTACTGATGAAGGTTTAAGTTACGTATTATTTAAAATGTGAAACAAACCAAGTGCGATTTAATTTAAACCTTTATCAGTAATAACTTATTAAGGACTTTACACCATTTTTTTGCTTTAAGTTTTCGTAATTTCTTTTCCATAATTATACAATTTTCCATCAATTTTTTACCATCTGCTATTGTATGCCATTATACTTTTTTCGGAATATAGTTTGTATTAATTCCCTCGAAATTTTATTGAACCTTTTTCTTAAAATATTCAGAATTTTTTAGCATCTCTTGTTTATTTTATCAAAGTTTTTAGAAACTTTTTTTTATAATGTATACTATTTTTTAGCAATTTCTCTTCAATGTTCAATAATTTTACAAAATTTTCCAGAAATAATAACCGTATATTTTCTAAAAATTTCTATTATTGTTTTTTTACCATTATTTTGCCAGAATTTTTTTGAATTTTCTTTAAGACCTCTTCAAATTTTATAAAAAAAAATTCTCGAAAAATGTAGAATTTTCTGGCATCTCTTATCTCATTTTGACAATGAATTTTTAGAAACTCCTTCTTGATATTTGTATCATTTTTTAATCAATTTCTCTTTCATTTTCTTCTCAACAATTTTTTTAAATTTCTTCTCTTCTAGATTCAGTTTCAACAGTTGAAAAAATTCGTTTCTTTAAATGTTTACTCGTATTCTTGTATATTTCTTGTTACATTCTCTTGAATTATTCCACAAACTTTCCACGCTTCTAGGAATTTTCAGTTTTCAAAAATGTTCAGTAATTCCCTGATTTTTCTAGAATTTCTTTTTTATCTTTTTCATTTTATTTTATTCAGAATCAAGATTTTCCAATAACATTTTTGAAATTTTTCAGCATCTCCTATCCAATTTATTAAAAATTTTTGAGAAACATGTCTTGTAATCTTCTTTTTTTAAATTTTACATTATTACTTAACATAATGCTTTTTCTTCGAGATTTTCTGACAACTTTTCAAGAATGTTCTTCTATTTTTGCTTTAACTTGAACAAATTACGAAGAAAATTTTCCCCAGAATTTTCTAGATTTTTTTAAAATAATTTCTGTTTAATTTTTTTAGAGCTCACATCCCAAATTAATTACCCGAATTTTTTAATACTTAATTTCTCCAATTTTTTGCCCGATTTTTTTTCAATTCATCTTGAAATTTGATAAAAATATTTTCTCGAAATATTTAGAAACTCAAATCTCATTTTGCCAATGTTTTCTAGAAGCTCCTGTTTGAAATTTGTAACATTTCTAAGCAATTTCTCTTTCACTTTTAAAGAATTTTAAACCATGTCTTAACAATATTTTCTAATTTCTTCTCTTCTAGTTTCAACAGTAAAAAAAATATTTTTTGTTTAATATAGTGGAATTTCCCAGAAATTTATAGACATTTTTTTCGTTGGTTTCAGATCTTTCTATCAATTTTCCATCTGAATTTCCCGAACTTTCTCCAAAACAAAATTTTTCATGATTTATTTCGTTTCTTTTTAGAATTTTTTGCTATCCGCATCTCATCGATTTAAGGATGGTGCAGTATCAAAAAGTCTATGAAAATTAATCCAAGTTATTTGACCATCAACATTGCATTTTTATTTAATTTATTTCTTAGTCATGTTCAAATTAAAAAAAAATCTCGAAATATTTATTTTTAATAATTTCTGGTTTAGAATCGACATCTAAAATTACTTACCCGAATTTTCTAATATTTAATTTCTCCAATTTTTTGTCAGAATTTTATGTAAAGTATTTTATTTAAAATTTTCTGGCATCTCTTATCTCATTTTGTCAATGTTTGCTACCATTTATTAGCAATTTTTCTTCTACTTTAGACCATTTCTTAACAATTTTTTCTAATTTCTTCTCTTCTAGATTCAGTTTCAACAGTTTAAAAAAACTTTTTTTTTGTTTTCATAGCGGAATTCCCCAGAAATTTACAGACATTTTTTTTTCAAATTTTTTGCTCTCGACATCTCATCTATTTAAGAATGTTTTATTTATTTATTATTTCTCTAACGTTTTACTCATGTTATTGTAAATTTCTTGTTTCATTTTCTTGAACTATTCGAGAAACTTCCATTCTCCTCTATTCTAAAAAAATATTTTCAGTTTTTAAAAATCTCTACCATTTTTTTTTACTTTATTTTAATTAAATGTTTCTAAAGTTAGTTTTCAATTATCCCCTTGAATTTTCTAGAAAATATATTTTGATATCCAAAATCATGATTTTCCAAAAAAAATTCTTAAAGATTTTTGAAATTTTCCTACAACTTTTCAAGAACTTTTGTTTATTTTTGACTTTTTTATATTCAATGTTGGATTTTCGCGATTTAAGATGCCCTACTATATTTCATCAGTATCAATACATTTTTCTCGAAATATTTAGAATTTTTCAGCATCTCCTATTCAATTTGTTCAAAATTTTCTAGAAACATGTCTTTGAAAGTGGTATTGTTTGTATCTTTCTTTAATTGTTTTTGAAATTTTACATCATTTCTTAACAGAATACCGTTCCTTTTGAGATTTTCTGGATTTTACGACTGTTCAAGAATGTCCTTCTATTTTTGCCTTAACTTAGCGGAATTTTCCAGAAATAAATCTTTCAAATTAAGAAAAAGTTTCTTTGATAGTTTCAGAATTTTTTAATAATTTTTGTTTTGTATCTTGTATTTGATTCTCATTTTCACTTGGTAAAACATTATGTTAATAATAGGTTGTTGAAAAAATTCACCAAGTGAATTTTTTCAACAAGCTATTAATTTCTGTTTTATTTTTCTAGAACCCAGACCAAAAATTGCTTACCTAAATTTTCTAATACTTAATTTCTCAAAATTTTTTTCAAGTCCTCTTGAAATTTTATTAAAAAATTCTCGAAATATTTAGACTTTTCTGGAATCTCTCATCTCATTTTTTTAATGAATAAAAGCTTTTATTAGCAATTTCTCTTCCATTTTCAAAGAATTTTACACCATTTCTTAACATTTTTTTCTAATTTCTTCTATTCTAGATTCAGTTTCAACATTTGGGAAAAATGTGTTTTTTTAGGACAATTTTTTCGTTGGTTTCAAAACTTTTCCATCTGAATTTCCAGAATATTCAATAATTTCCTTAATGTTTCTAGAGTTTTTTTTCTAAACTCCAGAATCAGGATTTTCCAATAAAATTTCTTAAAGATTTCTGGTGTTTTACAAAAACTTTTCAAGAAGTTTTGTTTATTTTTTAATCGTATTTTTTTCGAAATTTTATTGTTAAGATTAGGATTTTCACGGTTTTAGAATTTGCGATGCCATATTTTATTTTATCAGAATTTTTTAATCCGTTCCTACAAAATTTTCTGAATTTCTAACTTTGCCTGGAAATATTTAGAATTTTTCAGCATATCCTATCTAATTAGTTTAAAATTTTTTGGGAACATGTCTTTGAAATTTGTATTTTTTTCTATTCCTTCCATTATATATTTTATTAATTTTACATAATTTTGTAACAGAATGCCCTAATTTTGAGATTTGTCGCATTTTCCAAAAACGAATGCTCTATTTTTTGCCTTAACTATGCGGAATTTTCCAGAAGGTAAAATCTTTCAAATTACGAGAAATTTCCTTTGTTGGTTTCAAAATTTTAAACATATTATTTTTAATTTTTAGAAGCATCTAAAATATTTAATTCTGAAATTTTTATTAATTTCCATTTTATTTTTCTAGAATCTAAATCACAAATTACTTACCCGAATTTCTCCAACTTACGAAATCCTTTTTGATGGGTATAGAATTTTCCATCAATTTTTTTGATGGTTCTGGAATTTTTGATCAATTTTTCTTTCATATTTCTAAAAGAATTTATCAACAGTTTTTCTGAATTTTCAGAATTTTATTTATAGCTTCTAGAATTTTCAACAAATTTGTATTTCCCATTATCATTTTTCTGTCCCTGTAAATTGAATCAAGATATTTGATCATTCAAATTTCAACTGATGTTCTTTTATAATTTGTGTTTCGTTATTGTTTCACAGAAACTTCATTAAAAAATTCTGAGGTATTGTTTGTTTATTTTAATTTTGTGTTAACAAAAAAACCTAATACATACAAAATAATATAAATAATATTCGTACATAATTTAGACTACTCCTCTGACCTTGAGGGTCGTGAGGAGGTTCTAGAATCGGCTAGTTTAAGATCGGAGGAGGTTCTTAACCTTGACCTTCATATGGCCTTGAAGTTTAAAGACTTTGATATTCAAATGGCCTTGACCTTCAAACGAAATTGACCTTTAAATGGCCTTGACTTTCAATTGACCGTGACATTAAAGTGACCATGACCTTCAAACTAAATTGACCTTTAGGGTCGTGAGGAAGTTCTAGATTCGGCTAGTTCAAGATCAGAGGAGGTTCTTAACTTTGACCTTCATATGGCCTTAAACTTAAGAGACTTTGATATTCAAATGACCTTGACCTTCAAATTAAATTGACCTTTAAATGGCCTTGACTTTCAAGTTACTATGACAATCGAGTGACCTTGATCTTCAAACTAATTTGATCTTTAAATGGTCTTGACTTTCAAGTGACCATGACCTTGACATTCAAGTTGTAATGACCTTCAAGTCACCTTGACCTTTTATCATCTAACACCTGTTATCCTTCTCGATTTGGAGAGAGGGAACGCTAGAATTAAATAAATTGAATGGCAATAGATAATTGAAATTTTGTAAAGTGTGTTACCCGTACTAATTTTTTGATTTTATCCTTTTATTTGCAATCCGCAAAAATGAATCCAGTGTGAGTACGAAGGGTAGGTAGAGGAGAACCTGTACAGCCTGTCTATAGCTATGAAAGTTATATGTCTTCGGATGGGGAAAATGGGTTCCAAGTTAAGGAATTTGTAGTGCAGGATCATATCGCGAAGCCATGCGGATGTTTGATGAAGCGGTGATGGAAACACCTGAACTTGGTGTGTTATGAGGAGAAACCACTAAAGTTTTATGGGCAACACCATCATCCTTCAGTTGTGGTGTTAGATAGAGAAGATATATAGTAGTTGCCCTATTTGCTGAAAATTATTGAAGGAATATTTCTTGGATTCGGAGATATATTGTAGTGGTCAAGAAAAACATCTGAGTGGACAAATATGAAGAGAGATATTTCGTGCATTGTAGGGGGATTGCCTACTGTCAATCAGTACTTACAAAGTTATTTAGGACGAGGTACTGCAAAACTGTTTTGATTAGTGGTGTTAATATAATAGAATTCCTTCGATAGGAAAAAAGGTACTGTGACTTCTGTTTTGCAATGCAACTATTAGGGATTTATCTCCAAGAATGTCTAGTCTAGTGTGAACTTATACTTCAGATTCATTTCTTTCTTCTCAACAGCCTCAGTTTTCATCTGGTCCACTCCAATCAAAAGGAGAAGTCATTCGAAGTTCTCTTGTGGTTAGAAAGGTGCACCACCGTGCCACGTTTATTCCTTTATTTAGGAAGCCCAGCCGCCTGAGAACCATTTTCAGTTCTTCAGGCTTACCTGGAATCCATATTGTGGTTTTCCCGACGATACGCTCACCTTCAGCCAATATAAAGTTGACTCGTCATCACAGTTGCGGAAAGAGGATTTTCCCCGCCAAATAGACACCAGTGAAGAGTGGAATGACCTCGCTCCCACTCTGAATGGGTTCCTCCAAGCTCTTTCAAAGGCCCGCTCTGACTTTACCCACTAACTTAACCAGAGGATTTTCTGGATCAATTAGAGCAACCCTCAAGTAGGTACTTGCCGCCTGTTTGTACATCTTTTTCCGACCTTCTGATTTGCGTGGAGGTCCTCCATTGGTTGAAGTTTTTGTCGATTTCCCTGGGTAAGTCTTTGCCCTCTTCCTGTTCCCAAGGGAGTATACAGATGATCCCACGAATCTCGGTCTTTTGATTTTGTTTGGCGAAGGTTGCTGGCCCTCGCTGCTACTTCCGCCAGAATATGCTTACATATTTCCGCTTCGGTGCTATTTTTTCCTTTTTTTGGCTCTGCCTTGTGCCATAAGCATCAATGTTAGTTTCTGAGGCAGCATCCATAGGTTTGGTTTTTTTTTTGGGGCATCCGAAAATTATCAAGAATTCCTCTTCAAAATTTGGTAACTTTGTTCCATGGTTCATTTTATTTTCAGTTAGTTTTTATTAACTACTTCGAAATTTTCTTAAAATATTTGTTCAAAACAAGTAAAAAAGACTGCAAACATTTTAAAATAAAAATGCTTTAAACTTTTTATACGGAAATTATTTCATTATCCAATCAACCATGAAGTCATCCAGTTACCTTCCCGATAACAAGTTTAAACGATCCACCACTTCGCCTTCTTTCTTCCGCGCGGAGAACAAACGCGCGTTCGCGTCTAGATAATTGCATAATTAATAACTCTCTAGAAGATCTACTAATTGGGAATGCATGGGTGGCCCCTATTCCAATTAGAGTCAACTCTGATGAACGATGCCATTTTCGCCATTCGCACTAATCCTATCCTGTTTCCAGTAAGAAAAAGCGGAAACATCAATTGTTACCTAAACAATTAGGTCACCCTATCAACGTTGATAATGAAGACAATTGTTTTCATGCTATGCGAAAGTTTGACCTCGATAAGGCCATTCTCATTAGTGATATGTTTATACAATACAATCTGTTTTGCAATTTGTTTGAGGGAAAGGAATTTATTTATAGTATTTTGTAATATTTTATAACAATATTATTGTATTCTCGTATCATGGATCATCTTAAATTCTAATTTGATTCGATTTGGGAAAAAATAATTACTCAACAATCAACATGAATAAAATATTTCTCTTATATTTATAATACATGTAAGAGAAATTTTTTATTTACCCAATGTTGATTGTTTGGATGTATTATTTTAGAAAGTCCTTTTGCTACCTGAATGTTATCTAGGTAGCTAGGAGATCTTTACTCCAAAAATTATTACAAATTTTCGAAAGCTGCAAAAATGCCAGAATTTTTTAGAAGAAAAGTGATGCTGGAAAATTTTAATCAAAATAAGACAACAAAAAAATCGTATCCAATAAATTTTGATGTGAATCCAACTTAATTACACCTCTCTAACAACATTTTGTAGGCATTAGCAGGAAAATATTAACGAAATCCTGAATGCAACCCTCCTAAATAAATACTGTACCCTAAAAATTCTACCATCTTCTCAAAACACAAACATTCTACACTTCTTCAATTCATTCAATTGTGCCATCCAAACAGTTTTGGCTTTATTTTTCCAATCATTAACGGCCTAATATTACTTCACTAATATCAATATTCTACTTTTGATATTCAGTATCAAAATCTTCAATTGGTTTCTTAGTTGTGTTGCATTATCAGTATAAAACTTTTGGTATATTGCAACAAAATCCTTTATTTTGTTCAAATCCGAAGAAACAGTAAATTCCAAAAAATCAAGACCAGTTTCTAATCTGACACAATTTTCGGGAAAAGCAGATGTCCATTCAAATGTTTTTTTTTCCTCCACGGCCCGAATGTGTGTCGCGGAATCGCGGAAACAAATCATTGGCCGATAATTGCGCCGGAAAGGCAGCGCTAATTACAAACCGAAGCGAGCAGGCAACAAGAGGCTGGCCGAAGGTAAAAAAAAATGAACAACTTTACGGTCGCCATGATTTAATTAGCGGCGTTCGGGGGCGTTCCCCCGCGTTTCGAAAACGATAACTGCCGAATTTATATCCGCTAATGAGGATGCGGGCACCAGGAGTATTCAAATTTTTCGAACAGTATTTGGGCCGGCACCTAACTAACAGCGAACTCGAACGATAGCACAAAAAAAAAAATAATAATAACACGGAAAAACGGGTTTCTCGTGTGTGCGAGCGGAAGAGAAACAAAAATCGTTTTTTTTTTTTAAATGGATCGGCTCGGATGTGAGAATGATTCAATTAACTGCGTGTAAAAAAGAGGCATTTGTTTTTGTTCGAGGAAGTGAAGATAACTGGCGGTCGTGGGCGGTCGAGGATGAAGAGATCTTTTACATTTTGAAATGGGAAGTTGGATGGTTCTTAGGAAGTTTTATGCTCTATTGCTTTTTATAAAATCCTTAAATACTTTACAATAGTTATTTATTTAGCTTCTATTCTAACTCCAAGCTTTGTTTGGAAATTATCATATCATAAGTCATGAATGATTTTCGAGAGCAAGTAAAATTTTAGAAATATTGTTGCAAAAGGAATTACTAGAAAATTCTTGAACCGTTTAAGATAATTGAAATGAGAATACAATAATCTTCTTTTTCTTGGCCAGCATCAACAAATTTATGGAATGAGGCAGAACTAAAAATCCAGAAACCTTGAAATCAAAAATTCTAAGAAGGTTTTGTAAGGAAATTGCTAAAAAGATCTAATAAGTTAGCGAAGAAAATTGCTGGAAAACCATAAGAACTCTAAAAAAAATAAATATATTACTAATATAATCTTCACATAACTCAAGAATACATACATATTCCGAATTTCTAGAATTGTTTCTAAAATTACTTACAAATATAAAATAATATTTCTTTACTTCTTAACGGATGAATTCAGCCATTATTTTTCCATATTTCTAGAAATTTTCAGCAATTTTTATATCATTTTCAAAACCATTTCACCTTATAGAAGAATTTTCTTTTGTTTTCGAAAATTTACTGTATCGTTCAAACTCTAAATCAACAAAGTTTGAAGGTTTTGAAATTTTGCTGCGTTTTCTTCATATTTCCAAAATATTCCAGCATCTATTTCCTCACTATTTTAATTTCCCTTCAAAATTTCTGGAATGGTTCAGAAAATCCTTTTTCATTTTTAGAGAATTTTCGTCCAATTCTTCCAGATATCTAAAGGGTTTTAATTTTTTCTGATTTGCAATAATTTTCTGTTGTTTATGAAACTCCAAATCAAACTTTTAGGATTTAAAAATTCTGCAGAATTTTCTATAGATTTCTCGAATGTTTTAACAGTTTTTCTAAAACTTTCTCATTTTCAAAAATATTTCAGGAATTTCATCTGTGTGTTATTTTTTCTAATTTCATAAAAATGTTGCAAGAATTTTGTATCAGAGTCGAAAGAATTTTCTTTTGCTTTTGAAACTTCAAATCAAATTTATGTCTTAAAAATTTTGCAGTTTTTTTTTAATAGCTTTCTAGAATGTTTTAGCATTCTCTGTCTCAAAACCGAGATATATCGAAAATGTATTTGTTTATTTATTGATTTGAATAAATAAATAAGTATCTCCTCTATATTTCTAGAAATTTTCAGAAATTTCTTTTCCATATTTAGGCAAAATTCTATTATTTGTTAACGGAATCTTTAAGCAATTTCTAGAGTTTTTCAGCAAACAGCAACTGTTTTATCAATTCCAAAAATATTCCAGAAATTTCACCTGAGAAGAATTTTTTTTAATTTTCAAAAAATTTCGTTCAAACTCTAAATCAAGAATTTTAAGGATTAAAAAAAATACTTTCGTTCAAACTCTAAATAAAAAATTTTAGGGATTTTAAAAGTTTGCTGCGTTTTCTTCATATTTCTAGAATATTCGAGCATATATTTCCTCACTATGTCAATTTCCTTTCAAAGTTTCAAGAACTGTTCAAAAACTTCTTTTTCATGTTTCATGTATTGTTTGCCATTTCTTAGTGGAATTCTTTCATGTCTAAAATTTTTCATTTTCAAAAATATTTTGTCTGATTTACAATGATTTCATTTTATTTATAAAGCTTCAAATCAAACATTTAGGATTTACAAATTCTATAGATTTCTTGAATGTCTTAGCATCTTTAGAATTGTTCAGATTTTTTTTCAATTTTAAAATTAAAATTTAAGCAATTCTTTTTCCACATTTCAGAGATTTTACCTCGGTGTTATAAGAATTTTCTTTCATATCTAAAATTTAAAAATAATTTTTCTTCCAAACTTCAAATCTTGATGGCTTACAAACTTTGCAAAATTCTTCCCATTCGACAAAGTTTCTAGAACTATTTCAATTTTTGGAAAATTATCAACCAAGTTATAAAATTTTGCTGCGTTTTCTTCATATTTCTATAATAAAATATCAATAAAAATTGGCAGAAAATTCATGAAATATGAAAAAGAGGTTTCTGAACAGTTCTACAAACTTTGAAGGGAAATTTATATAGTGAGAGAATAGATGTTATATTCTCTCACTATATAAATTTCCCTTCAAAGTTTCTAGAACTGTTCAGAAACCTCTTTTTCATATTTCATGAATTTTCTGCCAATTTTTATTGATATTTTCAGCAATTCTTTTAGATATCTAAAAGTTTTCAATTTTTTTTTTCATTTTCGAAAATATTTTATTTTACTTTTATGATTTCTGATTTTCTTTCGTTTATGATACTCCAAATCAAACAGTTAGGATTTAAAAATTCTGCAGAATTTTCTATAGATTTCTAGAACCGCATCATTCCTGATATCTTTGCAATATTTCGAGAATTGTGTATATTTTTTTCAAATTTCAAAATATTTTTACCATTTCTTAACGGAATCTTTAAGCAATTATTTTTACATATTTTAGGTTTTTATATTATTAGAAAAATTTTCTTTCATGTTTAAAATTGTTATTATTTAAATGGTTTAGAAATTTTACAGAACCTTTACAATTCGTCAAAGTTGCTAGAACTATTTTCAATTTTTGGAAAAGTTTCAACCATTTAACTATAAATCAACAAAGTTTGAGGATTATAAAATTTGCTGCCGTTTCTTCATATTTCTAAAATATTCCAGCATTTATTTCCTTACTATATCAATTTCTCTTTAAAATTTTTAGAACTGTTCAAAAAATTCTGTTTCTGTTTTTGTTGGAATTTTCAGCAATTCTTTCAGTTTTCTACACTTTTTTTTATTTTCGAAAATATTTCATCTTTGATTTGCAATAATTTTCGTTTGTTTATGAAACTCCAAATCAAACTTTTAGGGTTTAAAAATTCTGCAGAATTTTCTATAGATTTCTAGAATCTTCTGCCTCTTCATTCCTGATATCTTTTTAATATATCATCTAGATTTGGACAAATATAGGAATATTTAGAGTAAATGCAAATTGGACTTAAGGGAACTGAACTTTTAGTTTTCATTCAAATTCTTTTAGCAGACAATGTGGAAAAACCTATGGTTGATAGGCAGTGACTTACTAAATGACAATAAAATGTATCAACAAATGTAAAAATCGCTGAAATAAAGATGCTGTATATACATTGTTAAAAATTCTAGAGAAGAAATGACTGCAAATAAGTTGAAGCCAAAAATGTTAGGAACTTTTCACCTATTTAAGTACAAATTTTACAAAAAACAAAGTTTGATTGGAAATTTTAATAAGATATGAAGAAACATTTTTGATAACTGTAAGAAAAAGTAAATTTTTAGATAGACTGAAATATTAAAACCGTTTAAGATAATTGAAATACAACCACCTCATTTTGAAGGTCATTATTTTTGGACCAATTTCCGAAGGCAATTTTAACTGCTACATCAGCAAATTTATGGAATGAGGAACAAAAAATTGCGTCACTAAAAATCCAGAAATCTTGAAACGAAAAATTCGAAGAAAATGCTGATAAAGATTTAATAATACAATTGTTGGAAACCACAAGAACTCGACAAAATAATATTTTAAAACTCTCAGAAATATAGAATAGAAGTTTTTACAAAAAAATCTAAAAAGCAATCAACAATTGGTTTAAAGTAAAGAAATATAACAAATTTTCCAAAGCTACAAAATTCTAAACAAAAAAAAACAGTAATTTAAGAAAAGATTTGAAGAATTAAATTACTGGTTTTGATGGTCAAAAACCTGAGCCAAGTTTCAATGACAATTAGGGAATATTTCACTGTGAATGAGAGACCATAATTCAAAAATATTTTTGTTTCGCTGCCAACCGCTTAGGAGTTTTTTGATCGTTTCTGTCTTGATATTTTTCTCTTTATTTTCCAGTGCAATGGCTGAAAATCGTGAAAGAACTTTCATCATGGTTAAACCCGACGGTGTTCAAAGGTGCCTCGGTGAAATAATTATGAGATTCGAACAAAAAGGCTTGAAGTTCATTTGGCCAAGTAAAGAACTTTTACAGCCGTACTAATAGTCGGAGATTAATTCTCGGATTAATAAATCCTAGATTAATCGTCGCATTTAATAATCGGGTAGCTTCGAATTAATCCTGGATTATTATGTACCACCAAGTAAACGCCGACAACATTCAAGAAATCCAGGATTAATTCTCGGATTTGTCGAAACTATCCGAAGCTACCCGATTATTAAATGCGATGATTAATCTAGGATTTATTAAGTTTATTACTATTAGTACGGCTGTTAAAGCATCCTTACGCTGATCTTGCTGGCAAACCTTTCTTCCCAGGTTTAATTAAGTACACGAACAGCGTAACAGTGATGCGAATGGTTTGGGAAGGTCTTAATTCCGTTTTTTTTTATTTATTTCTAAGATTTTCTGTTACATCAGTTATCGTTAATAAAAGTTTTTCGCCTTTTTGGCCGCGATTTTAATCTTAATTAATTAATTTAATAATCTTGACTACATTATCATAGTCCAAAACATTTTATCCAAAATATTTGTTGCATTCCCAAGCAAGTAAATTCTTCCAAATCCTATTAATGTACTAGAACAGCAGCCTGAAATTGGCCTCTGAAGGTTTCTAGACTAGACTAAACCCTGTTCGAAATGAAATGTATATTCACTAAAGCAGCAGGATCAAATTTCCTGAGAAAAATTGTCCACATAATTTGACTATCGAAATGAGATTGAGACAAATTTCCTCTTTCAAATATCGGATTGACGAGGCTGGTACTTGGCGAAACTTCATTATGCAATTATCAAAAATTAGCTAACACAAACACGACTGTTCAGAGTTTTGTTTTATTTCGTAGAACAAATTATTCATTACTATTTCGTTGAATTCTTTAAATTTCGCCTTTTTATTTTCGATAGACCCACAGTTTATCATTTCAATTTTTCAGAATATTCTACACACTTTTTCTTATAGATTTAATATTTTGCTAGAGGTTTTCAGAATCTTCAGAAAAATTTGCCTTTGAAATTTTCTTAGAGGGTTTTAGAATATTCGAGCAACTTTTCCTTTATGGTATTTCTCAGAATGATCTACACAAGTTTTCCTATAGATTTGGTATTTTGCTAGAGGTTATTAAAATCTTCAGAAAAATTTGTCTTTGAAATTTTTCTAGAGGGTTTTAGAATATTCCAGCAACTTTTGATTTATGGTATTTCTCAGAATGTTCTACACAAGTTTTCCTATAGATTTAATATTTTGCTAGAGGTTATTAGAATCTTCAGAAAAATTTGTCTTTGAAATTTTCTTAGAGGGTTTTAGAATATTCGAACAACTTTTCCTTTATTGTATTTCTCAGAAAGTTCTACACAAGTTTTCCTATAGATTTAATATTTTGCTAGTGGTTTTCAGAATCTTCAGAAAAATTTGTCTTTTGAAATTTTCTTTAGAGGGTTTTAGAATATTTCAGCAACTTTTCCTTGAGAAATAGAATCAAAATAATTGAAAAAATAAATTTCTTCTCGAAATTTCCCGAATCTTCCTTTCAAAAATTCTAATAATAAAAATAAGCCTGCAGAAATCTCGAAAAGGAAATTTCTGAAAAAAATATATCTAAATGATAGTACCAGTTATTATCGTCTACTGTACGTATGTTTGTTTCAATTTCAATCAATACTCTTTAAATATATAAAGGTTGAACCTTCTAAATATTAACTTTAAAAAGTTTATCATTTTGACAATGTATTATAACTTCAATACATCGTGAAAATCAATTCAACAATTTTAAGATTTTTCAGCTTATCTGGTGAAGAACACAGCTTTCAAGCAAATTACATAATTAAGCGGAAGCAAATCGCGGCTTCCCATAATCAAACACTCTGCGTGCAGTACGAAATTACACGTCTTCTGAATCGATAATGAACCAATAACGGCCCCAGGTGAGGAAAACAAATCGTGGACACGACCGCGCGGTGCCTTTTTCTCTCGCCGATAATTAAGACGCGATTAAATTACTCGTAATCCATGTAAAGATGTAATTTCATCCGCTAATTGCACGTGCATGCCGTGTAACACATCTGGGAACAATGGGTGCGAGCTTGAACGTGTATATGTGTGTGTATGTGTGTGTAAATAAATCGTCCCCGACGGCCGATGGAAATGGGGCGCAAGTTCAAGCTTATTACGAAGGTAATGAGGAATTAAATGTCCTCGTCATTGTTCTCAAGAAGTGCTGTGTGCATTGAATTAACGCCCCGTAAAAACTCTCCCATCGTGGGATTGATTCCTAATTGAGGTTTGCTTACGGTTAAGTCTTTCTTCTTCGAGGAAATTATCAGGCGGTTAATTAGGATTCAGTGACGTACTTAATTAATTTTATGATTGTGCAAAAAATATCTATAATAAAAAAAGCAGTGTGTTCGATTTGATTACAGATTGTGAGGAGGTACAGGTGGGGGTAAAATTATTTACTGAGCGGTGCTCCAGATCTCGCAGTAAATAAAATCTTCCACGAAATGCATACAAAAAAATATGTATATATTTATAAAATATAATCGATAATTCAAAAGTCTAAAATAATCACAATTCTACTAGACATTAGATGATTCTCCTTAATTAGTAATTCAAACATCCAGTTAAACTTCATTTCCCACATTAAAACATTCGGAAAATAACTCTCTCAACTTTCTAAACGTCATATTTTCAAATCTTCTACAACATAATGTACAAAAAGATAATTTTAAAGTATGAACCTCATCGCACTGTTTTCTTTATAAAGGAGTTAGGCAATTGAAGTAATACAATTCTAGGTTACCTCAGTGTAATTTTTAAATCTGGTCGTTAATCCTTTTTAAAATTTTATGGCCCATCCCATCACACAAGGGACTACCTTCAATTAATTCGTTTTAAAATTCCATCTAATTATCAGTGTAAAACTGTTGTCTTCATCTTGTTAATTATAGGGATTCTACACATCTATTGGAAAAGATTAAGTTCGAAATTCCTTCATTGGTTCGAATGAAGTTCCAAGGGAATATAGACATGTTTAGTAAGTAGTTATAGTAATTAATTACAATTTATTATAATTTTTATTTGTATCATGCTCATAAATTGGATTTTGATTTGGATTTTTCAGATGGGAGGGCAGAGAGGTCCCTTTATACATCCTCCCATCTGAGTCCTCATTCCTTGCTATAGTCGAGCCAACCAACGCATTGACAACGCCAGGATCACAGCAACCTAACCTAACATAACCTAACCTAACCTAACCTAACCTAACCTAACCTAACCTAACCTAACCTAACCTAACCTAACCTAACCTAACCTAACCTAACCTAACCTAACCTAACCTAACCTAACCTAACCTAACCTAACCTAACCTAACCTAACCTAACCTAACCTAATCTAACCTAACCTAACCTAACTCTTACGATGTTTGATAACTGTAGACATCCTTCTCCCATTGTGAATTCTCGTAAGTTGAATAGAAACGCGCAGAACATGCCAGAAATACATGCTCGAAGGTTTCCTCTTCCTCTTCACACTCTCTGCAGGTAAAACTAGAGTGTAGTCTCAGTCTATTCAGGTGCGATCTTAAATTGCAGTGTCCTGCAACCTTCCATGGGTTTTCTCTGGGCAGTTGCCTACAGCATCTGGCCGCTTTATTGTGCAGGCTCTTCAATTTTAATGCATTAGAATGGGCCGCACAGCACAGCTCCTCCCTCCTCCTTTTTTATGAGTCACAAAACTATACATTTTTTTTCATATTCTCATTATTACTTTCATATAATTATTTATCTTTGTTCAAAGTTATTCATATTCATATTACAGGTTACAGGTTACATAGGGTCATCCTAAAGAAAGTTACCAGGTTCATATAGGTCGTGAGATTGCTTGGGAAGTGATTGGTTAAGGGCAGAACAATATATCTGCAGGGTGAATTAACATCTCGTGAACTACGACCTAACAGATCTATTGTTGTGCCTTTAACCAATCACTTCCCAAGCAATCCCACGACCTCTATGAACCTGGTAACTTTCTTGGGGATAATACTGCTCACTTCTTCGTGGTATAACTTGCTTGTGGGCAATCGCAAGACAAGTGCATGGTATGTGCACGTGACGATTAAGCAGTACTGCAATTTCCCTTTTCTTTTTTTCCCATTTTTCACAATTGGTACCGAAGAGCACAATGCCCTGTCATAAGTCCCATGAATGTTCTCAGCTTATGGCTGTGGTCGAGTTTGCTCAGGCGTTTTTATTGAAGTAGGCATGGGACGATATCCCCCAACTCTTCTAACATAATATTCTCAATAATCTTAATCTGCTTCTTATTTTTGGCCTTCTGAATTTAAATATATGTTTCGCTAGTTCTTTTTTTAAGGCCAATTAAAGCAAATATTAGTCATGTTAATTAAAATACTAATTAAAACATTTGCTTTTAATTAATCCTCAAATTAACATAAAATTCTTTATAAAGTGAGAATTTAATTCATCGTAAATATTTTTTTGTTATTTGTTGATGTTGGCTTAGAATCCCTTTTTTAATTTTATCGTGAGTTTTGAGTTAGAAATTATTTTCGTGTACGAATAATTTTACTTTTCCCTATTCTAATGCTTCATCTTTAAAATTTTAAAGTACGACTTTATTCTTATTAATATTAGAAATTTTATTCTTAAGATCCATCTGGTAACCATTGGAATTCATGAAACCCATTTCGGGAATTATTTAATCTATAGGAGGCTTGTATTGAAATGATAGATTTTGGTAATCGTAGATTTGATTTTAGATCCTGCTGTTGCAATTGTTTGTTGAACAATTTTCAGTTTTGAAAGTCCTAATGTTGCTGGTATAACAGTAATTAAAAAGGAGGTGCTTGACCATGAATGACCTTGATCTTTAAGTGACCTTTACTTCCAAAATACCTTGACCTTTAAATGACCTTGACTTTCAAGTAGCCTTGACCTTTAAACGACCTTGACTTTCAAATGACTTTGACATCCAAATGGCCTTGAAGTTGTAATGAGCAAAGTTTCTAACCTACAGGTTGGAGTGGAAGAACATTCTTTAAGAGTGAACGCCGCCTTTCAGCTTGCTGACGAAATTATTTGTATGGTTTTATTTTCTGTTTTATAAATTTTGAATTATATTTATAAAGTGCCAATAAATAAATAAATAAAATTTATTTTGGAAATAATGAAAATTTTTAGACGTTCTAAAATTACCTGAGAATTTTCTCTTTCTAATTTATAGACGTTAGAGCTAGAGCTAGAGCTATTAACTACCCATTGTTTTTTTCTTTGGTAATAAGTTTATCAGTCTAGCTTTTGCTTTCTCTGGTAGGTAGGAATATGAATCCTTCCGAAGATTGAGCAGTGATTTCTTGGTAGTCCACATATGGTAAAGCCCGGGAAGTGCATTTTTAACAGAACACTGAAACTTTTCTTGATACCCTCTGCATAACTCCCATCAGTTTTTTATTAGCGGTATTTTGACAGAATTTTGTGGAGCCTGGCTGTTGGGGCTGCATCAGTAACTCCCTCATAGAACGTTCCTGTCTATAGGCATCCCAGTTGTCTGTTTTATTGTTTTATTTGCTTTTTTCTTGCATCTCGAGGCGACCTAAACCCTTGTTCCGCAAGAACACTGCTCTGCAGGGAGATATCTTATCAACTGGATTATCAGCATTTTCTTGTTGATTTTCTAAGAATATTCCACCAATTTTTGTTTTGTCTTATCGAAATTGTATAAGAATGTCTCTTATAAATCTTCAAGATAGTTTTAAATTACTAGAATCTTTCATTTTGCCGGACCAATATTCAGAAATTCAAGTAATTTTGAACAGTCCCTTTCATAAATTTCTGGAATTTTTAGCAATTTTTCTTAAAACTTTAAGTGATTTTGACTTCCAATTGACCTTGATCTTTAAAAGTACTTGACTTTAAAGTAGCATTGACCTTTAAATGACCTTGAATTTCAAGTAGCCTTGACCTTTAAATGACCTTGACATTCAAATGACCATCAAGTTCTAACGAGTAAAATTTCTATAGTCGTTATGGTTCCAGCAATTTATTTTCTAAATAATGAAAATTTTTCGACGTTCTAAATTTATCTGACAATATTTTCCTTTTAATTTATTTCCTTTTATTTATAGACAAGAAAATGCTGATAACATTTTCTTGTTGATTTTCTAAGAATATTCCACCAATATTTGTTTTTTCTTATCGGAATTATGTAAGAATATCTCTTATAAATCTTCAAGATAGTTTTAAATTACTAGAATATTCCATTTCTCCGGAATAATCTTCAAAAATTCAAGTATTTTTGAATAGTCGTCGCATTCAGAGATTTCTAGAATTTTTAGCAATTTTTCTTAAAACTTCAAGTGAAGATATTGATCTTTAAATGACCTTGACTTTCAAATGACTTTCAAGTTGGAATGAGCAAAATTCCTACAAACTGCAATTTTTTTTATGGTTCCAGCACTTTATTTAATAATAATAATAATAATAAACGTCTTTATTAAAAAAAAATGGGCGAAGTTTAGCCATTTAGCCAAATATTGAAAATTTGTCGACGTTCTTAAATTATCTGACAATTTTTCTTTCTAATTTATAGACGCTATTACCATTTTTTATTGATTTTCTAAGAATATCGATCAATATCAATTTTTGTCTTATTAGAATTTTGTAAGAATATTTCTAATAAATCTAAAGATAGTTTTAAATTACTAGAATTTTTAGCAATTATTCTTAAAACTTCAAGTGACCTTGACTTCGAAATGACCTGGATCTCTGAATGACCTTAACTTACATCTAGCCTTGACCTTTTAACGACTTTGACTTTCAAATGACTTTCAAGTTAGAATGTACAATATTTCCGCAAACTGCGATTTTTCTTATCGTTCCAGCAATTTATTTTCCAAATAATGAAAATTATCCGACAATTTTGAAAGGACCTGGACTTCCAAATGACTTTGATCTTTAAATGACCTTAACTTACAACTAGCCTAGACCTTTAAACGACCTTGTCTTTCAAATGACTTTCAAGTTGTAATAAGCAATATTTCTACAAACTTTTTTTACGGTTCCAGCACTTTATTTTCCAAATAATGAAAATTTTTCGACGTTCTAAAATTATCTGATAATTTTTCTTTCTAATTTATAGGCGTTATCAGCATTTTCTTATTGACTCTCTAAGAATATTCTATCAATTTTTGTTTTGTCTCATCGGAATTGTGTAAAAATATCTCTTATATATCTTTAAGATAGTTTTAAATTGCTAGAATAGTTCATTTTGCCGGACTTATCTTCATAAATGTATGTATTTTTAAACAGATATTTTTAGAATTTTTAGCAAGTGACCTTGTCTTCCTAATGACCTTGATCTTTAATTGACCTTGAATTTCAAGTTGCCTTGACATTTATTCTTTATTCTTTATAACTTTGTTCTTCTTGCTTATAATACATTTACAAAAATTATAAAAATTAATGAAACACCTACACAAATTTTGTCAGCAAGAATCACGGGCGGGGTTCACTGGTTTCCAGTGTTCTTCCACTCAAACCCACATCCATCCACTGACCAGTAAGACATGCTGACAGCTTCTGACTTTAAACCTTAACAAATTGCGAGATTTTTTTCATGGTTCCAGCAATTTTTTTTTTAAATAATGAAAATATTTCCGAAGGTCTAAAATTATCTGACAATGTTTCTTTCATATTTTTGCTTTTCAGCAGATTCGATTCAGAACTTTGGGAATTTTTATAAGGCTATAGAATTTGCACGAATTTTTTCTTCCATATGTATAGAATTTTTCAACATTTTCTAAGAATGTTCCATCGTGTTAATATATTATGTTATCGGAATTTGGGCCATAAATCGCAAATAATAAATACAAAATATTAATGAAAATAAATCAATATTTAATTTACAAACTAATAAATTCATCATTACACAAAATTCTTTTCAGATATTTATATTCAGTATTCATCTGCCTGATGATGCTACTGTGTGACTGAACATGTTTCAGCGTTCAACAATAAATGTGAAACCCTCCCAACTGTTTTGTTTTATTTCAAAATTATTTTCTGTCGGTTTCTTTTCACAATTTCTATATTTGTTAAAATTGATTTTTTTTCTTCAAACGTTTTGAAAATTTCTGCCATTATTTCCTTCAAATTAAAGAAAAAATTATTATTATTTATTAAATTTTTCTAAGAATGTTACATCATTTTTCTTGTTTGTCTTGTCGGTGTTTTCTAAGAATTTCTCTTGAAATCAAGTTTTACTTCATATTCAAATTCCAAAATTCTAGTATTTTTCATCAGTTCCATTTGTAGAATATTTTAGCAATATTTCTTGCAAACTGCAAGAATTTTTCAAGGGTTCCGACAATTTCTTTTCCAAATATTGGGAATTTTCTTCCAAGGATCTAAACTTTTTTTGGAAATTTTTCTTTCAAATTTATAGATTTTTTCATAGTTTCTAAGAATATTCCATAATTTTCTATTTTATATTATCTGAATTGTGTAATAATATCAATTGTAAATCACCAGGAATTTTTTACGCTTCTAGAATCTTTATTTTTTCAAAAATTTAAGTATTTTTAAAAAAGAAAATTTGAATTTTATAGCAACATTTACACAGTAGATGGCACCTGTATGGTAATATATTTATTGAAGGTTTACCCGGAGAGTTAAACACTCCAAAATAAAATTAGTTTCTCTATCTACAAACTGCGCTGCTGCGATGAGATCCAAAATACATCGAAACCGGTCCGTGGGTGTTGTTGACAGGGAACAATAAGCAATGTGGAAGAACACAAGAAGTGAACTCAAGCCTTTTCGTGTGTGACCGAAATTTATGTAAAACTGAAAATATTATATTTGAATATATTATGTAAGCACATTGAATGAAATACAATACAATACAATACAATGTTTCTTGCTGCTCGCGAAATTGTATTTTTGAGGGTTCTAGAAATGAATTCCAAACTGTAAGGGATTTTTTAAGATTCTAAAATTTTCTGAAAATTTTTCTTTTAAAGCCACTGAATTCTTGAGCAATGTTTTGGTCCAATATTATTTGTTTTATCTTATAGGAATGTTGATTTTTTTCGACACTTTTACTAAGCTGGATTATCCTTCAACAATTCGAGTATTTCCTTTTTTTAAATTTCTAGAATTTTTTAGCAAATGTTCTTCCAAATAGCATTTTTTGAGAGTTCAGGAATTTTTTTTTCCAAACTTTGCAAATATTTTCCGTTTCTAAACTTTTCTTTTAAATTGATAGAATTTTTAAGCAATTTCTAACAAATCACCCGATTTTTTTAAAGATATAAAATATTGAATCTTACGACTAATATAAAAAAATTGTTGATAACCATTGGAAAAACAAGAAGAGAAGAATAATATTAATTGTCGTATTTTCAGATGTAACACTATTTACCAATAAAGATGTTTATCTCTCTCTTTATAAAAAAAATCATGTATTTTCTTCAGCTTTTCTTCCAATTTTTTGAGAAATGTTTCTTCCAAACTGCGAAAATATATATAAGGTTTCCAACAATTTCTTTTACAAATATAAACATTTTCTACGAAAGTTTTAAAATTTTCGGACAATTTTTCATTTAAATTCATAGATTATTTTAGTGTTTTCTCATTCATTTTCTAAGAATGTTCCAACATTGTTTGTTTTATCTTATCTGAATGGTACACTAATCTCGTATAAAAATCACCAAGATTTTTTTAAAATTCTAAATGTTTCATTTTGTTGAGCTAATTTTTGAAAATTTAAGTATATTTTAAAAGTTCAGATATTTAGATTATTAAAAATTTTCTTCTCACTTTCGAAATTATATTTTTAAGGGTTTCAGTAAATGTAAATGTCTACTTTCGAATTGTTTTAAGATTCTAAAATGTTCTTAAAGAATAGTTCAGCATTTCTTATTGCAACGTTTTGAGGAGATTTTTTTTCTGAATATAAAATTGTATACAAATTTATCCATACATCAAACTTAAGTCGAGAAATTGAGGATTAAAAAAATAAATAAAAAGTCAGGTATCCATTGTAAACAATATATAGACCCTATTTTAAATGTCAAAAGCGACAGTGACAGCCATTGATACAATACTGCAACGATTTTTAATTATTTCATAATTAAAATGTTGCAATATTTCAAACACTGTACTAGAATTTTGTGCTTCTACAGAAATCGTTTTTCAGTTTTTGAAATCTTGCAACATTTTTATTATGAAATTATTAAAAATCATTGCAGTATTGTACCAATGACTGACACTGTCACTTTTGACATTTGGAATAGGCTCTGTATATTGTTTACTATGGGTATTTGTTTTTTTTTTTAATCCTCAATTTCTCGACTTTGGTTTGATGAATGGATAAAATCGTTTACAAATTTAGATTCAGAAAAAAATCTCCTTGCGGATCAATACAAAATATACAAAATAGATATACAGTGCAATTTGAAAAAAAAAAGTTGATCGTCTTTTGTCAAAAACTGGATGCAAGAAAAAATATTAGTACAGTTCATATTAAAGTCTTTTAAAAATCATTTAAATTGATGTTTTATTTATTCAAATCGGATCAAAAATAAGCGAGATACAGCACCAAAGGTTTTTCGTCAGTCATCCTGTATAAATTTTCTCTTATTAATTAAGATAATTTTTATTAAGATTTTAAGAAATTCACTGCAATTTCTCTTCAATTTCCAACCAGAAAAAGTTAAAGAATTGAACAGAAATTGCTGTAAACTTCTAAAAATAAAAATTATCTTATCTTCAAGATTCCTTTTCCAAATTACAAACAATTTCATTCAGCTTTTCCTCAATTTTTCAAGAATTTTCAGAATGATGGTCACCGCTAATATCGAATGAAAAGATACAAGATCTAATTAGAAGCCTTTGCTGTTCGTAGACTTCATTATGAGAATTAGTCCATCTACTGATTGTAAGCTATTGAATTTGAACTATCATAGTGTTATAAATATTTTCAATAATATGGTCTCCAAAAATTTGACCTAAATAAGCCAGAAGTGGCAAAAATATAACTACAGTGGCTATGGGTATTATAACCAGCTGCAAATTACAATGGGTCGAGTGGAAGAACACCAGAGGTATTGAACTCCGCCTTTAAGATCTATGCTCCAAATTTTAAAATCATTATTTAGTGTATGTATGTATTTTACTGTATGGAGTCGAAGCCTGGACGCTAAAACTCACCAGTATTAATAAGCTGGAAGCATTTGAGATGTGGATATATCACAGAATGCTGCGCATCATATCACCAACCAAGAGGTCCTACATAGAATGAACAAGGACCGAATAATTCTCGAGACCCTAAAAAAGCAAAAGACTGCTTATCTTGGCAATGTCATGAGACAGGACAAATACAGATTGCTGCAACTGATTATGGAGGGCAAGATTGACTGAAAACAAGGTCCTGGACGTAGACAGTGCTCTTGGCTGAAAAACATAAGGGATTGGATTCAAAGTCTGTTAAGAAGAGCCCAAAACAGAGACGAATTTGCCAGAATTGTTGCCGATCTTCATTGAATGGAGAAGGCACTTCAAGAAGAAGATGTGTGTATTTAATGTATTTTTTTTAATAGATCTTGTAAAAGAAATAAACTAAACTAAACTATTTTTGTTTTCGTCATAAGGTGGTGTTGCTGTGCGTCCCTACACTACGGTCTCAGTGATCCTTTGGTGCGACTCTGAATGTTTTACTCCCCTTGTACTACTGTGTCTTCTATGAAGACCAGAAGTTTCTACCAGGGGATGGTCTTTAGCTGTTCTACAGGAAGCATAGGCTTCCCGAATTTAAACTAGACTATAATTTAGCGTTGACATAATGCATTGCCTGCGTAGATTCGATTTTACCTTGAAAAGTTGTAGATTTTCTTTTCCTAGATCGACACCAACATTCTAATCCTCTAGATTCCTCTAATTTACAGAACGTTCATCGGTGTTATTTTTCAGTTCTATTCCTATACTTTCTTGAAAACCCTTCATTGTCAAGTACAGTCAAATCTGTACTTGACAATGAAGGGTTTTCTAGCTATACTTTTAGTACTTTCTTTTTAGTGCAGCTTTTTTTGTAATAGACTCTTGTTTTGTCACTCACCATATCAAACAATTTTGATTAAATCTTTTATTAACCTTATAAAAGTCAACTTAAATGTCAGTATTAATATGTATATTAAGACATCTTTTATTAACCTTAGCTAAAAAGTCAATTAATTATAAGTTCAAATATTAAAGTAGACTAAAATATGATATCTGATACGAGAGTATCCACTATAACGAAATAAATGACTTCCCGTATTAATCAAATTTCCTAATTAATACTTTCGACCAGACTTCCTCCGATGCGATTAGGAAACCGGTAAAGGCGCAAAAAAAAATAAATGAAAGAATCGTTCGCTTATCATCAACCGCGGTGGTCCGTTGCGGGTGCCAAAAGGTCCGGTGTTTACACAATCCCATCGGCGCGGCTTTGGGCTTTGATCTCGCCGGACACTCACCTGGGCCGGGCGTCTGCGACGAAATCAGTGACAGTGACAGTGTCTGGTGACAGTGTGGAGGACATCTCCGAGATACCGTCGCTAGCGTGCACGTATGGGGCCCCGTGCGACAACACCACACGGAACGTAGCTCGTGGTGGAGGACCTCCTTTGGAACGGTTCAGTTCTTCGGCGGACCTCCGCCAACATGCCTCGTGTGCGGTGGCTGTCGGTACCGGTAGTGTGCTTTATACTCGTGCACTCCTTATTCGGATTCGTTACTGTCACTGCAGGTAAATAACAGAATAAAACAATGATTATTCTACAATACAATGTTATAGTTACTTAGTTGAAAATTTTCGAAAAGAAATTATCAATAATCAATACACTGTTTACTTGTAAGTAAGTATATTTTTTGTTATATTATTCTCCTATATTCTTGAATATAAACTGTTTAAGTCTATTTCTTCTCCTATACATTTTTTTAAATACGCTTAAGGTACTTTCTCTAAATAGAAGATGGAAATTTTGAGTTTCAACAATTTATATTTAAACTGCGCTACGCTGATGAGATCCAAAATAAATCGAAACTGGTCCGTGATTGTTGTTGACATAGAACAATAATTAATTTATATTTATTCTCTAAATCTTCAAACCTTTTAGCAGTATTTCTTTACACTCAACATATTTTTGAATGATCGCATTAACAGCTTTACACCTTTTCTAAACAAAAAATCTATGGATGAAAAAGTTGTTATCGATTAAAATTATATTACTAACACTAGCGTGAAAATAATTTGTCACATAAAAATTATTTAAATAAATATTCCAATTTGATCAATCAACAAAAATGTCAAAATAATGAATTCTTATTTTTTTCTCGCAAGTTAAGAACTTTATGAAAAATGTTTTAATAAAACTTGTTCAGTTTCTCATTCTCTTTAACTTTTATTTGGAAAGTTATGTGATAATTTTCGAATTTAGATAAATATCGAGATAAACAAAACAACATTGATTATTTTTTAGCAAGAAAATCATCAATTTTTAGAAATTCTAAAAATCTACAAGCATTTTTTTGGATTTAAAACAAAAATTCGGCCTGTAGAGGGTTACTATGTATGCCTCTATCTAACCCTCCAATCAGTAAAACATAAACGAGGGTTTTATTTATTTAGAAGTTGTAAAATATAAACAAACACAAAACAATTGCATTTTTTAATTGATGCACTCATACAAATATTTTAAATAATTTTTGATGATGTTTTACTGACTAAAGGGTAGGATAGAGGCAACCTACCCTCCCTACAAATACATATTAACCCTCTACAGGCCGAGTTTTTGTTTTGAATAAAAAAAATACAAATTGTATATTCTTAGAATTTTTCGGAAAGTTTTATTAAGTTTTTTAGGAATTTTCTTAGACTCTTATTCTTCAAGAATTTTCTTATCGGCCTCTAGAATTTTTTTTTTCAATATTAATTATAGACTTATTTTTGTTTAAAATCCAAAAAATTGCTTGTAGATTTCTAGAATTTTTCAGAAAGTTTCTTTAAGATTTTTACGATTTTTCTTTGACTTTTCTTCAATCAATTTATCAAGAATTTTCTTATCGACCTCTAGAATTTTTTTTAATAATTTTTCGTAGACTTCTTTTTTCAATAATTTTTAGTTTTATTTTATTTTTATTTTTATTTTAAATCCAAAAAATTGCTTGTAGATTTCTATAATTTTTCAGAAAGTTTCATTCAGGTTTTTAGGAATTTTCTTTGACTTTTCTTCATTCAATTTATCAATAATTTTCTTATCGGCCTCTAGAATTTTTTTCAATAATTTTTTGTAGACTTCTTTTTGTTTTAAATCCAAAATATATTGCTTGTAGATTTCTAGAATTTTTCAGAAAGTTTCATTAAGATTTTTAGGAATTATCTTAGATTTTTCTTCAATCAATTTTTCAAGAATTTTCTTATCGGCCTCTAGAATTTTTTCAATAATTTTTAGTAAACTTATTTTTGTTTTAAATCCAAAAAATTGCCTGTAGATTTCTAGAATTTTTTAGAAAGTTTCATTAAGGTTTTTAGAAATTTTCTTAAATTTATCTTTATTCAATTAATCAAGAATTTTCTTATCAGCCTATAGAATTTTTTTCAATAATTTTTTGTAGACTTCTTTTTGTTTTGAAATCCAAAAAACATGCTTGTAGGTTTCTAGAATTTTTCAGAAAGTTTCATTAAGGTTTTTAGGAATTTTCTTTGACTTTTCTTCATTCAATTTATCAAGAATTTTCTTATCGGCCTCTAGAATTTTTTTCAATAGTTTGTTGTAGACTTGTTTTTGTTTTAAATCCAAAAAAATGCTTGTAAATTTCTAGAATTTTTCAGAAAGTTTCATTAAAGTTTCTAGGAATTTTTTTAGACTTTTCTTTAATCAAGTTATCAAGAATTTTCTTATCGGCCTCTAGAATTTTTATCAATAATTTTTTGTAGACTTATTTTTGTTTTGATATCCAAAAAAATTGCTTGTACATTTCTAGAATTTTTCAGAAAGTTTCATTCAGGTTTTTAGGAATTTTCTTTGACTTTTCTTCATTCAATTTATCAATAATTTTCTTATCGGCCTCTAGAATTTTTTTCAATAGTTTTTAGTAGACTTCTTTTTGTTTTAAATCCAAAATATATTGCTTGTAGATTTCTAGAATTTTTCAGAAAGTTTCATTAAGATTTTTAGAAATTTTCTTAGACTTTTCTTCAATCAATTTATCAAGAATTTCTTATCGGCCTCTAGAATTTTTTTCAATAATTTTTTGTAGACTTCAAAAAATTCTCAGCAACTTTCATCACGTTTTTGAAGAATTGTCCTTAATTTGTTTTGTAGATTTTTAGATCGTTTTAGTAACTTTTATAACATTTTATGAGTTTTCCTAATGTTTTTTGTAGATTTTTATAATTTTTTTAGAAAGTTTAATTCAGTTTTTCAGGAATTTTCTTAACGACTTCTAGAATTTTCTTCAGTTTTTTTTGTAGGTTTGTAGGTCCATTTTTGAATTACAATAATTTTTGATGATGTTTTACTGACTGGAGGGTAGGATAGAGACCACCCACCCACCCTACTAATACATATTAACCCTCTACAGGCCGAATTTTTGTTTTGAATCAAAAAAAAAATGCTTGTAGATTTCTAGAATTTTTCAGAAAGTTTCATTAGGTTTTTTTAAGAATTTTCTTCATTTAATTTTTCAAGAATTTTCTTATCGGCCCCTAAAATTTTATTCAATAATTTTTTGTAGAAAAGTTCTTAGCAACTTTCATCACATTTATGAAGAATTTTTCTAAAGGGTTCTTGAATTTTGTAGATACCTACATTTTTTTTAGAAAGTGTCAATTATTTTTTCAGAAATTTTCCTAGAGAGTTCTAGAATTTTCTTCAGTTTTTTTTATAGATTTCTAGAAGTTTTCAGTAATTTTCATTCCATTCCTTTAGTATTTTCCTTAATTTGTTTTGAAGTTTTTTAGATCGTTTTGGTAACTTTTATTACATTTTATGAGTTCAAGAATTTTCCTAATTTTTGTAATAGAATTTTTTAGAAAGTGTCAATCAATTTTTTAGAAATTTTCCTAGAGTTATAGAATTTTCTTCAATATTTTTTATAGATTTATAGAAGTTTCCAGTAATCTTCATTCCATTTTTGAAGAATTTCCTTATTTCCTCTAGAATTGTCCTTAATTTGTTTTGTAGATTTTTAGATCGTTTTGGTAACTTTTATTACATTTTATGAGTTTTTCTAATGTTTTTTTGTAAATTTCTAGAATATTTTTAGAAAGTTTCATTCAGTTTTTCAGGAATTCTAAGACTTCTTCAGCTTTTTTGTAGGTTTGTAGAACTTATTTTTAATTCCATTTTTGAATTCCAATAATTTTTGATGATGTTTTAATGACTGGAGGGTAGGATAGATTTCTAGAATTTTTAGAAAGTTAATTTCAATATTTCAGATATTTTCTTCAGTTTTTTTTTTGTAAATCTTTAATAATTTCATTATGTGCCTCTAGAATTTTTCTCAATTTTTTTTGTAGATTTTAGATACTTTTAGAAACTTTTATTTAATTTTATCAGTTCAAGGATTTTTCTGTTTTTTGTAGATTTCTAGAATTTTCCAGAAAGTTTAATTCAATTCAGTTTTTGAGGAATTTTCTTAGAGACTTCTAGAATTTTCTTCAGTTATTTTTGTTGATTTGTAGAACCTCTTTTTCACTCCATTTTTCAAGAATTTTCTTATGGGCCTCTAGAATTTATCTCTATATTTTTTTTTTTGTAGATTTCAAGAACTTCTTAGCAACTTTCGTCACATTTTTCAAGAGCTTTTCTAAAGGGTTCTTGAATTTTGTAGATTTGTAGGATTTTTTAGTGTTTCTACAGTTGATAAAGAATTTTTCTAGTGTTCTAGAATTATCTTCAGTTTGTTTTTTTTTTTATAGATTTTTAGAACTTTCCAGTAACTTTCATTCCATTCTTTAAGAATTTTCTTAGAGACTTCTAGAATTTTCTCCAGTTCTTTTGTGGGTTTGCAGAACTTCTTTTTAATTCCATTTTCCAAGAATTTTCTTAAGAGAATTTTAATCAATACTTATGTAAATTTCTAGAATTTCTCAGCAACTTTCATTGCATTTTTGAAGAAATTTTCTAAAGCGTTCTTAAATTTTGTAGATTTCTAGAATTTTTAGTAAGTTAATTTCTATATTTCAGATACTTTCTTAGAGTTCTAGAATTTTCTTAAGTTTTTTTTTTGTAAAACTTTAAAAATTTCATTATGTGCCTCTAGAATTTTCTTTAATTTTTTTGTAGATTTTAGATACTTTTAGAAACTTTTATTAAATTTTGTAGATTTCTAGAATTTTTAGTAAGTTAATTTCTATATTTCAGATACTTTCTTAGAGTTCTAGAATTTTCTTCAGTTTTTTTTTGTGTATCTTTAATTCAATTTTTTTAAATTTCATTATGTGCCTCTAGAATTTTCCCCATTTTTTTGTGGATTTTATATATTTTTAGAAAATTTTTAAAAATTTCATTATGTGCCTCTAGAATTTTCTTCATTTTTTTTTGTAGATTTTAGATACTTTTAGATTTTATCAGTTCAAGAAGAATTTTCCTTTTTTGTAGACTTTTAGAATTTTCCAGAAATTTTTATTCAGTTTTTCAGGAATTTTCTTAGAGACTTCTAGAATTTTCTTCTTTTGGTGGTTTGTAAAACCTTTTTTTCATTCCATTTTTCAAGGATTTTCTTATGGGCCTCTAGAATTTTCCTCAATATTTTTACGTATATTTCAGGAACTTCTTAGCAACTTTTATCACATTTTTAAGGAGCTTTTCAAAAGGGTTCTTGAATTTTGTAGATTCCTAGAATTTTTTAGAAAGTGTTTTCAGTTTATCAAAAATTTTGCTAGTGTTCTAGAATTTTCTTCAGTGTGTTTTTCTATAGATTTCTAGAACTTTCCGGTGACTTTCACTCCATTTTTTAAGAATTTTCTGAGCCTCTACAATTTTCTTCATTTTTTGTAGGTTTCTAGAACATCTTAGAAACCTTCATGATACTTTTAAAGAATTTTTCTAGGGTGTCATTGATTTTTCTCAATATGTTTTGTATATTTCCAGAACTTTCCAGTGTCTTGGATGTGATCATCCTTCAAGAATTTTCTCAGTTATAAAACTTTCTTTGGAATTTTTCGCCATTTTCATCACATTTTTGAAGAATTATACTAGAGAGTTCTTGAATTTTTCTTAATAATCTTTGTAGACTTTTTTAGCTACTTTCATTCCATCTTTCAAGAATTTTCCTCAACTTTCTTTGTAGATTTTCCGACATCTTCAGTAACTTTTATTAAATTGATTTTTCAGGCATTTTCTTAGAGTTCTAAAATGTCTTAATTTTTTTGTAGTTTTAAGTATTTTTCATTCCATCTTTCACTAATTCTCTTAAAGAATATATTTCTCAATTTGTGTGGTAGATTTTTAGAACTTTTCAGTATATTTAGAACGTTCCGCCGACTTTCAATAATTTTTCGAGAGGATTTTAAAGGATATAAGAGTTTTCCTGATGTATTTTTTGTAGATTTCTTTAACATTCTAGAATTTTTATTCAATTTTTCAAGAATTCGAAAATTTTCTCAATTTATTTTGTAGGTTTTTAGAACTTTTCCGTGTCTTTAATGAAATTTAATGACAATTTTCTTAGAGGGTTGTAGCATATTTCTTTTTTTTTTGTAGAATTTTAGATCTTTCCACTAACTTTTATTCCAATTTTCGTAAATTTTCTCATATTTTTCATGTTTTAATGCGAATCTTCTTAAACGGTTGTAGTATTTTCCTTATATTTTTCTAGATTTTTAGAACTTTCAGTCCACATTTCAAGAATTTTCTTAAAGAGTTCTAGAATATCCCTCAATTATTCTTATAAATTTGTCGTACTTCCCATAGACATTCCATTTTTCGAGATTTTTTATAGAGGGTTCCAGAATTTTTCTCAATTTTTTATGAAGATTTCTAGACACATTATCCAAAATTGGTCTTATTTTTTGTTAACTATCGGTCACTTCTACATTGTTTGTTGCATTGGCCTATAAATTTCTACTAAAATGTATTTTTGATTTTAATTAATAAAGCAAAAACAAAGAATTAAGGTTTACTCAAAGACCTTGCAAATGACATTGAGCATGTTGCTCTTGACCACCATAATTATAACTTTTTTTTTTCTGAGTAACATCAAGAATTCATATGAAGCAAACTTCATCAATGCTTTATTGAATGGATTGCTATACTTTACGGATCGATTTCATTCTTTATTCCCATTGTACAATCCCGTAAGCGTGACAAAATGTCCGGTAACGTTTATATCACGGCGTAGATCATCATCATCATCATTAATAAACGGACTGGTTTTGTGAGTTATTCAAATCAATATTCCATTTCCGATAGCGGCTGGAAGAGCGCGCCGCAGCAGTCCTTTTGTTCTCGAGCAGGTGAGGCTTGAATGGAGGAGGTAATCTGGAAACCAGTTCGGAGGTGTAGGAGAGAAAAAAAAGAGAGAAGGAGGAGAAGGAGGAAGAGAAGAAAAAAAAAACGAAGGTCTCCAAATTAAATGTGTACATATGTGTATCACCGCGTGCTAAAGACGTGGTACCGCACACACCGCCAGACTGTCTGTGACTCTACAGACGAGGAGGGAAGGAATCGCGGTGATGATTAGTTTGTTTGTTACAAAATAATGTCCAAAAATTTTTAACAGTTTAAAAAATTATTAGGTACATTTTAGATTTCGAATAAACTATATTATAAATAAGAAATGTAACGAAATTTTGAAACCTCATCAAAATAGTTATATTTAGAATCCAAAAGTGTAATGGTCAGCGAAAATAAGGAAATGTTGAAACCTTATGAAAATATAACTATTCTTGTATCTAAATGGCATTCACTTCATGGTACATTTCGATACACTTTTACTTTTTTATACCACTTGAACCTAGTCAATGCAAATAAAGTTTAAAGTGGTATAAAAAAGTAAAAGTATTTTCAAAATGTACCACGAAGTGAACGCCTTTAAGATCCAAGAATAATTATATTTTGATGAGGTTTAAAAAATTCCTTTTTTTGCTTTCCATTGCAGTTTTGGAAATATTTATAATTGGATATTATTATTCTAAAAGTCTATAATAAGTGACCTTATCAGTTATTATTTATCTACTTACTATTATTTTAGAATTTTGATATCTCTTGATAATTTTGAATATCAGATGATTTCGTATCAACACCAAGAAGGATTTTGTAGATGTATGCCCTTGCAACAATGTTGCAAGCGATTGAAACCGATCGGCGCTTTTTGTGTCATCCGGGAATTCGAGAATGCCCGGCCGCATTCCCCTACCATACCATATTTCTTCATCGGCAATAAATTGATACGAATGTGCGACAGTAATATAAGTAATTCTGGTTAATGCAGCAGCAAAGAGGCGAACAAAACGTTTGCGAACGTCTTTATTGCTTGGTTAGCGAGGAACATATGTAGCAATAATAATAATAATCGTTTTTGCTTCTACGCGCGGGATTGCTTAATAACTTGTGATGAACAGATCGAAAAAAATATATATCGATTTGATATTGACGCGATGGAATTTATTCCGTCTGTAGTTTATTTACAAAACAAAAAGAACTGAGGTTACACGGGTCGTGTTACAAAACTCGAGGTGCAATTAATGGTGAATTACCATCCATTACCATACGTGTAATTAGACACGCAACCCACCTCCAGGGGAAATTTTGCCCGCTTCCATAAATCCCCGCAGAGTGATCATTTTCACCACAAGCTACAATCTGTTTACGGCGTTAGATAATTACCGACGATTCTTCATAATGGTTTATTACTTGCATTGTAATATCGCGAACGTGGTACGATGCAGTCTGGTTTCCTGCATATAAACGAATATTAATATGTTTAACATAAGGCAAGATTTGAATTTACCACTTTTCGTTCAGTAAAGTGTTTACTGATTATAGCATAGGGTTGAACAATTGCAAACAGTTTCCTTTTTGACGAAGAAATTACTTTCAGTGCTAAACACAGTAACTTCTAGTAGATCTACTGGAAGAGCTAAATAAAATTCAAAAACATTAAGATCTCATGTACTTAGAAGTATAATCATTAATTACATCCACAAATGATTATTACATTTAGATCAGAACTTAATCTTTATCTTCTTTTAATGTATTTATCTATTAATGGATGTTTGGATGGATAATCCACTTCTTCTCGGCTTTCAAGTGTATCAACCGAACTATGAAAGTATTCAGACAATATCATTCTCTTATTTTTTGACCCATGACATATATTCCTCGTTTTTTTTCCTTCAAGCTTACCTTCTATGCTTACTTGAAGGATATAATATTTCTGATTCCGCATGTTATGTCCCAGATATGCTAATTTTCTTCATTTTATTGTAGTCAAAAGTTCCCGATCCCTATCAACTCGTGGCAGAACTTCTTCGTTTGTAACTCGTGCTGTCAATGAGATCTTCAGTACTCAAAGATGAAGCCATATTCCAAACTCTTTTATTTTATTCATTGATGTTGATTTAAGCATCCAGCCTTCCATTCCGTAGAGGAGCATCGACCATACATAGCATTTAATCAGCGGTATCTTAAGATTGAAATTTCACGAAAGAACTTTGCATTTAATTTTAATGTCTGATGTCCAGTTCTCTGCAAGCCACGTTCCAAGGTATCTAAAAATTTAAAACTTTTTTAATTGATAAGTCGAAAGCTAACAAAGGACGCCCATTATTCTGGTCTCTTGTAATAATCATACATTTTGTTTTTGTAATAGTCATTTTCAGACGAATGCGTCTGTGTAATTTTTTATTTAATTCGTAGCATACACCATTAAACATGTTAACATAATCTTCGGAATCTTTGCTTCCGTTTGCCTTGAATTATGTGTAAAATTATGATTTTACGCACAACAATTTTGTTAATTATTAATTAGTTGTTCATTCACAAAAATTACATATATATTAAAGGATTCATAATAATGCAATAAAGTAAAGAAGAACTTCACAAGTTTAGAATAGTTATTTCTCCTCTGCAATGCTCTTGTTTTCCTCAATATTTCTTTTAAATCTTTCTTATTTAGTACGAAGTAAACTGATTCTTCATTTTTCTTATTAATTCCATCTTTACTCCAAAGTCAAGCCTTAACCTCTTGTAAATCGTTGGTTCCTCACTTTCGTCAACCAGCCAGAATCCAAAGCTGTAAACGGCGAACCTCAGTTGTGCGATATACCGGCGAAATACAAGAAATTCCAGCTGCATCAGCACTGGTGCACAGGTAAAGGAAAAGATAAAAAGAAAGAACAAAAGAAGGAAGAGAAGAAAGCAAAGAAAAAAGAAAAGAAACAGCAGCCTAAAAAAGAAGTAGGACCTGCAGAGGCGATTAATGCTGCCGATGCAGCAGAACCCTTCGACGCCCTTCTTAGAGGGACCTTTAATTTCGATGACTTCAAGCGTTGTTACTCTAAAGAAGATGAGGCAAAGTTGATCCCTTATTATTTCTGGGAAAAATTTGATCCAGAGAACCACTCGATTTGATATGGCGAGTACAAATACAATGAAGCGCAGTTGCATAAGCTACAACCTGATCACGGGGCCACCAATCCAATTGTTAACCCAGACTAACGATGCTGCATAATTATCGCTATCCCTAATTCGGCTGCAACCTTATGTATACAATCTAATTATTTTGCTTTGTTAATATTTGGGGAAGGCAACAACAGCATCATTTCTGGAGTCTGTAAGTGGAGAGGTTAAGACTTATTAGCCTTTACTCTAAGCCCTGACTGACACATAGATTATGAGGTGTATGATTGGAAAAAGCTGGACCCTAAATCAGAGGAAGCTTAGAACTTAGTGACCAAAAACTTCTCATGGACCGGAACCGACAAGCAAGGGCGGAAATTCAACCAAAGAAAGGTCTTTAAATAATTTACACATATTTTCTACTTCCATTATTGTATTTGTTCAAAACCGAACATGCCGCAGCCGACAACCGTTCTGTTCTGCAGTAAAATTCTTGTTTGTCATCAGCTCAAGGCTTGTTGTTGCATGGGGGTTAAAAACTCGCTTCATGCAAAACTGATGCATATTTATTTTTCAAGTGTTACCAATACAATTTTTCAACGAAAAAAAAACATAGTTTTCAAGAAAAATATAGGGAAATTATTATGATGGTCACATCACCATTTTTTTATTTAGGCTCTTACTTCAAAATGTACATTGGACTGTTTAGTATTCAAAATACTTCCTGCAAATTACTCGTTGCAATTTCAAATTCTATCATGCTTTAGGCTTTACCAGAGTTGTCCAAATAAGATTCTTAAATTAAAATTTTGTACATAGGACTAAATTTTTCTGAACCTAAATTTCTGCTATTATCTTTTCAATGAGCTCACATAGTTACTGCTGCTGTTAAAAAAAATCTGGTATTTTTGAGCAATTTATAGAGATGGCAACTTAATTTTTTTGGAATATATTTTTTGCTTGCAATTTTCTAAATACTATTAAAAATGATGATATATTCCAAAAATTACTTTCTTGAATATCCAGAATTTCCCAGAACTTTTGGTTCCATTTATCGAGAATAACTAGTGTTAATTTGATCGCTGTGTTATTTGTAACACGCAAATTACTTTTGTATCATTCAATTTCTATTGAGGTATTAGTCAGAGAAGTATTTGTTTCAATAAGTAATTTGTTTTGTAGTCTAACTTCTAGATTTCCAATTTTTCTTGCTTTAACTTTTCATGATTTCCTTTCCTTACGAGTTTTTTTTACCTTTTTAGATCTAAAATGTGTCCTATGATTTTCGAATCTAAATGCAAATTTGGCTGCTCAGATTTCAAGATGCTTCCTGCAAAATATTCGCTAGAACTTCAAATTCTATCATGAAGCAGTCTCAAACTATCTAAGAAAACTACTAACACATGTTTGGTTGTCAAAATAAGATTATTTCATTAAAATTCCGTGGATAGGATTCAATTTCACTGAACTTCTATATAATTTTTGCTATTATTTATTCAATTAGCTCATATATTTATTTCTACTCTTTAAAAATTTTAGCATTTTTGATATTTATTTTTACCCAACTGCATCTAATTTTCTAAAATCTCTCTCAAAAATGATGGAATTATGCTTGCGCAGAAATCCTAACCAAATCCCAAAATACAAAACCCCTTCATTCGCAACATTTGAATTCATCGCATCACATCATCCATCACCATCATCAGAGACAAACTGACGAAACACGCCGACAATGACAAATCCAGGCTGAAAGACTGCCTATTGTATCATTCATGTATTAGTCAATCACTTAATAAAATACTGTCACAGAATCTCTTATGTTGTTTTTGTTGAATTTTCCTGCAACTTCGATTAGAAAATTCTAGTTTTTTTTCAGTACATTCTCTTTCAACTTTATAGAATCTTGAAGGTTTCTAATTTCTCTAGCTTTATCTTTTCATGATTTCTTTTTTCAAATTGTAAGATTTCTTACCTTCTTAGTTCTAAAATGTATGCTATGTTTTTTAAATCCAAATGCCCATTTTGGCTGCTTGGATTTCAAGATGTTTTCTGCAAAATATTCGCTAAATGCAGCAGTTTCAAATTATTTGAGAAAACTATCTCTAGATGTTTGGTTGTCAAAATAAAATAATTCCATTAAAATTCTGTGAATGGGATTCAATTTTTCTGAACCTCTATTAAATGTTTGCTATTATCTGTTCAATGAGCTCATGAAGTTACTGTTGCTCTTTAAAAATTCTAGAACTTTTTTTCTGTAAAGTCTAAATAATTTTTTTGAAGATGATAATTATTTATACCCATTCGCTTGAATTTTTCTAAAACCTCTTCAAAGTTATGGTATTTTCAAAAAAATTCTTTCTTAAATTTCTAGAATTTTCCAGAATTTTTTTTTCTATTTATCGAGAAATATTCATAATTTTATGTTTTATTGAGAAAATTAGTCTAAGTTCATCAAAATGTGTCAATTGCAGTAAATTGTATTTTTTTAAAATTCATTTGATCAAAATTTTCTAGAAACTATTTTTTGCGATTTCCAAACATTTCCAGAATCTCTTATTTTGTTTTTGTTTAATTTTCCTGAAATTTCTATGCAAAGGTTCTTTCGACTTTCTAGAATCTTTCAAGTTTCCAACTTTTCTTGCTTTATCTTTTTATAATTACCTTTTTCAAATTGCATGATTCTTTACCAAAGTTCTAAAATGTATAATATGTTTTTCGAATCCAAATGCACATTTGGCTGCTTAGATTTCAAGATACTTTCTGCAAAATATACGCTACAACTTCAAATTCTGTCATTCAGCAGTCTCAAACTATCTGAGAAAACTATTACCAGATGTTTGGTCACCAAAATAAGATTATTTGATTAAAACCTCTATTCAACTTTTGATATTATTTATATAATCAGCTTATATTTACTGCTGCTCTTTAAGTAATGTCTAGAGATTTTTTTGAAGATGATATTTATTTTTACCCATTTGCTTGATATTTTCTAAAACCTCTCTCGAGAATGATGAATTTTTCAAGAATTTCTTTCTTACATTTTTAGAATTTTCCAGAACTTTTTGTTCATTTATCGAGAATTATTCATAATTTTATGTTTTAATCTTTCAAATTTTTTTATTGCAAATTGCAAGGAAATTTTTCTAGAGGCTTCTAAAATATACCAACATTCTTTGTTTGAAAATTTTAGTAACCTAAAAAAAATGCTGGAAAAAAGTAGAGGCCACCAAAAAAGTATTTCAGAAAAGAAAAAAAAAAATCAAAATTGCCAGCATTTTTTAAGTTACTAAAATTTTAAGGCACTTCATTCATTACTCAAATTATTTCTTCCAGATTTTTAATAGTTTCTTCCAGAGTTTTAGAATATTTCAATTTTTCATTTTTAAAATAAAATTTGTAAGAATTGGTTCAAGCTCTTTATTTATCCAAATGTTTTAGAGTTTCCGAACAATTTCTCTTTACAATATTATAGTTTCAGATCTTACAAGATTTCTACTAATTGATATTTTTATTTCTGAAAAGTTCAAACAGAAATTATTTGGAACATGTTTATTGTGTTTGTAGTTTTTCCAGAAATTTTTGTTCTATTTTTCTAAAGTTTTCAAACAATTTTCTCTTCGGAATTTTAAAGTTTACGATTTTCTTAACTTTCCCATCCAGCATTTTATCAATTTTTGATAAACAGAAAATCTTTGAATCATATTGATTACGTTTGTAGAATATTTCAATATTTTATCTTTCGCATTGTAAATATTGTATGCAGTGAATTTTCTTCCATTTTTTTTCTGAGCTTTTGAACAACTTCTCTTAAATATTTTAATGTTTAGGCTTGTCTTAACTTTTTCATTGAGAATTTTATCAACTTTCTGATAATTTTCTTTTTTGAAACAGTTATGTTTTTAGTATTTTATCCAGTCATTTTCCTTCCAATTTTTTACTTTTAAAAAACTTCTCTTTAATATTTTAATGTTTACGTTTGTCTTAGCTTTTTAATTGAGCATTTCATCAAGTTTTAGATAATTTTCTTTTTTGATACAACCTCTGACAATAATGTTCGATGAATAGCCCTAGGACATTAACGTAGATGAAATATTACCAAAAGTTACTTTACTGTCCTTTGAAATAGTCACCTCCCTTAACTAGACACCACTGAGATCTGCTATACATGTCCTGGAAACTTTTCAAGAAGCCTTCTTTTTAGATGAATAATTATAATAATTCATTATCATGGCGGTGGAGAGAAAAACAAACAGAATAAGAATAGTTTTTTTTTTATTTTCCTTCACTTGAAAACCTGGAGGTAAAGGCTGCTTTAACTCTTCTGCCTTCTCCTTGTCCAAAATGACTAAGGTGTAAAGGAACCTGGAGCAATGAACCTTGAATTTGGTGTTGTTTTTCTTCGGGTTATTCTTTATTTTAATAGATTTGGCATCTTTCCTCCTAGCCCTCAAGAAGAAATCCTTCATTTTTTTATTTTTGCGTGGCATTCTGATGCGGAATAGCCTTGTCCAAAAACCGACGTCACGCTTCGTTGAATATCAGGAATATCATCAAATCTCTTTCCTTTTAATGATGCATGAAGCACGTGTCTATCTAAGTGTATGCCTAATCTAATCTAATAATAATGGAACATAAATATAACTTGTCTCTAGTTATGTTTTTAGATATTCTAACATTTTATCTTCTAAATTGTATTATTTCCTGTATTTTTTCAATTTTTCGAACAATTTTCCTTCAGAAGTTTAGAGTGACAATTTTTTGTACTGCATTCCAACCAGCATATCATCATTTTTCATAAAATTCTCTTTCTAAAAATTTTAAACAGAAAGTATTTGCATTATGTTTGTTTTGCTTGTAGAATATTTCCAATATTTTATCTTTGAAAATGTAAAGTTTTATTTCTTCAGATTTTTCAACTTTTTTAAATTCTCTTTTTAAAAATTTCACTACAAACGTTTTTCGATAATGTTGTTTAAAATAAAATGTATTAAAATCCTTCAGTTCGTTGTAGAAAATTATTTTAAATTTAATGTTGTTTATGTTTGTGGAAAATTTCAATATTTTATCTTCCAAATTCCAGCAAAATTTTTTACATTTTAACGGACTTTTCTAAAAATTTGTTTTCAGAATTTTAAGGTTTTAGATTTTCGAAGCGGTTAGACCTACAATTTCATCAACTTTTTAATAAGTTCCTTTCTAGAAACTAATTCATACTTTTATGACAATATTAAAAAAAACTGAGTTTTCTAAAAATTTCCTTTTAGATTTTAAGGTTTTAGTTCTCACCAAGAATTTCATCAACTGTTTAATAATTTTCTTTCTGGAAACTAATTCATATTTTTGTGACAATATTAAAAAACTGAGTTTTCTAAAAATTTCTTTCTAGAATTTTAAGGTTTTAGATTTTCGAAGCTTTCCCACCAACAATTTCATCAACTTTTTAATAAGTTCCTTTCTGGAAACTAATTCATACTTTTATGACAATATTAAATCATCTACAGAACTCGCAATTTATATTTTAATGAACTTGTTATATTATACCATTAAGACACATATTATTGACCAATTAGTATAACCTGTTACATAAATACAATTTTATTTAAATAATGTTTACATATACAGTAGATTTGCTTGTTAATATTTTATAGTAAAAATGGTTGAAATAAGGAAGAAGGTGTAAAACTTCACAGTCGAGTCGTACTTAAGTACCGGAACGATCTAAACTCTTTTTGCCGGCACAGACAATACAGACTTAACGCGACGTGACGAATCGTTTCGAGTGGGTGAATAAATTTGGTGCAAATAATTTGCCCAACTTTTTAAATCTTCAAGATAATTATGTTTTGAATAAATTATGCCCTTGACCTTATGTTCAGGCAGTGATTCGCACGCTTATCTGAAAAATTAAGTGAGGCATCGTTGTTGTGCGGGTGTATGACGGCGTTTACCGTTGTTCTCCTCTACCGTCGTTTTGTTCGGTTTTTATCAGTGTCCTCCTTTCCTCAACGCACCATAATTACCCGTCATAAGGCAGGTCCGACAATAAATTAACCAGCACGTATCGATACGTACATCGGCTTAAAGGAGAAGAAGACTGTGTGACAAGTGTGAGAAGGTACCGCGCCTGCCAACACCAGGTGTGTCCTCCGCATGCATGGGAATGGCTATGGGAATTGATGGTCTTAACTCTTTGATGTTATCGCGAACGGACGCGCGGGTGGCTCACCACTCACCAGTTCAAATTAAATATTGCACACATACGATCCTCTAAAGGTGGTAATCCATAACTTAAATTAATTAAGCATCAGTTTTTTTTTTTCGTACACAAAAACATAATTCATTGGTCAGGTCTTCTAGTGGACCATCTGCTCCTCTTTTTTTGATCCTCCAGTGACATTTCGCGTCGTATAAATTATTTTTATTGCCGGCAATAAATGACAAGATGATCGATGGGAACCGAGAGGAGCGGGCGTGATTTTTCAATTCTGTGCACCTTTTCCGATCCGAACGTAAATTATCTTGGGAAGAAAGATCCACACACACACACACACATTTGTTCATACATACGGGCAGACCAAAAGGTCATGACTCGTAACGGTAAAATTTTACACACATACATGCGGAGATTATCTGTCGTCTAACAAACCTATCCCGTCGCGATCTTGTGATTCCGAGTGCTTCACTGATTGACAATCCCCGGATTCGCACTCACTAATTTTGACTGATGAAGTAGTTAAACGCATGCGCTTCCAATTAGTACTCTGGTGTGAGGTAAATTCGTTTTTAATTGAGATGCTTAGTACTTTTCATAGCTCCGATGAAGATGAAGCTTAATGAAGTTAATTAACGTAACGATACTAAATATATCTTCTTAAGTACTTTTAAAATTAAAATCATATAATCATATTTATACGATTACTCTAATCTATAGTATTTTAGGATTTTAAAAAAATATATATAATATACACCTTTGTTGCGATAAAATTAGCGATGTTCTTCATATTTAATAAACTCCTGGTATTACCGTAGCCTTCCAGGTACCAGACGATGCACTTAAAAACCATTACGCCAATTGAAAAGTGTTATTCGCAAATTGCTCGAATGCATTTTATGATTTTATATGTAATTTCGTCTCGACGCCGGTGATTGTTTAGTTTGCAGGTCGCGCTCGAAATGACTATAATTTAAATGGTTGGCCTCTTCGTCCGCAATCATGGACTCCATTCGTCTAAATAAAAGTGTTGAGCTATATTTATGAATGAGAATCTTGAATGGAGCATATTAAATGGTCGGCGTTAACATCCCCCTTCTCCCTCCTCAGATTATTATTAGTCTTCCTTTACTGAAAAGGATCTCAAGAAGTTTTACAATATTTAAATCATCTAATACGGTAAATACTTTGCTCACTGCACTCTTGATGAAATGAAAATAGAATATTATCTGATTTTAAGTTAATTTTGTAATTCCTTTGAGAATGGTCGTCATTGACCGAAACACGTGTCAGAAAACTGAGCCAATATGAAACCAAACAAGTGTCTTATTTCAAAATCAGATAATACATCATCTAAGTTTTCTGAAATTTTTTTGGATGAATCCATCACCTCCAATATCAACCAAAAATGTATTTTCATCTTGCCATTTCTTAACGTATCTGTTGTAATACACTCTTCTTGTAGATCGTACCAAAATTTTGCTTATCAAATTGCAGTTTTAAATCTTTCACGTGCAAATCCATTACCATAACTTTCACTACAAAGTTTACACCTCATATCTGATACCAATGCAACATATTTTTGCTAGTTCGTGAATTCCGAAATTATGTGTAATGATAATTTGAATAATTTGAGAGATTTTAGGATTTCAATTTGTAAATAAAAAAATTAAATTATAGATTATGGGCGTCTTAACGATCGCTCTTTTACGAGCCGTTATGCAAGGCCCGTAAATTTCACGGATTAAGCTCCTGGATCGTCATCGTCGTCGCCGGAATTTACAGCCATAATACGTTTGTTTAATCTTATCACCGATTTTTATCTCGCTGCCCGCACAGGAAATACAGACCTTGAGGAATTTATGGTTTCCACATAAGTTTCCTTTTATATCGAAGGCATGGAAATATGCCTTTTTTGTTTATAGTGCCAATGACCCGAGGCCGTGGCTTTGAAGCGTTATTATTATTATTATTAATAAGCGATTGTGGGAATTGTTTAGCGAGGGCAATTGAATAATATTTGAATAATGCGGAATTCGCCGACAGATGGAATAAAGTGCGAGGGATTAATTCGTTTCATGCTCGATTCATAAATATTAACCAATGAAACGGTATTTAATGCAGGAAATTTTTCACTTGATGGGAATTGTAGATTTACGTTATTTTCAACTTTCTTTAAAACATTATTAAATTATAAATAATCAAAGCTTATAATGAAAAAAACCCGATTATTTTGAGTTTAGCTTTATTTTGTAGATACTGCTACAATTGTTTCACCACATAGTGGCTTCATCAGGCAGATGAATAATTCGTAATGGAGTTTCGCCAAGTAACAGCCTTATCATTCCAATAAATAATCAAAGCGTGAGATTTGCAAAAGGTTTCACAAAAAAATCTATTTAATAATCACTTGCTTCATCAAGAGCTCAGTGCGGCGGGAATCGAATGTATTTATGTTACCTCGAATTTAAATGATGATTTTATGATGACTTTTTGGGTGACATACAATAGCTGACTTTATGACAATACTATGGTTTATTTTATAGCAGTCATTCAAGGTTTCTACAGATCGTACGAGAACCATTTAGTTATTTTTCAACGTTATCCAACATTCATTCAAGGCTACTTAATTTGAAGGTTATTCGATGACTTTTAAGATAATCAAATAATTAATGGCAATAAAAGATCATTCAAGGTTTTCCAATGAGTTTATCTATCGAGGACATGTATAATAAAATGGTCATTCATGGTCGTAAAACGATTATTTAATGTCATTTGAATTAATCAATAATTTTGGATCATTAATTATACGCCTTTCGAGGTTTTCCAATAATGATTCAAGGTCATTCAGTAGTAATTCAAAATCATTGAACGGTAATTCAAGGGTAGTAATCATCAAAACCATTATACGGTTGTTCAAGTTTATCTAAAACCATTATTATGGTCATTAATGACATTTTAGGTCATCTGATGGTCATTCAGGATTACCTAACATCCTTACTTATTTTCCCAAAAGAAAAAAATCCTCATTTTAAGTTATATAAGATCATTCGATAACTGTTCAATCATTTAAGTTCTTTATACGATCCTTCAAGGTTACCCTAACATAATTCAAGACAATTTAAGATTATCAGAGGACATTTAAGATAATCCAACAATTATTATAGGTCAAACAAACTGATTCGATTGCCCAAGAGCTAAAGATTGTGCAAAAATCGTTTGGAATCATTTGAATAAGGCTGGATTCAAAAAGAATTAACGTAAAAGAAAACCTCATGGACCGAATTTCTATTTGCGAATCACTGCTGAATCACAACCAAATGGTGCTTGATGTTGAAAAGTGTATCATTTATGACAAAGTCAAGCAAAAACGGTTGTGGTTGAATCGCAATGAGAATTCGGAAACGGTGGCCAAGCCTAAATTGACGACTAGGAAACTTCCCTTCCTTTTCTTTATGTTTGATAGGATTAATAGGGAATTATCTACTATGAGCTGCTCCCCTACGGTAGAACTCTTAACTCAAAACTGTACTGTTAACAATTGAACCATCCGAAGGAAGAAATCGAACAGAAGAGGCCAGCTTTGGCAAATAGTAGAGGAATTGTGTTCCATCAGGATAGCACCAGGTCACACACTTCGATAGTGATTCTCCAGAAGCTCCGAGAGCTTGGTTGGGAGGTTTTCATGCATCCATCTTATAGTCAGGACCTGGCACCAAATGAATACCATCTGTTGCTATCCAAGGCAAACAATTTTGCTAGTGGAAATATCGCTTAAGGAAAGGCTTGTGAAAATCCACTGTCTCAATTGTTTGTACGAGGATTTCTATGAGAAAGGCATAATGAAATTTCCTTGAAAATGATATTTGATATTTATTTATTTATCCAATGTGAATATAACTATTTCGAGACTTACAAATGTATACAAATATACAAAAATTTCGATTGATGACTAGGAAACTTTCCTTCCTTTGCTTTATGTTTGATGGAAAGAGCAGGGAATTCTCTACTATGAGCAGCTCCCCTAAGGTAGAACTCTTAACTCGGAACTGTACTGTTAACAATTGAACTATCTGAAGGAATCAGAATCGCCCAAAAGCGGCCAACTTTGGCCAATAGGAGGGAATTTGTGTTTCATCAGGATAGCACCAGACCAAGTTATCGAACAAAACGGCGCATATTTGTTCTTTTTATTTTCTTTTGAGGGACGTGATAACAGCGCACGGCCAACAGTGCTCCCCCTGAATTACGAAGACACCATGGAACCGTTACATTTCTTCACCTGGTGCACCCCAGCCATCTTTATTGCAAATAATACATAATACATAAAGAATAAAACATACAAATACAGCACATAATACATAATACAAACAGTACAGACCGAAATTACAATACTAAGTAATGAAGCACCATTGTACCTAAGTACATTAATTCCTGCACTTTGCGTTAAGCCAACAGCGCCTCCTTTCTGTTGATTATAGTCGTTGCCGTCAAGTCGAACGTATTCCAGTCGTCTTCGTTAGCCAGTATTGCACCGACGATTGTGTCCACAGTAGGCACGTGGGCAAGTTTCGTCGATAGTTTCATTCGCTCGGCCTACCACATGGGGCAGTGAAAGAGGTGTTGAGCGTCGTCCGTGCTCTCCACACATCAAACGCGGTTCTCGTCATCCGCTTTGCCTATGCGGTTTAGTTACCCATGCCGTGACCCGATCATCTGGGTGAGGTGGGAGCTCATCTCGCCTCAAGGTTTTGATAGCCAGGGTTCCAGGACGGGGATGAGGCCTCGGTTCCAGATGCCATTCGTGCCATTCAAGATCCGGAGGAGGAGTATATGCTAGTACTTCAGCTGCGGCTGTAGATATTGTACAGGCCTCAGGGAGCTGAGCAGGCGGTTGATGTTCCGTTGGGCGTTAACACATGTAGCCCCCGCCGGGGCCGCGTAGAGCAAAATTGACCGTGACACGCCCATCAGAAGTCTTCTCTCACCTTCGGACGGGCTACCCATTTTGGCCATGAGTCTGCTTCCTCCACGTGTAGGCTGAAAAAAGGGTTTGCCTGAAGGTGCACACCCAGATATTTAATACTAGGCGCCACATCGATTTCTTGGCCTAAGGTGTTATCTTCTGTCCGGCCTGCCTGCCTGCCCTCCGCCTGGCTAACCATGTCGCAGCCATCAACCCTTTGACGACGATGAGTATGTCATCAGCGAATGCCACGATGTCTGCCCCCTGAGTGGAATCCTCAGCACTCCGTCATAGGTTATGTTCCATAACAACGGCCCAAAGACAGAATGCCTCTTGGCAGGTATGCCCTACTCGCCCATTAAAAGTAGTTCACGGTCCCTAAGGTAGTCCGCCACGATGACAACCAGATATTCCGGGGTGCCCAACTCCACTAGGGCGGACAGAAGGACCAGGAGATGGAATTGAATGCATTTTGTACGTCTAGAGCAATTGCTAGACAATGCCTTCTCCTTCGAAGGGGCCCCTGATTCGTTTCATCCGCCAATCTGCGGACTTCCAGTAGGGCATCAACGGTTGATCTGCCATTTCTGAAGCCGAATTGCCGTACGAACAGTCCTCCTCTTTCCTCCACTCATGCATTGAGCCTGTTCTTGAGTAGTTTCTCGAATAGCTTGCCTTCGCCATCCAGCAGACACAGAGGCCTGTATCCCCACGGGGTGAGCTTACCTACCAATTGTTATCTGTAATCTGTCAACTGTCAAGTAAATTATATGTCATTCTCATCAGTGATTTACAATTTCAATTTTATCTCTCATCTATCATCATCTTGTACCATCTACCATTTATGTTATTTATTAATGACAGTTGGTAGCATCTGTAACTATCATCTATCAAATATCAACGCTGTGCCTAAACCGTGCCGTGCCATGTGCTCCTGATTTAAAGTCAATTAACAAGTGTTATATACTAATTAAAATAGTGATTTTTGGACTGAAACTGCTGCAAAGTGCATCCGTCAAGCTGTTAAAATCTGATAAATGAAAATAATATGTTAAGAACAGAACTCAATGAACTCAAATCACCTCGTAGAGCTGCCAAAAGAACTTTCGAAATGTTACACGAAGTTGAAGAACAAAAAATTCGATCTAAAAATATCATCATATATAACCTTCCCGAATCAACTAGCGCAAATCATGCCGAGGAAGATAATAAAGCAGTTAAAAATCTGCTAAGGACTGTTAATGTTTTAGAGGATCCTATAAAATTATTCAGAATTGGTAAAACATCAAATAGCCCTCGTCTCGCTAAAGTGATTTTTGCAGACGAAAACATTGTGAAACAAATTTTGAAGAAACAATTAAATGGGAATGTTAAAATTCGAACTGATCAAACACCCGCGTAGCAGTCGTACTTGAAACAATTGCGAGAGGATTTAAATATACTTAAGGAGGCGGGTGATGAAGACTCAGTAATAAAATATGTTCACGGAATTCCAAAAATTGTAAAATTGGGAAACTGATAACTTCTCAACAATCAATAAATATTTATTATCAAAATACTAATGGACTTAACTCGAAAACGCACGAATTTTATAATAATGTTGCAATATGTGACTACGACATAATATTGATAAGTGAAACATGGCTCAAATATTAAATACACCATATTTGAGCCATGTTTCACTTATCAATATTATGTCATAGTCACACATAGTGAATTGTTTCCTAACGACTTTATTGTTTATCGATCTCACAAAAGTTATCGCAAAGGTGGCGGTGTTCTAATAGCTCTAAAACACAACATAACATCTCATTTATTACCTGTTGAACATTGTATTCCCAACATCGGTATAGTAGCTGTAGAAGATATAATATTTAAAAGAAAAATGTCAATAATTTGCACTTATATTCCTCCAGATACCTCTCTGGAAATCTATAATATTTTTTATGAATATATTGAACATAATTTTAATTTGGAAGATGTAATACTGGTGGGATATTTAAATTTAACTAATTACTATAACTATCTAAGCCAGAAAATCTCTTGCAACTTTGTAACGCCGTTCTTGCAATTTTTATCTATGAACTCTTTACAACAGCGCAATCTAGTAATAGAATTCTTGACATGGTAATCGTTTCCGAAAATGTTAACTGTACAGTTGTTAGAAGCGATGAGATTTTAGTAGGAGAAGATAAACATCACCCTGCTCTGGCAAAAAATATCCAATACGAATCCTCTGTAAACTTCCCAAAGACCTGAATAAATGTTATAACTTCAAAAAAGCTGATTTACCCTCACTATATTCTGAAATTGCTGCCACTGATTGGACGGAAGTTTACCATCGTAATGACAGGCTGTGTGACATATTTTATGATATTTTGTATAGGTTATTAAATAAGCTGATAGAAAACAATACGTTTCCTACATGAATGTGCAATCAACACCTTATATTGCTACAAGCGGTGTACCCCAAGGATCCAATCTTGGACCTCTGCTATTCCTTTTATTTATAAATATCGTAGCTGATATGTTATTTTGTAACTTTCTGATATATGCAGATGATATTAAATTATATCGTGTTATAAATAATATAAGCGTTTGTGGAAAGTTGAAAGAGCTTTGTCGAGATTGGATAATTGGTGTAGTTCAAACGGTCTAAGTATCAATGTTTCAAAATGTTTTAACACGTTGAACGCCCAGCGTAAATCGGTGAAGTTTCCCGGGGCCCAAATCTCCAGACTCCACCGAGTCACGCTAGGCGTTCAACGTGTGAAGTTTTTGCTAAAATGTTTTTACCGAAATTAATTAAAAATAATTCTAGTACTTGTTGTATAGTTTATTTTTATAAAACGAAGAGAAGTTTTGGGAAAATTATTGGGTAACTTGAGTTTGTTGACTAAAAGTTGATTTTGTTCATAGAAACCTTGTAAGTTTTTTCTTTTAGTTGAAATTGGTTAGAAGAAGTATACAATGCGTCTCATAAAGGGCGAAGTAAGAAATGCGATAAGTGTTATTACAAATAATTTTACTATAAGCTACCAGCAAAACATTGTTTTAATTACACGAAGAAAAGTGTCACCCACTTGTGGATGATGGGTCGCCAGCGGAAACATAACCGTCACCCATTCTTTTGTAGTGGCGTTCAACGTGTTAAAGTGTTATTCTCGTTTGTTTGTATAATTATATTAAATAAAATTATTACTTTATCTCAAATATTCATCAAATTGTATTATAACTAATAGTACTATAAACTAGTACCAAAATTTTCTTTTAATTACACGAACAAAAGTGTCAGTCGTTTATGGGTGACGGGGCCCCAGCGGAAACATAGCCGTCAGACGTTTATGGGTGACGCGGCGTTCAACGTGTTAATATGTCATTTCATAGGAAATTAAATCCCGTCGTCTTCAATTATATTCATTGCAATCCAAGCCACTTGTAATGATTTAGGGGTGAAGTTTAATAACAAATTAACCTTCAATTCACATATTGAAAATATTGTTGTTAACTCTTACAGAACTTTAGTATTCATCATCGGAAATTGTCGGGAAATTAAATCTCAAGTGGCGATTAAAAAATTGTATGAAATATTTATTATATCCAAACTAACATATTATGCTTCGGTGTGACCTGGTTATAATAAATATATCTTCTTGCTTGAAAGATGCCAAAAGCGATTTTTAAAATTTCTGTACTTTAATAAACATAAAACATATCCCCCATATAACGTCGATTATAAATCATTGCTTGATGAATTTGAAATGATCTCAGTTCATAACAGACACAGATATATTATAATTTATGACTTATACAGGGTGAGTTTTTTTCGATGTTCTCTATGGGGATCTCGGAAACTATAAGAGATAGAGAAACGGTTAAATGGGGAAAGAAGTGTAGATTTACGAGACGAATAAAATTCCAATTTCAAAGTTTTCAAAAAAGTCAAGGGTAACTAGATATTTTGAAAAAAGTAAAAAGTGTCAATTTTTTCAAATCAATATATCTCGGTTATTATAACAGATAGAAAAAAACTGTAAAGGACAAAGTTTTAGATAATTTTATGCAGATTAATAAAAAATAATCAGAAAATTTTTATCGCCATTATTTTCCGAGATATGACGCAAACTTACATTTTTTTTAATGGAAACCATAGTTGTCTGTGACCTCATTCAAAAGGTAATTTTTTTCTCTTTAATCCAATATGGCATATCACATAGTTATTTCTAAAAATGAGTGAGTTACAGTCATTTTAAATTTTATTATAAATAAAAAATGGGTAGCCATGAAAAAGGTGAAAGTAAAACAATTGCAGTTGTTTATAATAATAGCAATATTGTAATTATTAGCTTTACAGAGATAAACAAAAATGAAACAACTGCATAAAGTAATTTTGTAATTATCAATATATCAATGGGAGAGAAATTTTAATATTAAAAAAATATGGTCAAATAGTCCACTATTATTACTATTATGACATAAATTATATCTTTTTAAAATTGAATTTATGGCTTTTTGACTATTCTCATGTAAATTGAATTAAATGTTTCAATAACAACTAGTTTATGATCCTCCACAGATTGATATGATTTTTCATATACTTTGTTTTTTACATAACCCCACAGAAAAAGTTCTAAAACGCGCAGATCGGGAGATCTAGGTGGCCCTGGGATTGGTTTATTTCTTTCCACTTATGAGTTAGGAAAAGCATCATTGATATAATTTGTAAAGCCAACATGTTATGAGGTGGAACACCGACATATTGGAACCATTTTAATCTTGCTTATAATGATAAATTTAAACAATCGAGCGTATCTTCAAATGTTTTCTGATGAAAATGAAAGAAATCAGTTTCACTTAGTGAGCTTTCAAAAATATATGGACCGAAAATTATTGATCCAAAGACACCATGGATTAAACCCAAATTTAATTTGTAGTTTTCTCTGTGAAACTTCTCGTGGATTCTCTTAAGTTCATCTATGTTCATTGTGACAATTAAAAATACCACAATTAGTGAATCGCGATTCATCTGTTCATAATATTTTTGTAAGAAACGTATTATCCTCTTGACAAATGGGTTTATACCACATACAGAAGGCCATTTAATAATTACAAAATTATTATTCTTATGCTGGTTTTTCATTATTATTTAACTTTGTAGAACTAATAATTACAATATTGCTATTATTATAAACAACTGCAATTGTTTTACTTTCACCTTTTTCATGGCTACCCATTTTTTATTTATAATAAAATTTAAAATGACTATAACTCACTCATTTTTAGAAATAACTATGTCATATGCCATATTGGATTAAAGAGAAAAAATTACCTTTTGAATGAGGTCACAGCCAACTATGGTTTCCATTTAAAAAATGTAAGTTTGCGTCATATCTCGGAAAATAATGGCGATAAAAATTTTCTGATTATTTTTTATTAATCTGCATAAAATTATCTAAAACTTTGTCCTTTACAGTTTTTTTCTATCTGTTATAATAACCGAGATATATTGATTTGAAAAAATTGACACTTTTTACTTTTTTCAAAATATCTAGTTACCCTTGACTTTTTTGAAAACTTTGAAAGTGGAATTTTATTCTTCTCGTAAATCTACACTTCTTTCCCCATTTAACCGTTTCTCTATCTCTTATAGTTTCCGAGATCCCCATAGAGAACATCGAAAAAAACTCACCCTGTATAAGATTATTCATAGCTTTCAAGATAGTCCGACTATACTTAATTCACTAATGATCTCTATACCTAGACAATCCTCACGAAACAAATGAAACCAAGATTAAAACTGATTTAAAAGCCTGTCACTTGTCAAGTGTCATCTATTAATTGCCAACTGTTATTTATTAGTTGCTAACTGTGAACTATCATCTATCAACTGCCAACTGTTATCTGTAAACTACCAACTGTCATCTGTCAACTGCCAACTGTCATCTGTCATCTAAAATTTATCTCTATCATCTTTAATCTGTCATTTGACATCTGTTGTTTATTTATTTATTAACTGTTTGTTGTCATCTATTAAATGTTATCTGTTATTCATTGTCTATAATGTGTTATCTGCTATCTGTCACCGGATAATTATCATCCGTCATCTGTCAAAAAAGTGAGCAATTAATAAAAATGAAATGTAAAATTCTAAAGTTATCTGTCAACTGCCAAGAAAATTATATGACATTCTCATCTGTGATTTACAATTCACATTTGTTCTATCATATGTCATCTATCTTTTGCCATCTGCCATTAACTTATTTGTTCTGCCATCTATTATTTCTTATATTTTCTGCCAAATAAACGAAGCGGAGAACTAAATATACAAATAAAGTTTAGATTCCAGAAATCATCTTATAATGATAGTTGGTAGCATCTGCCAACAATCAATCTAACTTTTAACTGTTTTTTACCTGTCATCTGTTAACTATCATCTCGTATTTGCCAATTATCATCTGTCAACTATAAACTGTCATCTGTTAATTGCCAACTGTTATCTATTAATTGCTAACTGTGAACTATTATCTGTAACTATAAATTGTCCAACTACCAACTATTAACTGTCAACTGATAACTGCCATCAGTTAATTGCTAATTTATCTAATAACTGCCAACTGTAATCTGTCAACTGGTAACTGTCATCAAACACTTATTTTCTGACCTCTATCATCTGTCATCTGCTATTTGACGTCTATCGTTTAATAGCTGCCATTTGTAATTTAAATATAAATTATTTCTCACCTGTCACTTGTTATCTATCATTTTTGAGTAATAAATTATTACAATTTTTATGCATGATGAGTGGGCAGACGTTAAATGTAAATTAAATTGGATTAGCTATGAATGTCATTTATATTTATACTTATATTTAGATTATGCTTTATTTTTTATCACATACAAGGTTTTATTGATTTTTGCAGCAAAATCATCAACAATTAGTATTTAAATTTATTATGTATATGTAGGGTGGATGGGTGGCCTCTATCCCAACCTCCAATCAGTAAAACATAAGCGATGGTTTTAATTATAAGTTGTAAAATATAAATAAACCCAAAATAATTGTAATTTTTAGGGATTTATTCATACAATTTTTTCAATTAATTTCTGATGATGTTTTACTGATTGGAGGGTGGGATAGAGGCCACCCACCCACCCTACATATACATATAAATTTCAATTATTGATCGTCTTGCGGTTTGGAGTAAAATTAAATACAAAACTTTTAGAATAAAAAAGAAATTCAAAAGGTAAAATTTTTCAGTAATAAATTATTAAAATTTGTATGCATGATGGGTGAGCACACGTTCAATTTAAATTATATGAGATTAGCTATAGAAGGTCTTTCACATTTAAACTTAAATTTGGATTATGCTTTACTTTTTATTGCATACAAGGTTTTATTAGTTTGTAAGCAGCAAAATCAGCAACAATTAGTATTTAAATTTACGATGTATATGTAGGGTGGGTGGGTGGCCTCTATCCCAACCTCCAATCAGTAAAACATTAGCGAGGGTTTTAATTTAAAGTTGTAAAATATAAATAAACAGAAAATAATTTTCACGACATTCACGAAAACAATACTTTCTCTGCATATATTCTATATAGGGAAAGTAATTAAGCTATTAAAAAATACCTTGCATCTTTAGAACATAAAAAAAATAAAACAAACAACATCATGACGTATTCGTACGTATGTTGCATTACTACCATTTTTACGTCTTTCATCTTCGGGTAATAAGACATGTTTATTTGACTACGTTTTTTTATTTTTATTCTTGTCGTGCGGCATCACAATGCATTCCAGCAATAACAGGGTAATAAAATTGTCAATCAATAAATCACATCAATCATCCACCGATAAAATTCGCTTTGCGCTTGCCGCCTGTAATAATGATGTCAATCAGCTTTACAGTTGCCGGGCGGATCGGTTTTTTTCTTCTTCTCTTATATATTTCGATGTCTTCGGGACGTAGCAGATAATCATCGAGGAAGCAAGTGTCTTCGCGCGATCAATTATACCTGAACGCGATGGCGTGCACCAATTCTGACAGCTCGGTAATTATTTACATTTATAACTGCCTCGTCGCGATGTTGTGACGTCTCGTCTCGAGGAATATGATTACTGAAATGTAAATTGTAATTGTAACGTATTTACATAATAATAATAAAGGTAAAAAATACGCTCAAATTAATATGATTATTTATAAAGTGCCTTTAAAGAGTCTTTTAAGGTTAATTTTGTTAATTAATGTATATGCCCTTCATACCTTCAATAATATTTGAAAGGGCAATGTAAATTTAATTAAACTCTTGGTATTGTTTTACAATTTTTATTTTAAATGTATTTATAAGAACTTTTGAGGTCTTAAAGAAATAAGCATAAATTTTATTGCTCAATCAAGAAACTTCAAAACCTCCAGTTTTGAATTGTATCAAATTTTCCTGGTTATAATTTTGGCGATTCAAATGATTCATTCTTGAATCTTCTCGGCGTTAACTTCGTAGTACATTTTCAATTTTTTAGTTATAAGTTTTCTTTATTTCCAATGATTCAATTAATGTTTGGTGTAAGACTTTTTTTAGAAGATTCTGCAAAATGATTTCTAGGTTTGCTGATTAAAAACCACTATTGCCTTTAAATTTCTAAGAAAACTATAAGATTTTTTTGCTTGAGGCTATGGTTTCATTGTTCCAAACCTAATCATAATTATCTTCTTCAAATCCTTAAATTCGTCATCATGGCTTTTCTTTCAGTATTTACAAAATAAACTAAATCTGTTAGGACGTCCAAAAAGAGTTTCTAAAAATACTAAACTTTAAGCACTGGATACTCATTTTATTTGAATTGTAAGGATTAGTTTTATTTTCTTTAATCGTGTTAAGTCATTAGCAGATTCAATGAACAGCATAAGACAAAAATCGCGTGCTTTAACGAAAGTGAATAAAGAGCATGTGTGAATAAAGTCCATCACTTTCCCACCACACTAACCTCCATCCATTGTGGCCATCAAAGAAGCTAATTAATCCCGAGATGGCGCGGCCCGTCCGTGTTTAACTTCCTGATGGTAATTTTCCACCAGAGTCGGCACTAACTCTTAATAGAGCCGCCGACGTATCATCCGTTTATCCATTCAATAGCTGTACAAACCATTCAGAAAGTAATAAAACAAAACGGTACCCGGTCGCACAATGCCGCCACACACATGTCGCTCCCATCTTCTCGGCCTCCTCCTGTTCCTCTTCTTCTTCGCCTTCGTCTCCTCCGACTCCCATGGAACGCATTTTTGCAGCGGCCGCGTGGCGTAATTGCGCGACCGCCGGTGGTCTACTAGGCAAAAATGTTTTGCCTCCGTAACGAGTAAATCGGTATGTAAATTGAAACGTCTCGAACTCCGAACAATTTCAATATTCAAGACGTAAACGCTGGTAGTGAGTCTTCGGCGGTGACAATTGTCTCAGTTGTAGACAGGAAACAATGGACCAATTAAATTTAATAACGTGCAATTTAACCAGATTATCCCATTGTGTTACGTAATTTATATAATTGCACCGTAATGTAAATAAACTGAAATTCTTCGTTTGTAATTACTGTTCTTACCTTTCCAACCAAAAAATTAATCTATAGGATCAAAAGTTTGATGTTTTCAACATTAATTTCAGATTGTTGGTATGATAACGAGAAGCACCAGGAAGGAAGCGAGGTCGCGACCGCGGAACCGTGCCTGAACTGCACGTGCAGCAGAGGTGTGCTACTGTGCTATTTGAGGGTGTGCCCGAAATTGCCGAATCCTCCTCCGCCCGGTTGCATTCTCCTTCACAGGTACAGAGCATGTTGCCCAGAACTAATTTGCACAGGTAAATCATCAATTAACGATCGCCTACAAGGCTGACAAGAGACCGCCCAAAAATGTTCCGCTGACAGGTTGATGCCGCGACTGTTTTGCACTTTTTGCAGATATTCCTTCCGGCAACGGGATCGAGAGTCGATCCGATATGGACGGCGGCATCGATTTGGAGATGGAGAAGTTCAATTTTGGAAATGGTAATAATTATAATAACAAAGGTATAGTTTAACTATTTATGTCTTTTATATTAGCTTGTATGGCGAATGGTAGTATTTATGGTCCTGGATCAGCAATGGACTCGTCTACGGATTGTGAGTACTGTTATTGCCTAGGAGGACAGCAGAGATGCGTCAGGCCGAAATGTCTTCTACCTTTGGATGGCTGCACACCAGCGTATGATTCGAGTGATTGTTGTCCCGTACACTACAACTGCACCAAGAATTTGTTTACAAGTACTACCACCACTACATTATCACCAAATGAATATGAAACGAAAGGTAAGTACTATACCATGAATTTGTTTACAAGTACTACTACCACTACATTATCACCAAATGAATATGAAATTAAAGGTAAGTACTGTACCAAGAATTTATTTACAAGTACTACCACCACTACATTATACATTATAAGTACTGATTTTAGAAGTGCTTATAAAAATCTGAATATTTAAAACTGTAAACTGTATCCAATTAAATTTCAGGTGGATGCATCGTCGACAGCAACTTTTATCCTGAAGGTGGAAAAGTTCTGGGAGTTGGACATTCCATTTGCGACAACTGCTACTGCCTCAGAGGATTGGTCAGATGCGAACCTTTATCATGTGCACCTCCATTGCTCGGATGCACGCCAGTAATTAGGCAAGGAGAGTGCTGTGCAGCAAGCTATAATTGTAGTTAGTAAATTTTTTAATAATCTCTACTTTTCTCCTATAATTTGATAAAAAATTGTATTCTAAAACAATATTTCTTAAATGCGGCACCCGAAGTGATTCCAGATGTAGCAGTTATGCTAGCAGATAATAAACAAGGATATTTCTTCAACCCATTAAGTTGACACAACAAATGTTCATAGTAGTAATCTTCACGTATTCACAAACATTTTTTTCTAATTATATTAGAATTAAATTTTTGCGTGAAGATTACTACTATGACCATTTGTTGTGTCAACTTAATGGGTTAAAGAAATATCCTGGTTTACTATCTGCTATCATATCTACTTAATACTGAAATAATAATAAATTTATTTACACTTTATATGAATAAAACTATATAAGTACTTTCAAAAAAATATATTGTAAGACGCTACAATTGTTTCGCCACACTGTGGCTTCTTCAGGCGAAGAAATATATTTTTTTTAAAGTCCTTATATAGTTTTATTCATATAAAGTGAAGATGAACTTTCAACATCTGTCAGCCTCATCAATCAATTAAATTTATTTATATTAAAAAAAATTATTTTTAGGTGGTATGATAGAAGCCCAACCAGAACCCTACTACGGATTACTTCCTATAGTGAGCAAGGAATACGCCAAACTGCGCAAAGAAGTACAACACAAACGCACCACCAGCACAACAACGTTTGCTTCAGAACCATCGAAACGCGAAACGGAAAACGTGGAAAACATTCCCTACTATGTAATAGCGGAAACGTCAAAACCGAAACTACAACCGACCACTAGGCAATACACGGGCTTCATCACGCAGAGTCCTTTCTATTACAACATCACGAGCAACTCACCCGCATCCAGTAACAGGAGGAACGACACTTTGCCAGAAATTTACTACGTGATGACGAAAGTTGCTGGTGGAAATAAGAATTCCGATGTTATGAGTTACGATGTTGATTCGTTAGCTACTACAGTAAGACATAAAAAATATACTAGTAGCGTGTTACCACCTGAGGTCGATACGTTGGAAAGTAGAATCAACAGGAGGATAAATCAGAACGATACTGATTCAACCAATACAACAGATGCAACTATAAGCACTACAATGGAAATGGCGTCGACCACAGAAATTGAATTCGATTTCGAAACATCTACGTTTAATGATTCTTCAACCACTGAGGCCACCACTATGATGGATGAAACTACCACTGATGATTTAACCACGACTGATGTTAATACGAGCACGGAAGATCAGTATCAAGCGATAACGGTTAAATCCGTTTCTAATAGCACGGATTGTAATACGGATGAAGCTGTTACGGATGCTACTACAGAAGAAGTAGTTACGGATGAAACGACGGAAATTGTAGATAGTGTAGATTCGGAAACCAAGCTGAATGTTGCGACGGTTGTTTCGAAACTTATGGATGATGTGGATGATAATGTCACGAAGAATAATAATGATTACGATTATGATTATAACGCTCCGACTTTACCACCTTCTCTACCTAATTTAAGGTTTGTACATTAAATAATACTATCAATGATGTATTTTTTCATCCCAAAATAACAATTATGTTTTTATGTTGAATGCTTCAAGCCATAATTGTGATACATCTTCAATCAGGAACTTTATCAAACGATAAATACAACAGTACAGTTTTATTAATCGTCTGTTAAAGTTCCTAATTATGTTTTTTGTACGGAAAATTCTAAAATATTAAGTGAAATTTAATGATTTTAGAATTATCCCATTTGTTGCTGCTGATGCTTTGGATTCAAAAAAATCACCAATCAAGAATGCATATGCAGAAGATCGAGGGTCTGAGGAGTTTCCGTTCAAAAATCTGTTTTCCCCACCAGTTGAAACAGAAGGTTTGTATTTTCTTAATTGTATTTATTTATTTATATACATCTTTCTTCAAAAAATAATACATACAATAAACATATATAAAATTTTGTACGAAAGAAGCACGGGCGGAGTTCATAATAAATTATGTTCTTCCACTCAAACCCATGATGTTGGGAGGTGTACAAACTTCATCCACATCTGGAAGCTATTACATTGTCCATAATACCGTTTTAGGAGGAACTAAGAGTTAATGTTTATTAATAAATTATGTTCTTCCACTCAAACCCTATTGGCACCATGATGTTGGGAGTTCAGCAAACTTCATCAGCATCTGGAAGCTGTTATATTGTCCACTTTTTAGGAGAAACTTCTGGCAATTAATGTTATTTATTATTATTTTCCAGGAGGATTTGTACCGAAAGAACCACCCTTGCTAGATAATTTCTACGAAAATAACTACCACACCACTAATATAGGAGCAAATGCGGTGACACCCCTTCCAGGTCCTGCGATTACTAATCCTCCAAAAACAGATGAAAGTAAGTTTAATTTCATAGGATTTAAAAGATTATTTAACTTTTTGTTGATTTTATTTTTTAGATAACTGTATGGTGGATGGTAAAGAGGTCACCCACGGAGAATCCGTTCCTTCTGAAGGCACTTGCGCAATCTGCGTCTGTTTCTATGGAAGCATCGTCTGTCACGAACCTCAATGCCCGATTCCTCGTTCAGGTTGCAGAAATTCGAACAAAATCGATAGATCAACCTGCTGTCCACATTTAATATGCGGTAATAAATTAAATCCAACCACCTATATCAATCTAAAAAAAACATTATTTTTTGGTAGATGATGAAGAATCACCAACGGTAGTTTTAGACCGCCTGGATGTAACCCTTAAACCCCAAGACTCGATCACAGTGTCAGCCTCTATGATATCACAAGACCCATTCCGTGATGTTATCCGGACAGAACCAGCACCTGATTTAAAACTCCTCATTGGTGACATGTCCAACTATCTCCTGAAGCAGAGCACAACACCATCAACAACGACAACTCAAAAGGAACCCGAAAAAATAAATAAAACGAGTGTATTAACCGATGACGACGTCTTGACACTTGATAAAATCTGGCAGTTCCTAATCTCCGATGATTTGAATGCAAAAAGTACGACCAAAACCCAAACACCAACGACTACGAAAGAACCACCACCTGTTAGCAACAACCATTTAAATTTAGAAATACGCACCGCAAACCATAACGTGATGGAAACGAGGGAGAACATCAACGACAACCTAGTGAGGCAACCCAGCGATCATTCAGGTGTCGGCTTGTTGAAATTAGCGGGTTGTAATATTTACGGGAGGATGTACAGGGTGGGTAGGATAATATCGGAGCTTTCGGGGCCTTGCATGGAATGCAAGTGCACGGAGATGGGCGTGCAGTGCGAATCCCTAAAATGTTAAGTTAGAAACGCTAGCCTCTCGCAGATCTCAGTTAATCAGAGTCTCGCGGAATGCTCTTCGCATTCCTCGAGGGTCCAAACCTTATTTATTCAGCCCTTTCTTTATTTCGTTGTTATTTTATTAGAAGCGGTGCCATTTTTTTAACACTATTCTTGAAATTCCGCTCGTATCAAGACTGCATCTTGTTGGAATACCTTTCAACGTTTCAACAAAAACAATAATTCACTCGTTTTGTTTTTCTATATTGCCAAAAAATTTATGATTTATATTTATGTACCATTTCAATCCTTTAAATCACGCGTTTAGGTATTTTTGGGGTGTGCTGGATTGAAGACATTTCGGCCCAGCACACCGACGACGGTTATATTCCTCTATTATCGTGTCGACGTTAGGTTATAGGTTTAAGTTTTAGGTTAGGATGTCCAAGAGAGTACTCGTTGCCAGTAGAGGCTGTAGATTGTTAATCGCGGATGTTTACGTGCCTCCAAAGATTTTTTTTTAATGTGCGTTACGCACACGGCTTTACTTAATCGTTAAGAGAAATTTAATATATAATTGTATTTTTTTTTGTGTGTGAAATTATCAAAGATTAAAAGGCAAGCAGTAAGTGGAGTATAGTTGTTGTTTTGTTTTTTATTGAAAAGATAGATTTATTCATCCAGAATGACAATTAGGTTATAAAAAAAAGCTAAAATGACTTTCAGTAAAATGTGGATGATAATTGAATTTTTATTAATATTACAAAAGTATTTTATTTTTGTATACATGGATTCAAACAATAAAAATATACATTGAGAAAAAAACAATACGATGGATTAAATTCTCACTTAATCAATGGTGAAACTTTTTTTGTGTTAATTAGAAGATTAATTAAAGGTAACATTATTTTGTTGTATAATTTATTTATTATTGAAAACATAAAATACATTTACATTCAACGTTTACAGTAGACTAACATTTAATTGTTTTATATTATATAAACTTCTTATATATATACTTCAGTTAACAGTACATAAAATTTACATTTATAAATGATTTTGTTTATAATAATGTTTAGTTGTTCATTTATTATTAGTGTTAACAATAGAAACCAGCGAAAATACGTGTCTTAAAAACCAATCAACTCAATAGGATTAATTCAGTCTATAATGACTTTGATTAAAAAAGGAAAGGTTCTAAGTGTTTTAATCAAAGTTATTATTATCTTCAAGTAACTCAATCAACCAAATTAACAGTCTGTAATGATTTTAATAAATGAAGAAAAAATAATTATTATTGCATGTATTAAAATTTTTTGTTTGTAGGATTGGAAGTGTAAAATGGACGACAATTTTTAAATGTTTGCATTCGTATTATATCTATGCTTAAGTAGAAACAAAATATGAAACATTTCGTCATGACAATATTGTGAAGGGTTCACATTTAGAAAAATATCGAAGCACTATTTTTAATATTATTTTGCTTAACTCTATTTCTATTCCTTTCGTTTAACTGCAGATGCTAACCAACACGCCAGGAGTATTCCAATTATCTGAAAGAAATAAATTTATTGATTGTTAAAGTAGCAAAAAATAGGTTTTAAAGATTGCAAATCAAAATTAACTACCCAAAAGGATTATTTTAAATTATACATTTTAAATAATTAGGATTTAAGATCCTAATTGAGACTAAGTAACTAATGATGAAAAAGAAAATCAATTATCTGCTGTAAAATATGTTAATAAAATTTTTGAACGCATACGTGGTGCGTTCACAAAGTAAACTGCTTAAGAGGAGATACTGAGATTGTAAATAAAAACTCAAAGGGAGAAATTTTTAAATTATTTTGTACAGTCTTATTCCATAAAGTTCTCTGCAAAACTGAACAAAAAGTCTTACTACGATTTAAAAAGCTATAGAGAAAAAAACTGTTCTGTGAAATTCAACGAATCAAATTGATGAAAATTTGTAGAATGCGATCGAAAAACTAATATTCTATCAAAATATTAATGCACAATATCATTTTATCTCAATACTGATTCGTAGAATGTAATAGAAAGAAGACGAACAATATTTTGGGGTAATCCAAAATCTAAAAAAAACTTGCTTATTGTTTTGTTCATTAGTGGTGCTTTACTGTTCAAAATAATAAAAAACGCCTTAATGTTTATTGCTTACCTCTACAAAAGCAATCCCGATACCAACACCTATCAGAATCTTTGCGTTCATGTCAGCCTTCATCTCCAGCTTTTCGAAGCAACCCATCGAGTACAGAATTTCATCACCGGGCTCTGCAGACTTGCAGTGGAAATCTTCTGGAGGATCGGCGTTCTCGCGCACTTTGTGACAACACGTGTACGGTCTTTGCTTATCGGGCCAGTCCTTCGGTCCCTCGATACCGCAGCATTCCAACTGCAACATAAGCACTTTTTGAAACCCTTCAAAATAATGCATAAAAAAGGCCGAAGTACAGAGAATTATTTAACCTACTTTTTCCCTTCAATGTTCTCTTTTTATCAGATCAAATCATTAAAAACACATTTACTGACTTACTTTTGTTTGTACGTTATCCCAAGCGATTCTATCAGATTTATTATCGTAGTAACGTCCCATAGATGTCCTCAGTGAGTCTTTCATGACCATCTGGAAGTCGCTTTTATAAACGGCGGCAGCAATACCAACAGCTAATTCGACTATGAAGATTACTAGAAGTAATACTGCGAACTGAAAAATCAAAAAGAAAAATGATTACAATATTTTTGGAAATTATTATCTTTCATCACCCTACACCGAAAATTAGAAGGGCGAATGATTAAGTAAATAATAATTATCTTTCATTAAAGCTATATACTTATCCTAGATAAATATTTATTTTTAACTTCCTTCTATTGTAGACTCAAAAACCATACAGTAAGAAAAACTCGTCGTAAGATTCATAATAAATCTTAAGAAACTATTATAAATGTTTACATGTTTTCATGATTGTAGGCTAGAATAGATCAATTGAATCTTATACCTTGCAACTTAAACAATATTGTCAGTGTTTTAGCGTATTTTTAATTTATTCCAATGAATCTTTCACTATATTAATTATATTCTTTAATACATTTTTCAATATTCTCTTACTTTAAAAGAAATAATTCGCCAAAGCATTCTCTTACTTGTCCCAATGAAACATTAATTGTCCGAGATTAATACATTATTCATTGTTCTAGCGTACTCTCGACCTATTCCAAATAATTGTTTATTAGCCCATCATACTCTTGACCTTTCCTAATGTATTATTTATTGACCTAGCGTACTCTTGACCTACCCCAATAAATTATCCATTACCCTAGCGTACTGTTGACCTATCCCAATAAATTATACATTATCCTAGCGTACTCTTGACTTAACCTAATAAATTAAGCATTACCCTAGCGTACTCTTGACCTATCCCAATATTATCCGTTAGCCTAGCGTACCCTTGACCTATCCCAAAAATTATCTATTACCCTAGCGTACCCTTGACCTATCCCAATAAATTATCCATTATCCTAGCGTACCCTTGACCTACTCCAATAAATTATGCATTACCCTAGCGTACTCTTGACCTATCGCATTAAATTATCTGTTAGCCTAGCGTACCCTTGACCTATCCCAAAAAATTATCCATTACCCTAGCGTACCCTTGACCTATCCCAATAAATTACCCATTACCCTAGCGTACCCTTGACCTATCCCAATAAATTATCCATTACCCTAACTTACACTGGACTTATCCCAATAAATTATCAATTACCCTAGCGTACTCTTGACCTATCCCAATAAATTTGTCGTTATCTTAGCCTATTCTTGACCTACCCTAATACATTATTCATTACTCTATCGTACCCTTGACCTACACCAATAAAGTATCCATTGTCCTACATAACTTCTGAAGGCTACGATCCAAATATATTTCTGGAAAGTTCTTAGAACTAGATGAATAGGTGCTGAAAAATTCTGATCAAATTAAATATTGAAAAATTTTGCAAATCTGGAATAGATAATAACGGGAAATTTTAGAACCCTATATGAAATTTCTGACAATTTTGAAAAGATATTCCTGAAAAATTGCAGATATGTCATAGGGAAAAAACAAAATATACAGAAACATTCTTGAAAGAGAAAATACTACAAATATTTAGTACCTTTGAAATAATTTCAAATTTTGTAACAGAAATTCCCAAGAATATAGAAAAAAATGTAATCATACTGTTCCATTGAGAGAGTAGAATATTAGGTATTATTTATTTTATCCAAAATGCTAACAAAAGTATTCCAATATTATACATAATAATTCTTTACAAAAATTTCGATCGCACTTGAAAAGGTTTGAATTCACAAAAAATGTGTTCTTCCATCCTCACCCTCTATTCGTCTAGCAAAAGTTCTGCTCCACGAAGACTTTCTTGATGAATATTTGTCACATGATTTGCCAAATATGGCCTTTTTTGTTCCAAAAAGGGATTATGATTTGACACTACGTGTCATTATGTTTGACATAACAGCTAGTACCGAAAAAATTGGTTGCAATAAACAAAAATTCTAAAAAAGTATAGCACCTTCCAAAGGTAATTCACATTTTCTTCTTCCTGGAAAATTCTCGTAGAATAGAAAAGAAAGTAGGAGATAAAACAAAAAATGTTGAAAAAAAAATAAAACCTGGAAAAAATGCTATAAAATTCTAGAATTCTAAAAAAAATGAATGATAAATTCAAGAAATTTTTACGCTGGAACATTCTGACAAAATTAAACAAGAGAGAGAGAAAATAACTTTATTATTAGAAGTAATTATTACAGTATGTAAGTATGTATATATAGTGAAGTGGCAGACTTAAGATTTCTTCTAATTAGTGGCTATAAAGCCGCGGTCTTTCAGCTTTGATTTGATTGATCAAATTGATTGATCTAAAAACGTCATGATTACTAATGTCTTACGAAATTAACTGTATTCTGTCATTCAAAGATTATCAATTTATCTAATCAGTCCATAATGACTAATGTCATTATGGACTGATAAGAAGAATTGATGAATGGTGATTTTTGGATGTTTTGGAGTAATTAAAGGGTTACGAGGAATACACAACTGGTTAAGTATTTCGAGCTTATGGGGATTTTTTGCAAATTTTTTGGATAGGTGTTTCAAACGCTTTTCAATAGGAATTACTTGGGTTAATTCATACAGAAGTGTATTACATGTTAAACAAGATTTTCTAGAAAATTACGAAAATTGTAGAAAATTTCTCAAGAATAGGAGTAAGCCAAAATGAGGCGAGAGATGTAAAATTCTAGAAATCTCCATGCATACATTTCCTTTTTGATTGAAAAAAAGATTCATAATTTGTAAGAAAAAAATTGTAGAAATCTCAATGCATACATTTCCTTTTTGATTGAAAAAAAGATTCATAATTTGTAAGAAAAAATATCTCAAGCCCTCAAATTTATTTTAAATTTATTAATTAAAAAACGTAACCTACAAACATTTTTCATTGCCCTAGAATACTTTTGACCTGCCCCAATACATTATTCATTACCCTAGCGTATCTCTTACCCATCCCAATAAATTACTAATTGCTTTATCGAACTCTTGACCTACCCCAATACAATTTTTTACCCTTGACATATCCTAATAAATTATTCATTCTCTCAGTGTTTTCTTTCATCCTAATATTTTGATAACCACTCCATCGATTTTTGAAAGTAAAACATTTATAAAACTTATAAACAAAATGGCGGCCGTACCATAAATTCGAAACCAAATATTTTGATAACCACTCCATCGATTTTTGAAAGTAAAACATTTATAAAATTTATCTCCTTTTAAAATCAGCCAAAATGAGGCAAGAGATGTAAAATTCTAGAAATCTGCATGGATACATTTCCTATTTTATTGAAAAAAAAAAGATTAATAATTTATAAGAAAAAAATATCTCAAGCCCTCAAATTTATTAAATAAAAAACGTAACCTACAAACATTTTTCATTACCCTAGAATACTTTTGACCTGCCCCAATACATTATTCATTACCCTAGCGTATCTTTTACCTATCCCAATAAATTACTAATTGCTTTATCGCACTCCTGACCTACCCTAATACATTTTTTTTACCCTTGACATACCCTAATAAATTATTCATTCTTTCAGTGTTTTCTTTCATTATAATATTTTGATAACCACTCCATCGATTTTTGAAAGTAAAACATTTATAAAATTTATAAACAAAATGGCGGCCGAACAAAAATTTTGAAACCAAATATTTTAATAACCACTTTATCGATTTTTGAAAGTAAAACATTTATAAAATTTATTTCCTTTTGAAATTTTTGATCCATCGCCATTTTGTTATTTGAAACAATAAAAATAATTGTAAATGCAAATGTTTTAGAAAACCGAAAGCTAGTTTTGAAACTTTTTGGTTTTTTAAAATAGTTCTTTAAATAAGGGAGTTATAGCGATTTTTAGAAAAACAAATGAACTCGAATATTTCCGAACCGGAGCACCAAATCACAAATTGGAACTAAGAAAAGTTGTTTGTTTTAACGAGTTCTAACTGCGAATTTTGGTTGTAACGTATTAATTAATAGTGAGAAAATTAAATTTTCTGTATGAGCATTTCTGCACGTATGTCTTACATTTTACTGTAAAAACTCCAGCTAACAGTAGCTGTAAGACATAAGTGCAGAAATGCTCATACAGAAAATTTAATTTTCTCACTATTAATTAATATTATTAAAACTGCACTAATATTTCAATATTTAATTTGTATATTGGTTGTAACGACTTAGTATTAACACCCTGTATATTCAGGTTTGATATTGACCGAGACTATTAATCATCTAAGAAATTCAAAGAATAATTTCAAGAAAATTCTCAGAAAATACTGCAAAACATAGAAATCTAAAGAGGAAATTAGTAGGAAATTCTTAAACATTTAAAGAAACGTTTCCGAAAATAAATTGCATAAATCTCATAAAACAAATTGCAAAAAAAATCTAGAAATCTAGAGGAGGAGAAAAATGAAATTCTTATAATATGTAACAGAAATTCCTGGAGAGTAAGTTATTAGAAAAATTCCGATAATGCAAAAATGCAAAACAATAAACGCAATAAAATTTTTGAAATCTATAAAGAAAACACTAGAAAATTCTTAAACCTTCAAAATTTTAAAAAGAATGACCTGGAAAAGTCTCAAAAAGTATGTTACTATTTAAAAGGGAAATCGGAAATTTTGATAAAATTAAACGAGAATTTCTAGTGAATTACGATAAAATAAAGCAGAAAAGTTTAGAAATTCCCTGGAGATGGAAAACAGTTACGGAAAAATTTTAGAGTTTTGAAGAGATGACCCAAAATTAGACAAAATATGCTATAAAATTTAAAATGGGTCTAAAAATCCAAACGAATGAAGCGGAGAAATTAAAGAAACTCTGAAATATAAAGTATTAAAAATTAAATTAAAAGTAATTGATGCGTTTCTCATTTGAGAAATATAAAATACGACCAGCTCAGTTGGTGGCCAAACCAAAATCCAACTCCAAAAACACTGACACGTCCCAAAAATGTTCAAATTTAACATTTCTACCATAAATACGAGGTACAACAGCAAAAATCTGCGAAATACTAAAAACACACAATATCAAAACAATTTTTACCTCTTCGCGTAAAATCTGATTATTCATTAATTTCCCAAAAGACATTATTCTCCTAGATAATTAAGGTGTATACAAAATCCCATGTGCAGACTGTAATAAATTTTATCTCGTTGATTGTTGAGGCACTTATATTTTGAAAATCCATTATCACTTAATATAATAATAATAGTAAACTATTGATGATTTTCAACTTTTTATTTTACTCACTACAATTGTTTCGCTACACTGTAGCTTCTTCAGGTGATTTATATTTCTTCACCTGAAGAATCTACAGTGTAGCGAAACAATTGTAGTGAGTAAAATTAAAAGTTGAAAATCATCAATAGTTTACTATTATTATTATATTAAGTAATAAATTTTATATCGAATAAACCAAAAGACGAATGAATGTACGAAGAAACGAATACATCAGATAGGAATTAGGAATAATATACTTGTTTTGTTTCATATATTTACTTTCAGTTTCCTGACACGTGTTTCGGCGATTGCTCGCCATTCTCAAAGGAGTATAAAAATTAAACTAGATTAATTTTTATACTCCTTTGAGAGTTATATGTTTCATCAAGAGTGTAGCAAAGCAAGTATCAAGAATACATCAGAGCCGCCGAAAAGATCCCAACCCAACATTCTAAATCCACGGGACATAAAATACATTTCGACAACAAGACTTCCATCGCGGTGTTAAACCATTTCACCAAGAAGATTATCCGCGAGACAATCGAAATAAAAAAACATACCGATTGTCTCAATAAAGGCGACGACGCCCAACGGCCCTCGTCTTTCACTGAGGAAGAACTAAAACATGCTCCAAAGAAGCTCAAAGAGAAAAAGTTTTCAGGGTCAAATCAAATACCCTCAGAAATATATATATAAAACGCAAAATATATATATATAAACATATATAAACAAAACGTTTTCAATACAGCAAGTTGTCGGCACATAATGGAAGTACTATGAAGAAAAAAAACATTGAACCATAAATACGCAATATCATCAACAACTACCTCAAAGATACACACGTGTTTCTACAGACATTATGTTTAATTATAAAACGGTTTATGTTGTTAATATTTATTCAGTACTTTTTATATTCCAACCTGATAAAAGTAAAAATAGAGGTTACTGGGTGGGTTGGATTGATTTACTAGCGTGTAGTGCAATTCAGATTGTTTGAATTATTATTTTTTAAATAAACATTTAATTAAACACTTGTGTATGTTCTAAAAGTTGAAAGGCTGTGGACACCCACCCACCCTACATACATGTTAAAAATGTAATCACTGAATTATTTTTAGTTTCCAATAATTTCAACCGTAATAATGCGAAAAGCTTCTTGAAATCAAACGGCTGTCAGTGAAAGAGGTTTAAAAAAGTATGTAGGGTGGGTGGGTGGCCACTATCACACCCTCCAACCTTTATAACGCACACATGTGTTTCTACAGGAATTATTACAGTTTGCTATTGATAATGGTCACTTTGTGACCGAAATGTACATTTAGCTATAAAATAAACCAAGTGAAAAAAGTGCCAAACTAGTGTTTTATTTAATACAGGAATTATGTTTAATTAAAGAGTTAAGGAAAGAACAATCCCAGTTACATGTGGTGAACCCCTGGGGTCGGTACTTGGACCGGTTCTATGGATCATTCTGAACGTCGATGTTCTCCCAGGAAGTGTAAAACTTTAACGATACGCAGATTATACGGCCATAATAGTCACGGACAAGAACGTAAAAGAAATGAAGAAACTGATACAAAAAGCCTTAAAACAAGTGATCGGAATAATTGAAAAGCTCGGATTATCCATTGCCCCATAAAAAGAAAATAGAAGCAGTAATTTTGTATGGAGGGCGAAGAATCAAAGAAGTCGCCGACAGAGTCAAATACAAACAAATAGCAAAAGAATCTAGAAATCTAGAGGAGAAGAAAAAGGAAATTCTTATAATCTGTAACAGAAATTCCTGGAAAGTAAGTTACTAGAAAAATTCCGATAATGCAGAACAATAAACGCAGTAAAATTTTTGAAATCTATAAAGAAAATACTACAAAATTCTTTTCAAAAAATGAATAACAGAAAAACGTATAAAAATATATAAAAAGTAGTATAAAAAAGTTAAACGTTTTTCTGTTATTCATTAAAAATGTACTACAAAGTGAACGCCTCCAAAATTCAAGATATCTTTTCAAAAAATTTTAAAAAGAATTTCCTGGAAAATTCTCATTAAAACAAACCCGAAGAAAATAATGAAAAATTTAGAAGTCTCAAAAATAATGTTACAATTTAAAAGGGAAAACGGAAATTTTGATAAAATTAAACGAGAATTTCTACTGAATTACAATAAAATAAAGCAGAAAATTTTAGAAATTCCCTGGCGATGGAAAACAGTTACGGAAAAATTTTAGAATTTTTAAGAGAGGACGCAAAATTAGACAAAAGATGCTGTAAAATTTAAAATGGATCTAAAAATCCAATTAATGAAGCGGAGAAGTAAAAGAAACTCTAAAATGTAATGTATTAAAAAAAATGGGTTGAGTAAAACACTTGTTTTGTTCCATGATTTTATTAACAGTTTCCTGACACGTGTTTCGATCCGTTACGATCATTTTCAAAGTTAAAAAAGTAATTGATGCGTTTCCCATTTGAGAAATAAGTTGGTGGCCAAACTTACTCGATAATTTTTCTTAGGAAATTTGTGTAAAATCTAGAGGAAATAGCTACATCAACTCAACTCAATTAAATTGATGAATGCAATGTCAAATATTTCTAGAATGTCTTCCTCATTTATAACAATGTCACAATTTTATCATTTTGATTAAAGATTATAAAACTGTAGAATAAATAAATAAAATGTATGGATTTTTTGGAATTTGTCATTATGTAGTGAATGTAATATACGAAACAAATATTTTTATGTTATGCAAAAGTGAATGAAATCTGATCACTTATTCAATTATCTGGAAATGCAACTTATAACAACAACAAAAATCTGTAGATGGGAAAGGTTAAATTTAATAAATAAATCAATTAATAAAAGCAAGAATAAAAACTACTGGTAACTTGATGCATGATAAAAGGTCGAGGGAAAAATTAAACTTCAAGAAGAAGAGCAAAAATTATGTAATTATATTTTTTGTTGTTATTTTCTCATACCTGTCACCTTCAAAAACCACATGAAAAACTTAGAAAGGGTATTTATTCTTAAGAAATATTACATTTTGATGTAAAAAAAATAAAATTCTTGACTACTTTATTCCGAAGAACCAAACATATTAATCTTAAATGACTTCTGCAGTTTCAGAATACAGAAGAACAAGTTGCTAGCTGACTTGAAAGGTTTGATGACTTTGATATCAATTTTTTATTTGTATATTAAAGTTGTAAATAACTAAGATTTTCAACAATGTGTGTTTATTTTTACTACAATTGTTTCAATGTACAATGTAAACTTTCATTCACCTGAAGAAGCAATAAATTTGCGAAACAATTGTAGTGAAAATAAACACACAATTTTTAAAATCTTAGTTATATACAACTTTAATATACAAATGAATATGGATTTTCAACACCTCAACGCCTTATCTATCAACCAACTTGATATCAAATATTGAGCTGCTGGAGAACTGCTTTAATCCGAAGAATCAAATAGATTATTCTCCTCTCCTGCAGTTTAAGAATACAGAAGAACTAGCTGGCTTGAAAAGATTGATGACTTTGATGCCAAAGCTAAAAATTAAAATTCTTAAAGCACACAGAACTACTTTATTCCGAAGAACCAAACAGATTACTCCTACGAGGGACGTTTGAAAAGTACGAGCAAAGTCCGAGAGATGGCACCACTCGAGGTCATGTATAGTTAGTAGCATCTCTTGAATGAACGCACATGAAGTTTCAGCCATATTGGTCTATTTCTTTGTGTTTGGTATTCGCGTTTTCAAGAAATGTACGAAAAAGAATTTCATGTGGTGATTAAATTATTAATGGCAAAACGGCTCAGGAGACTAAAGAGGACCTTGATAAACATTATGGTGGCTCAGCACCTTCGATTAGAACAGTTTATAAGTAGTTTTAAATTTTTGGACTGGCTATATAGGAACAAGTGACGCTGAACGTTCTGGACGGCCTGTGGAGGTTACGACTCCAGAAATCATTGATCAAATCCATGATATGGTGATGGATGACAGAAGAGTCAAGGTGCGTGAGATTGCTAGTGCTATGAGCATCTCGATTGAATGGGTACATAATATTTTGCATAAACATTTGGACATCCGCAAAAAGAGTGCCGCGATTGCTCGCGCTTGAACAAAAACGGAATCGTGTGAAGTGTTGCAAGGATGGTTTGCAGCTGTTCCAGAAGAATCCGGAGGACTTTAAGCGCCGTTTCGTAACTGCGGATGAAACATGGATACATTACTATACTGCTGAGACTAAACAACAATCTAAACAATGGGTTACCAAAGGAATATCTGCACCAAAATAGGCGAAGACCGTTTCTTCGACCGGAAAGGTTATGGCGACTGTCTTTTGGGATTCGCAAGGGATAATCCTTATCGACTATCTGGAAAAGGGTAAAACTATTACAGGTAAATATTATTTATCGTTATTGGATCGTTTGAAAACCGAGAGGTAGGAAAAACGGCCGCGATTGGCCCACAAGAAAGTCCTTTTCCATCACGACAACCCTTCAGCAGTTGTGGTCAAAATTAATGGAAATATGATTCCAACTCGTTTCACATCCTCCCTATTCTCCAGACTTGGCTTCCTCGGACTACTATTTGTTCCCCAATTTGAAGAAATGGCTGGCGGGACAAATATTTTATTCAAACGAGGGGGTGATTGCAGACACTAATGGATATTTTGCAGACATGGACAAATCCTATTATTCGAAAGGAATCAACAAAATAGAACATCGTTGGACGAAGTGTATAAGCCTAAATGGAGACTATGTCGAAAAATAAAAAAGGGTTATTATCTCAATTGGTCAAAGTTCTTTTTCCAACATTTGTTCAAAATGCGAAAATTTTCAATTGATTTCCAAATTTCTAATTGCCAGAATTTTCTTTGAGAGTTTTAGAATATTCCAGCAATTTCTTAGCTAAATTTTTACAGAGAATTTCTTATTTCACTTGGTCAAGGTTCTTTCTCCAATTTTTTTTTTAAATGCAAGAATTTTCTTGGAAGGTATTGAAATTTTTCAACAATTCAAGTTCAAATTTCTAATTGCTAGAATTTTCTTTCAGAGTTTTAGAATATTCCGGCAATTTCTTAACTAGAATCTTTTAGAGATTTCTTGTCTCAATTGGACAAAGTTCTTTCACCAACATTTTTTTTTAAATGCGAGAATTTTCTTGGAAGGTATTGAAATTTTTCAACAATTCTCTTCCAAATTTCTATTTGCCAGAATGTTCAATAAGGGTTTTAGAATATTCCAGCAATTGCTTAAATAGATTTTTTTTAATGAATTTCTTGTCTCAATTGGCCAAAGTTCTTTCTCCAACATTTTTTCAAAATACGAGAATTTTCTTGAAGGGTATTGAATTTTTTAACAATTCATTTCCAAATTTCTAATTGTCAGAATTTTCTTTAAGAGTTTTAGAATATTCCAGCAATTTCTTAACTGGATTTTTCTAGAGAATTCTTGCCTCAATTGGTTAAAGTTCTTTCTCCAACATTTTTTCAAAATGCGAGAATTATGTTGGAAGGTTTTGAAACTTTTCAACAATTCAAATTCAAATTTCTAATTGCCAGAATTTTCTTTGAGAGCTTTGGAGTATTCCGGCAATTTCTTAACTAGATTTTTTTAGAGAATTCTTGTCTCAATTCGTGAAAGTTCTTTCTCCAATATTTCTTCAAAATGCGAGAATTTTCTTGGAAGGTATGGAAAATTTTCAACAATTCATTTCCAAATTTCTAATTGCCAGAATTTTCTTTGAGAGTTTTGGAATATACCAGCAATTTACTTAACTAAACTTTTATGGAATTTCTTCTGTCAATTTGTCAAAGTTCTCTCTTCAGCATTTTTTCAAAATGCGAGAATATTCTTGGAAGATATTGAAATTTTTCAGCAATTAATTTCCGAAGCTCTAGAATTTTCCAATAATTTCCCATAAAGGTTCCTAGAATTTTATTCAAGCACTGTAAAATTTTCTATCAATTTTTCCTCTAGGTATTCAAAAGTTTTATGCATAAAAATATCTCTAGGCAAAAATTTTCCTTAATGACTTAAAAAAAAATCTCTAAAATGTGGGAATTCTATTCGAGAATTCTAGAATATTCCAAACATTTCTCTTCCTAACATTTTCCAGCACCATTTGCCTCATTTGGTCGAACTGTTTTCTTTAACATTTTTTTCTAAATTGTAAGAAGATTTTAAAACTTCTTCCTTCATATTTTATCTTTATCATATTTTAGGAATCTAAAATTTTCTAACAATTTCTCGTCTAGATTTCTAGAATTTTCAAGCATCTCAGCCTAATTTTATCTGACATTCACCAACAATTTCTCTTCTTCTAAAGTTTTTCTCTTAAATTGCATGATTTTCCTTCGAGAATTTTCTAGTAATTAGTCTTTCTAGGATTACTTTTCATTTTATTTACATGACTTGCCGCAAAGCATTAATGAAGGCTTAAGGACAACCCCAAACACGTTAGTAGTTTTTATTTTTGCACGGACTTTTCAAACGCCTCTCGTATTGAGCTGCTGCAGAACTGCTTTAATCCGAAGAACCAAATAGATTATTCTCCTGTCCTGCAGTTTAAGTATACAAAAGAACAAGTTGCTAGCAGAAAAGGTTTGATGACTTTGATGCCAAATATTGAACTAAAAAATAAAATTCTTAAAGCACACAGAACTGCTTTATTCCGAAGAACTAAACAGATTACTCTTAAATGTCTCCTGCAGTTTAAGAATGCAGAGAAACGAGTTGCTAGCTGACTTAAAAGGTTTGATGACTTTGAAGCCAAATATTTAGCTGCAGCAGAACTGTTTTAATCCGAAGAACCAAATAGATTACTCTCCTCTCCTGCAGTTTAATAATACAGAAGAACAAGTTGCTAGCTGACTTAATAGGTTTGATGACTTTGATACCAAATATTGAGCTAAAAAATAAAATTCTTTAATGTCTTCTGCAGTTTAAAAATACGGAAGAACGAGTTGCTTAAAAGGTTTGATGCCAAATATTGAGCTGTGGAGATCTACAGAAATTCTTTATTTCAAAGAATTTTGTAAACTTTGTAACGACACAAAATCTAAAGAAAGAAGTAAAGGAAGCAACAATAGTTAGTGACTAAATTATAAAAATGTCCAAAAGGATTAAGGAAAGCATTAAAACTTATTAGATTATTTAGCGAATCATTCGTACGCATCACAATTGATATTGATAGATAAATCCTTATATTTTATCTAGAAAAAAATATAACTTCAATTACTCCAAACTAAGAAGAACTGATTTATTCAGATCAAAGATGGAATTTCATTCTAATCTCTTTCAAGAGATACCGCAGAATCCTTACAATCAATAAGTGAAGCCGACAGCATTTATTGATTGATTGGTATTGATGATAATACTTAATTTGTTGTACTTTTTATAACACCCAAATTGCATTTACATAATTCAACATCTGATGTGCTATTAGCCAAGGAAGTGGTTGTTCAACAAGTGATTTGCTTTGTAGTCTTTAGTCTTAGTAAGACTTATTATTGTAGATAACTAAACGTTGCGTATTTTATTTCCTAAATTTCCTTACATTCTATTATAACCTTCATGCGTTAATATTATTTTACGATTACGTTTTTATTTATGCAAATCATACCGATGATTTAGTATATTAAATTCGGATTGTTCTGTGCGGTGGCGACATGCAACCCCTCACTTTTCGCGAACGCCTCGCGTGTCGCAGGGATCTTGATAAGTGTCGAGAAATCGATGGGGTCAGTACGATCGCGGACTATTCTTAGAAAGTGTTGTTGATCGTAAGTTCGACTTGCCTTTTTTTTTCCTTTTCAGAGGCAGCACAATGCTTCCACCCCGATAAATTGTTCCGTGCCCGGAATAAGCGCGAATAAATAAATAATGGGCGACTGTAATTAGTCATGTGTCATATTTAAATTGAAATCGTGAATTGAAAATATTTAATGAATGGAATTGATGAAGTGCGTGTGAGTTTTCGTGGAAGGTGGCCATTTATCAAAACCGACGAGAAGGGGTGTGAGTTGGTTTAGGCTCTGATAAATGTTAAATTGATGAATACAGTGTCACAATTTTATAATTTTGATTAAATACGAGAGTTGTTATTTAAAACTGGAAAATAACTTTGAAGATATTTAATATTAATGTAATAATATACTCCTTAGTCTCCTCAAGGGAGTAGAATTGTGGTTGATGACTTTAGACGAATATTTGTACATGTGATGAAATATAATTGACATTGGGGAATGTAATCAAAAAGAAAGAGGCACTCACATTATCTATAAGAAATAAGGTCTTCCACTCTAAACCTTGTTTCTTCTAGATAATGAAAGTCTTTTTTCTTTCTGTTTACATTCCCCAATCACAGCTACATAAACTCCTCCCAGCTTCAACCATTCAAAATGTTTGTATGTTTTATATAATATTTTCGTATTTTCTTATGTATTGTGTTGGAATCCTTTCCAACAAAATACATACATAAGAAAATATATATTTCTTAAAACACTTTTCCAAAAATGTATACGTTTATGTTTATTAGACTTTAATAAACATAAACGTATACATTTTTGGAAAAGTGTTTTAAGAAACAATTTAAAAGTTTATAAGCTTAATTATAACTTACCCTAGATAACTTGTTCAAAGCATAAAACAAAATATTGAAAAAAAAAACTTACCGCCATCAGCATATAGTAATTCTCTTTGATTGCACCATAGCACCCAAGGAAGGCAACGACGAAGACGATAACTCCAGCGACTATCAAAACGATCGGAGGTGCGATGATTCTGCCTTCCATAAAATGACTGTACTCCCCGATATCGGCCAGAACTACAGCCCCAGCTATCACCAAACCAATTCCAGAAATCTAAAGTTTCAATTTAAAAAAAAACTCAATTGTAAAACTATCTTCATTATTATTTTTTTAACAAAACGCAATAAATATTTGATGATAATTAAGTCATTGTCAAATTTTTTTTTAAACAAAACCCAATAAATATTTGATGATAATTAAGTATAAATTGCAGTTAAAAAAATATTACAACATTAAATTTAATTTCAATTTTTTAAATTACTATTTTAAATTTTGCTAGAAGTATTGAAAATATAGAAAGAAACTTACGGCGAAAATTAAATTGAACAAGAACAGAACATATTTGACCAGTCTCGTCTCGCAGCCCTTCATGATGACGAACTTCTTCTAAACTTTCGAAGCGGTGTTTTCTGGCGCGAGTTCTGGTCACTTTTGACCGCGGAGAAGCGTCGCGACGCACCACCGGAACGCCGACCCCGCTAACCTCACCGCTTGTTTACAACGTTCGTAGCCGTGGCAACGCTTTTCAATTGTTCCAGACGGCAATTTTATTCCTTTCGATTTTTATTGTTTTCGCGAACGGGGTGAATCATTAGATTCGCGATTATAAGAATGTTGCGAAGGTTTATTTTAGATGGTGATAAATAACACCTCATAAATATTAATCATTCGAATATAAAACCTAAAATTGATGGTTTTATATCCTAAAAAACATCAATTCATCAAATCCATCATGGCTATGATGGCCACATTAGCATTTTTTTATGTTTCTTTACATTTTATAACTTTTAAATAAAACCCTCGCTTATGTTTTACTGATTGTAGGGTGGAATAGAGGCCACCCACCCACCCTACATTTACATGATAACTTTAAACACTAATAGTTGATGATTTCGTTGCTTAAAAATTATAAAACCTTATATTTAATTAAAAACAAACATAATCCAAATTCAATTTCAAAAATAAATGACTTTCTATAGCTAATCGTATCTAATTTAGATTTAAAGTCCCACCTATCATGAATTAAATGTTTACTCACTCATTTCACCTTTTTTTAAATTTCTTTTTTATTCAAAAAGTTTTGTAATTAATTTAATTGATTGCAGCGAGACGATTTCGAATTAAAGTTTCTATGTATATGTAGGGTGGGTGGGTGGCCTCTATCTCACCCTCAAATCAGTAAAACATCATCAAAAATTGTGGTGTGGCCATCATAATACATTCCCTATGTTTTTCTTGAAAACTATGAGATTTACGCAAAATTGTTATTCTTAATAATTTGCGCAATGTTGGATTTTTTGTAATTACTTGTTATGTTAATGATTAACACATTTAAAATCGAAAAGGATCTTCCAAACCTGTAAACTTCTTAGATCTCAAGTTGAGTAGTTAATAAATGGAATTAAATTTCTTCTAACCAGTATAGGTAAATACAATTTAATTATTTAAATTCTAAACTCAATATCTAATAAGTTTGGAATTACTATTAAATAACTTTAAATTTCTATAGGTAAATATAAATCAAAACTTCTTGGATCACAATTTTTACAATTAGAAAATATAAAAACTTTTCATTTTACTGTTAAAATTAAATACAAATCAATTCTTTAACTATGAAACTTGTAAACCAATATCTCTATAAGTTCCTTTAAGTGTACTCCAAACTTATTATATATTAAGTTCAGCAGGTGGAAATTGAAGTAATTCCAATATTTAATTGCTAAATTTAAGATCAAAAATGTTTTAATCCAAATAGATTTAGCAATTAGAGTTTCGATTTATATATCTCTTTACTTATACAATCGAATATAATTCATTTACTGCTAAACTTGCTATCCAAAAAGTTTAGGATAACTATGAGGTTATCCAAAATCCCTATAGTTTATTTAAGTGCAACTCCAAAGTTTTTAGATCTTAGCAATTTGAAATTGAAATTATATTTCTTCTAATTGATACTTGATAAGCTACACTCTTGATGAAATCAAATATGTAAATTTGGTGAAGAAAAACATTTGTTATGTTCCATGATAATTTTATTTTCAGTCGCCTGACACTTGTTTCGATCATTACCAATAATACAAACTCTCAGTTTATACTTTGAAAATGATCTGTAATGATCGAAACACGTGTCAGGCGACTGAAAATAAAATTATCATGAAACATGTGTTTTTCTTCACGAAACTTATATATTTCTTCTAATTGGTAAATTTAAAAATAATTCAATTCTTAAACTACTGAATTGGATATCTAAGAAGTTGATCAGTTAGAAATTAAACTTTAATTTTTTACTACTGGCTTTAAAAATAATTGAATAATTTAACTACTGGATTTTAACGATAAGAAAGTTGGAGATAATTTCACGAACCCAAAATCCTTAGAGTGAACTTTAACTCGAAAATTTTGGGTCCCAATTTCTGAAATTAAAAGCTGGAATTACATTCCTTCACTCATAAATAAAATTAAATATAATTCAATCAAGACACTGCTAAATTTGATAGCTGGGATTTTGAATTATCTAATAGTAGCACCAACCTTCTTGGATGCTACTATTGGATAACTCAAAATCCTCATATGCTACTCAAATCGAAGTAAACGTCTTGACTCTTAATTTCTGCAGTTAGAAAATTGAATTACATCTTCTTGCTAGTAAAATTAATAGGAGTTTTAAAATTTTGATGCCACGCGTGATCATATTGTGGTTCGAGTTATCATGTAGACTATCACAAGTAACATATAAAGTTAGAACAAGTCAGAAAGGGAAGGGAATAAATCTACAACTTCATAATTCTTTCTATTTAGAAAATTCTCCAAAAATTTTAATGATTAGGTATTTCATCATAACTTCATTCAGGGCAATTCCAATAGAAACAATTACTAGCTTCTTGCTACTATTAGATAACTCAAAATTCCCATATGCTGCTTAAGTAGAACTCAAACTTCTTGAGTCTTAGAAAATTGAATTACAATTATTCTTGCTAGTTAAATTATTAGGAGTATAATTTTGTTCATTAACTATTAACTGTCTAATTTGAGGTGCAAGGAGTTTGAAATTATTATTTGCTAATCTAAAATCCCTAGAGATTACTTAGGTTAGGTTAAGTATAACTTCAATCATCTTGAATCTTAAGTTCATGAGTAATGAATTGGAATAAAGTTTTTATTTTATTGATAAAATTTGCTATAATTCAATTATAACTGTTAAATTTAACAGTTTAAAAAATTTAGAGAAAATATTAAGCAAAACAATATCTTTATAGGTTACTTAAATGTAAAACCAAAATTCTTGGATCTCAAGTTAAGTAATTATAGATTAGAAATATATTTCTTCTTTCTAGATAAATTGAAAATAATTAAATTCTTAGAAACTGGTTGTCCAAGAATTAACTTTAAACTTCTTAGTTTTCAAATTCACTAATTTAAAAATGTAATATGTTGGATACTTGAAGCCATAACTTTGTGATACATCTTGAATTACGTTAAATAAAACTGTACTTTGTTAAAATCCCACACGGAATTTAATAAATTAAATTTCATAATGGCTTTTATAAAGGTTGAAACTATAGTTACTGAATAAATTCCGTGTATGATATTAACAAAGAACAGTTTTATTTAACGTAATTCAAGATGTATCACAAAGTTATGGCTTCAAGTATCCAACATATTAAATTTTCAAATTAGTGAATTTGAAAACTAAGAAGTTTAAAGTTAATTCATGGACAACCAAAATCTCCGTAGTATTTTTTAACTCGAAATTCTTGGGTTTCAATTTTTCTAGTTTGAAATTCGAATTACATTTCTTCTCACTGGAAAAATAATCATAATCATTTAAAATAAAACAACACAGTTGGAAAGATTTTACATTTATCATTGATCATTACACCATATTTTACCGCACAGTAACTTCATAACTTCATCAAGTAGAACAGTATTAATCTGCCTCATTACGTGTGTGTGGAAACATATTTTAGTAATCAATGATAAAAGTAAAATCCTCCCAACTGTGTTGTTTTAATCTAATGTAACATGGAGTTTCATCAAATCTAAACAATTAATTATTCACTAAATAACAATTTAATGTGTTGCTAAATTTGATGGTCGAAAAAGCTAGAGTTACTAATAAATGACCAACACCTTCTACAGATTACTTAAGTATAAATACAAACTTCTTGGATCTCAATTTCTGCAGTAGAAAATGAAATTACCTGTTTTCTAGTACCGGTAAAATTAAATATTGAAATTCACTACACTATACTTTAAATGTAACTTGAAAAACCATTTCGCATGTTCAAACAAGCCAGTGATGGTGAACAGGCGAAATGGTTTTTCAAAAAAATAAATATAATTCAATTAATTAATTGGCATCTAAAATCTTTAAAGTTACTAAAATTCATATAGGTTACTTAAGTGTAACTTCAAACTTCTTAGATTTCAATTGTTGCAGCTTGAAAATTTAATTCAATTTTATTTTTACTGGTAAAACAATTAATTAGATGCTAAACTCGATATCCCTAAGAAACTTGGAGATGCTATTAGCTAACCAAATCCTATAAATTACTTGAGCGTAAGTTTTAACTTCTTAGATCTCTATTCCTGTAATTAGAAAAAGAAATTACATGTCTTCTGGTACTGGTAAAATTAAATATAATTCAATTGACAAACTTTGAAGTTACGAAAATTACTTAAGTGTAACTTCAAACTTCTAAGATCTAAATTTCTGCAAATAGAAAATGGAATTTAATTTTTTTTGACTGGTAATTCAATTAGATACTAAACTCGATATTCAAGAAGCTTGAAGTTCCTATTAGGTAACTAATTCCCATAGATTACTTGAGTATAACTATTAACTTCTTAGATCTCTATTCCTGTATTTAGAAAATGAAATTACATGTCTTCTAGTACTGGTAAAATTAAATATAATTTAATAGGAAATCTTTTAAGTTACTAAAATTCCTATAAGTTACTTAAAGGTAACGTCAAACTTCTTAGATGGTAATTCTTGCGGCTAGAAAGTAGAATGAAATTCCTATTTACTGGTAAAATTGAATGCAATTCAATATTCAATTAATTAGTTGCTAATCTTGATATTTAAAAAACTGGAAGTTGCTATTAGGTAACCAATTCCTATAGATTACTTACGTATAACTACTAACTTCTTTTAAATTTATTTATTGCTTCACAAAAGTATTGCAATTTACATATGAACTAATTCTAACTTAAACTAACCTACTTCCCAGGATTTAGGGACACGGTGGTAAGAAAACAACCCGCAATTTTAAAACTTTATTCCTCTCTCATAACATTTACTCCCCTTAATATTATTCCTCTTCATACTTTCTTCACTCTTCTCGAATGTTCATGCCACCGGATGCTACTCAGTCCACACTCGATGTTCTTTGCATCTTCGGTTGATTGCTACCAATGGCAACTCGATCCACCATCGGTTTACCCGACATGTTTATTTCCACGTCGTTTATTTTGCCGCTGCCTTAATACCATATTAACTTCTTAGATTTTTATTCCTGTAATTAGAAAATTATTTTTATTGATTAAAGTCTTGTTTTGTTCCATAATTGCTTTATCACTTTCCTAACATATGTTTGGACAATTACTTGTCATTTTCAAAGGTGTACAAAACAAGACTTTTAGAAGCTGGAATTACATTTATTACTGATCAAAATAGACTTGTTTTGCTTCAAAATTAAGTTTTAGTTTGTGAACTAAAATTTAAATGTTGTAAAAACTATAGTCTTTCAAATGATATTACTTGAAATTATGATAAATAATAATCAAATGTTTTACGTATCTTTCTACAAACATATTTTCTTAATTAGTCTAACCTTCGATGAATTATATTTATTTATCAAGGGTAGCATCAGCATAAATAATTTTAGCTGTCCTCCACTCACATCCAACTCAATGTACCTACTGTTCGTTTAAAGGTTTAGTGTATTACTGTCTAAATTGTACAAATTGGACATACAAGGTTTACTTTTTGATTGGATAGCGTCTTATTTAAGAGGCAGATCTTAGAGGGTACATGTCAGGTGTATCCCAAGGTTCCTAACTAGGTCCACTTCCTTTTAATATTTTTATCAATGACATCACTTTCCCTTGTTTGCGGATGATATGAACATTTTCACCGCAATTGAAAATAAACACTCTTCTCAACTTCTCCAGGTAGTCTTAGTTTGTTTTAATGATTGGTGCATTTTAAACAGAATGCATGTTAATATTGAAAAATGCAGTGTTATATCCCCAACTAATTCTTATTCTTATTTGATTGATTATATGTGCCTTAAGCGTGATAATTGCATCAAAGATTTAGAGGACTCAGAGCTTTTCTGAGCATATATGTAAAGTTACATTAAAAGCATTCCAAATGCTTGGATTTTTAAAAACAAACACCCAACATTTAAAAAAGCCTAGAACCATATTATAAAATTATTTGTGGAACTTGTTCGTCTCCATTTGGTCTATTCGACCTTAATTTGGAGCCCCCAAACTGCGCAGGAAATTAATGCATTCGAACATGTTCAGAAAAAGTTTGTCAAATTTGAATCTTTTAAATTTGATATCCAGGGCTGTGATTACTACGAACTACTACATATATTCGGTTTGGGAACACTTCAGCATAGACGCTTTTGTGGCCATAACAATTTTGTTCATAAACAATGCCCAAATTTTAACGGAAATGGGCATCCCTGTGCCAGCCAGACAAGACAAGACAAGTACGATGAAATTAAAAATTTACCTTATAAAAGGACTGACTATGTCAAATGCTTAGGTATTTACGCCTACTCTTCAACAGCAACGCCGATTTTAATTTTATTACTTTTAATAATTTGCGTAAGATTGTCCTAAACATGTAATTTAAAACTGCAATTACATTTATTAGTAGTCAAAACCTTCTTTAAATCAAGTTACAATTAACATTTAAGAATTAGATTTACATTTATTGCTTGTAGTTATTAGTCATAATGAAATGATCTCATCAGGAGTTCAAGGTTACTTTAAAGAGTAACTTCTTCAATTTTAACTTCAGATATATCTTCAAACAATTAGCGTTTATATTTGTTCAGTTTTAAGTAATGAAACTACATTTAGGAAAGATAAGAGTTTAACGTTCAGTTGTAACAAAACAATATTTGATAAGAACTTTTAAACCAAAATATATATAAATAATCGGTAGTGGCAGATGGCCAATTAGCCGACGCCAATTAATTATTAAAAAAAAACTCTTTAAATCAATCCATTTTTAGTAGAAAAGTTACAACCTTGCCTAGATTTTTAATCATGATTTTAGGTTCATCTCTTTAAAAATTAATTAAATTAAACTAAATTTCTTCTCACAAATCTAAACAACCAACTCTAAAATTGTTTACAACAATAAAATATCGTTTCTGCTCTTCAAAAGCCTCTTTTTGTTTTATATATAGTCCAGAACCAAATGATCAACAAAAGGTTTGGGTCTTCAATAACAATCCTATCTGATCACTCACTCCTACTAGCAATCATTAGGACCAAGCATGTGAAACCAACCAGATCATCTCCAAAATAAGGAAATAAGAGCAGAAGTTACAACTGAAATTAGCTTAAAAAATGAGAATAATATATCAATAAACATACAAGAAGAAAACATAACCTGCCTATGAAATAAAATATCGGATATTGTGATAAGCACCACAAAGAATAAAATAGGTCTTAAGAAGGAAGGAAGAAAACTAACATGGATGTCGGAAGATTTCCTATTGATGGAAAAGAATCAGACTTCGAGACTGTTAACAACTTGACGGGTCCATCAATTAGTAAGAATGAAATTTAAAGAGCCATAAATACTGGAAGAAACAACAGGGCTGCAGGTCCAGATGGAATCACATCGGAAATACTTAAACTTCTCGATGAGAAAGGCTTAGACGTGCTGCACAAAATATTCAATATGATATTGGTCATTACCCTACCTAATGCATGTCATCAAGCTTTATTCCCTGGCCCATAAAAATAAATGCCAAAAAACGAGGGACATGGTTTTATTAGCCTCATGAGTCATAATAAAATTGTTCTCAAAATCATTCATCAAAAAGTATTTAGGAAATGCGAAAGCGCAATCAGCCAAACACAGTTTGGCTTGAGGCAAGGACTGTGCTCAAAAGAAGCTTTAGTTGCAATACAACTTCTTGTACAAAACTGTATGTCTATGGTTTGTGGACAGAGTGCAACATATTTAACCCAACTAAATACTTAAAAGACTGGGCATTTATCAGAAAAATAAATATTAATTCTTAATTTGAATTTACGTTTAATTTATTCTAATCACTAATCACTTAGCCTAATTACTTCCTCAATTTAATTAAATAAACACCCATCCTCAAACAACGTGATAACCGGTGTGCAAAAATCCCTCTGGGGGCTTTTTTTTGTAACTTGGGTACATATGCTAATTACGCCATTTGTTGCTCCCTGCTGTATTTTTAGACGCGTATTTTGGGGAGTTCATTAATCGCGAAACTGTATCGACCCGAAAACGGGGTGGCGGCCGGTCAACCGCATTCAAAATTTATGTAGGCACAATGTTTAATTAACAATACGAATTTCACATTAGGGTTAATTCTCGAATCGACTTCCGGTATTGAAATTACCATATTTCATGATGAAATAATTCATAAGCAATATACTAAATATTTCATGACCGTACATTAACGCAAATTTGTATTCTTATTTCCTTCATTTCAGTTTCTAAAGACTTCACTGATAATTAGTCAAAATCACACTGTACATTAGTATTGTATTTACCTTAAAAATAAATGTCAACATGAATCACTTAACGTTATGAATTCCGGCTGAAAATGAATTTGCTTTTTCTGTATCGAAGCGTTCGATCAAGGGTTAATAATTAATGCCACGCGGGGTGCATTGTGAACTGACCCTTGTATGTAAATTTGATCGGTATCTCGATTGCCGTGGTATGCAGCTAAAAGTGAAATAAAGAAATGCGAAAACTGGGTTAATGTTCTAATCGATTTGACGGATGAAAGTGTATGAAAGAAAAAATGTTAATAACTAATTAATGACTGATATTGATATTTTTAATTTAGTAGAGAAATTACTAGAATCTTCTTGAAAATAAGGTGCAATTCCAGAAATTTTTAAGAAAAACTTGACATATTTGGAGAGGTACAGATTTGTCTAATAATGTGAAAAATACGCTGCAAAATTTTAAAACTCCAAAAACTCTAAATGAAAGTTTATATGACAAATATAAAAGACTATGATGTGAACTCTTGGAAATGAAGAAAAGGTTGCTGAAAAAATCTACAAATCTAAAGTGATGAAAAATTTCGGTAAGAAAAAAAGCTTTTGAATAATTCTAGAGAGAAATCAGATTCAAATTTTTCAAGTTTCATTTGAAGTTTAGAAAGTTAATTAAAAGGAATATATTTAGAAATAGAAGAGAATTCCTGTAACGTTCTTAAATGTGAACAAAAATTTGCATTGAATTAAAAAAATTAATTAATTAAAATAACGATTTCAGTGTAAATATGGAGTAACAAAAAATGCAGAAACATCTAGAAATCTAGAAAAGAATTGCTTAAAAATTTAGATGGAAAATTCTCTAAAGAAAAAGAAATAATGTTTCTAAGAAATTGTGGACATTTTGAAGAGGAGTGATTCTAAAAAAATCTTAGAATCAGAATAAAATTCTGTAAATATTTTTAATCCTTTAGTTGGATTTGAAGTTTAATTTAAGATTATTAAATACAAATTTCACTAGAATAGAATAAAAATTTTTTTAAATCAATAAGAAATTTTCTTTAAAATGACCAAAAGTTGTTGAAGTTAAATTTGGCAGAAGAAAGAAATGGTGGAATATTCTGAAAATGGAAAATAATTTTACAAACATGTCCAGAAAAAAGAAAGAAAAAACAAATCCGACATAATTACGCAAGTGATACATAAAATTTCTACTAAGATTTGGAAAAAATAAATTAATGTAAAATTTTAAAAATCTACGAAAAACCTTTTAACTTACAGTGACATTCCCCGAAATTTTCCTGAAAAATTTTAGATATTTAATTTGTGTTATTTTATAAATAGATAAAATTCTTAAAATTGAAGGATGATTTCCTGAAGTGACAATTGACAATTGCAGTTTATAGTAACATTTTCGATATAGCTGGTGCTGTAAACATAAAAATGACAATTGACAGTTGCAATTTATAACAACAGTTTCGATATAACTGGTACAGTAGACATGTAAATGACAATTGACAGTTGCTGTTTATAGTAACAATTTCAACATAACTAGTGCAGTAAATATAAAAATGACAATTTAGATTTGAAGTTTGTAGTAAAAATTTCAACATAACTGATACACTGAAAATAAAAATATCAATTAACAGTAACAATTGACAGTTACAGTTTATAGTAACAGTTTTGATATAATTGATGCAGTAAATATAAAAATGACAATTGACAGTTGCAATTTGTAGCAATAATCTCGATATAACTGGTGCAGTAAATATGGAAATGACAATTGACAGTTAAAGTTTGTAGTGAAAGTTTCAAGTTCCGCTTAGAAATGTTCAGAATTTCAAAGAGAAACCTGACTAAATGTAGCATTCTAGAATTCTGCAAATATTTAATTTAAATGTTCAATTATGAATTAATGAAATGGTTTCAAAAATAAAAAGGAAGTTCTCATTCAGAAGAGAATTTCCTGAATTTTTTAGAAATTTTACAAATAGTTGCTGAATATTCTAAAAAATTTCTGAAACATTTGGCTAATAGATGATTAAAAATTTTCCAAAAATGAAAAATTATTTTTATGTTTTAAATATGAAGCAAAATCTTCTAAAACAAAGGTAACGTTTAAAGATTCCGTAAAAAAACAGTAAAATTTTTTTCTAGAACTATTGCGTAGAAAGACCGATGGTCAATAGCCCAAATGGACCGACTAATCCATATTTTAAATCATTTTGTATTTGGTATAAATATACCCATGTTTGTCCAAATACAGATAATATTTTCTTTCTCAAGAAATATTGAAAATATATCAGGAATAATGAGGCATAAGATGCTAAGACATTCTAGAAATCTATAGAAAATTCTGCAGAATTTTTAAACCCTAAAATTTTGATTTGGAGTTTCATAAACAAAAGAAAATTATTCCAATACAGAGACAAAATATTTTGCAAATGAAAAAAGTGTTTGAAAAATTCTAGAAATCAGTAAGAATTGCTGAAATTTCTAATAAGAAATGACAGAAAATTGATGAAACATGAATAAGAGGTTTCCGAACAATTCTAGAAATTTTGAAGTGAAATTGACGTAGTGAGGAAATAAATGCTGGAATATTTTAGAAAATACAACAAAATTTTACGATGTTTTATAGTTAGATAGCTGATAATTCTCCAAAAATTGAAAAGACATTTGGAAATTGTTCTAGAAACTTTGACGAATGGTAAGGGTTCTGCAAAATTTCTAAACCATCAAGATTTGGTTTGGAGTTTCGAGACATAACTATTTTTAAATGTTAAATATGAAAGAAAATTCTTCTAACACAGAGGTAAAATTTCTAAAATATGGAAAATAATTGCTTAAAGATTCCGTTAACAAATGGTAAAAATTATTTTTAAATTGAAAAAAAAATCGAAACAATTTTAGAAATGTTAAAAAGAGAGGCAGAAGATGTTAAAACATTCTAGAAATCTATAGAAAATTCTGCAGAATTTTTACTTCTTAAGAGTTTGATTTGGAGTTACATAAACAAAAGAAAATCATTGCAAATTAGAGACGAAATATTTTTGGAAATGAAGAAAATTATAGAAAAATTCTATAAATTTAAAAGAATTGCTGAAAATTCCCCTAAAAATTGCAGAAAAAGAAGTTAAAACCATCAAATTTTTTTATTTAGAATTATAACGAATAAGTTATTTTTTGAAATAAAAAAAAATCTCAGGCAAAATTGTGGAATATTTTTGGATTTAATAAAAGAGTTGCTTGTTGCTGAATAAATCTAGAAATCTGGAAAAAATGCTTAAAGATTCCGTTAACCAATCATAAAAATTTCTCAAAAAATGAAAAAGAAATTTCTGAAAATTTCAAAAATATATAAGAGATGTCCCAGTTTATGGGGCAAAAGGCTAAATCATTCTAGAAATCTATAAAAAAAAATGCAAAATATTTAAGACATAAAAGTTTAATTTGGAGTTTCAAAAACAAAAGCAAATTCTTTCAATTCAAATATAAAATTCAGATATTTTTCAGAAATGAAAATAAAACTCGGAGACGAAATTCCTGATATATTTTTGTAAATGAAAAAAAAATAGTTTTAGAAAAATGTAGAAATATGAAAGAATTCAATTCAATTCAATTTTATTTCCAAAAAGAATTATGCCTACATTCATGGGTTAGTAAAATCTTAATTAATGTTAGTAGTACTATGTATTAATGTTAATATACGTAAGTATGAAATATAAATCAAAATGAATATTATTTATATACTAACTCTAATGATTACTTATATTAAACAAACACATTCCGCTTATACAATTATAATTTTATTCATATCAATTGTATAATCAATGCTCTGTATACTGATTGTTCACTTATATTCCATATGTTGTTATCAAACTTATATATTATCTCCTATGTACTTCCTAATATATGTATTGACGTGTGTAAACTTATTGTGCTAGCACGAATAAATTACTATTACTATTACTACTATTACTATTACTATTACTATTACATATTAAAAAAACTCTCTATAAATAAACTAAACAAGACACAATAAAAAGACACAAAAAAAAATCACATATGAAAATCTATCTATAAATAAGCTTATCAAGTCACAATAACAATAACAAATTGCTGAAAACTCCCCTAAGAAATGGCAGAAAATTCACGAAACATGAAAAAGAAGTTTCCAAACAATTCCTAAATTTTGAAGAGAAATTGACATAGTGAGGAAATAGTTATTTTTGAAAAATGAAGAAACAGATGCAAAATTTGAAACCCCTCAAACTTTTCTTGATTTAGAGTTTGGGCGATTAAGTATTTTTTCGAAGAATAAATCTAGAAATCTGGAAAAATAATTGCTTAAAGTTTCCGTTAACAAATAATAAAAAATGTTAAAACATTCTAAAAATCTATAAACAAATACTGCAACAATTTTAAGACGTGAAAGTTTGGTTTGAAGTTTCAAACGAAAGAAGACAAAATTCCTGATATATATTTGAAAATGAAACAAAAAGTTTTAGAAAAATCTAGAAAATATAAAAGAAAATTCTTCTAACATAGAGGTAAAATTATATATAGAAAAAGAATTACTTAAAGATTCCGTTAACAAATGGTAAAAATTATTTTAAAATTGGAAAAAGTTCTAAACATTGAAAAGATATCGGAAATGATGATGAATAAGATGCTAAGACATTCTAGAAATCTATAGAAAAACCTGCAGAATTTTTAAATCCTAAAAGTTTGATGTGGAGTTTTATAAAATAAGAATACTGAAAACTTCTAGATATTTGAGAGAATTGCTGAAATTTCCACTAAGAAATGGCAGAAAATTTACAAAACATGAAACAGAAGATTCTAGACATCTGAAAAAAATGATTCCATTAACAAATAATAAAATTTTCTCTAAACATGGAAAAGAAATTTCTTAAATATTCTAGAAATATAAAAGAGATTTCCTGGTTGATAGGACAAAAAACCAATCTAGAAATCTATAAAAAGTTTGATTTGCAGATTCAAAAAACAAAAGAAAATTGTTTCAACTAAGAGAGAAAAAAGGTTTTCAAAAATTTTAAAAATCTAGTAAAAAAATTCTGAAATATTTGGTTAACAGATGATTGATTATTTTCCAAAAAAGGAACCTGAAAAATGAAACAGGAAATTTTGACGAATAATAAGCTAATAGGTGTTAAAATATTCAATAATTGTGGATATAATTCTGTAAAAAAATTCAAACCCTTAAAAAGTTTCAAACACAAAAGAAAATTCTTTCAACACAGAGACAAAATATTTTTGTAAATAAAAAAAAGTTTTTTCGAAAATTTTAAGAAATCTGGAAGAATTGCTGAAAGTTCTGCTAAGTATTGACAGAAACATAGAAGTTTTTAAACAATTTTTTTTTAATTCTGAATAAAATTGACTTAGTATAGAAAAATAGGAAAGTTTTTAGAAATTCTAGAAATCTGAAAAGATTCAATTTAATTTTTTTTTCAAAAAGAATGATGCTTACATTCATGGGTTAGTCAAATTCGCTAAGAAATCGCAGTAAATTTTGAAAATTGAAAGAGGAGTTTTTGAAAAAATCTATAACATTTTTTAGGGAAACTGACATTGTGAGGAATCTAGATGCTGGAACATTTTAGAAATGTGAAGAAAACGCAGCAGAACTTTAAAACCCTTAAACTTTATTGATTTTGATTTTAGAAGATTAAGTAATTAGTCAAAAATAAAAGAAAGTTCTTCTCTAAGATGAAATACTTTTAAATTTAATACAAAAATTGCTGAAAATTTCTATAAATATGGAAAAAGAATTGCTAAATGCATCCGCTAAGAAATAATATAAAATTATATTAAAGAAATAGAAATTAATTATAGACATTTCGAAGAGTAATTCAGAATAATAAGGAAATAAGAAATTTGGATAAAATTTGCAAAATGTCAATGCTTTTAATTTGAAGTTTTGCAAATAAAATAGGAGAAAATATTGAAAAATAAAAGGAAAAATTCTTCCAGTTGGAATTCCTAAAATACTGTTAAATAATAAAGAAACGTTCAATTTTTAGAAATATTTAAAAAAATAATAATAATTGCAATGGAAATAGAGGACAATTTTTAAGGTGAAGTCCAAACAATTGATGCGTTATTATTTATCCTTATATAATAACCTACAGATAAAAATTGATACAAGCAGGGTTACTTTGTTTTAAAATGTTACTACTAATAAAAGTAGAAGTGTCCACTCAATTGCTCACCCGAATTAAAATTACTGCACACTCGCTCTACTGATTTTTTTTTATATTTACTTGACTAGTTTCGTTTGCTACAGCATTATCATACACTTCAAAATCTTTCTGCTTTTCCTAATAATTTTTTAACGTCTATCAAAAGGATTTTAAATCGATTTTTATAAATTCATTTAATCTAGTTAAATAAAGCAAATAATACATATTTAAAAAAAGTCTGCATCAAAAATTATTAAGACAGAAAACACATTTTGTAGTTTAACAAGAAAAAAAATAACACTTACTCTGAAATATATTGCAATATTTATTTTTTTCAGGATCATTATACTTTATTATAAATTATTACGTCTCTACAAAAGATACAAAAATTAAAATTTAGAATAGTGTTATTAAAGTTTATGCTACATGAAGCAGCAGAAAGTTAGTAAGTTAGTAGTATCCATGGAAGCCTTCGATAATTCCACAGCCGGCTCTATCACCAGCATGTCCTGTGATTAAGGAATCTTCGTAACCTCCTCTTCCCAAGTCGTCTTCACCAACGTGAACAACAACAGCACGTCCGATAATATTATTGGGGCCTTCCAAATCAATGACGTTATCCACTATCGAAACGTAGGCGATTCCGTGTTCGTTGGCTACAATGTTGCCCAAGTCACCAACGTGACGTTCTTGGTCAGTGGGTGCACCGTGATTATACTGAAATATAAAATTTAATCAATTAGTAATATAAAAAATAAAATCGATAATAAAAGCCAAAATGATAAGATAAATTCTTGTTCAAATCTTAGCCATTAAAAAAACAAGTTTTTATACTAAAAGAAATCATAATTGGTTGACATACCTTACCTAAACTAAACTAATATGATATTATAACAAAGTCAACTAATTAAGTCAGGTTACTTTGGATGAGGTTACATTAAGTTAGATTAGGTTAGATTGTATTAGCCTAGGTTAGGTTTGGTATGTCAACTAATTAAGTCAGTTTATTTTGGATAACTTAATTAGTTGACATACCTAACCTAACCTAGGTTAATACAATCTAACCTAATCTAACTTAATGTAACCTCATCCAAAATAACCTGACTTGATTAGTTGACTTTGTTAAAATATCCTAACATAGTATATTTATGTTTATATATAAAATGAAAATAACAAAGCCTTAATACATTTATAGAGGTCTGAACCTGATTGATTGAACTTAACATAACCCAATTTAACAATACATAGCAACACACCCACATAGTGTTTAACAATTCTCTATCTAGATTAATTAGCTGACATAGCTAAACTAATATAGAATTGCAGTTTGGATTTCTAATTATGAAAATAACACATTTGCTTTAGTTAAAAATGTATTTTAACCTTCAATTTATCAAAAATAAGTTTAGGAAAAGTAAATAATTATTTCAAAATTTTTGATATTAATATATTGATTAATATCAATAGATATTAATTTAACATTTACCTTATAAGGATTAAAATGTCCACCAGCTTTCTTACAACCATCACCCAAGTCGCCAAACTCGTGCACGTGAAAACCATGCCTTCCCGGCTTCAGACCAGAAATTTCACCATCGATGCAGACTTCACCCCGTTCGTTCTTAGTGAACCTCAACGTACCATGTACATTTCCCTGCATCTGCACCACTGCGTACTAAAAAATCAAAACAGTACTCACATTAGCTTCCAGGTATTTGGGCACTGCAAAAATATTTACGTGACTCGTGCACAGTCCCAACAACGCGGCGAAAACCACCGAAAACCCGATCATTACCATGCCGTGGAAATGTAGAAAATGCGAGATGCGAAACCCGGCCAAGTGAAATTGAAAGTGCAAAAGACTTTACCAAACCGGTTGTTTAGTACCTAAGGTTATCTTCGTTGCACCGCTGAGAATCCATCCTGCTCCTTCGTTGGGAAAACGTCGATCGTATGTTTACGTTATTGATGCATCGGATAAGGTTTTAATTGCGATGGTATTGTTGCTCGGGTAATAAATAATAATTAGCTGATGGTGGTAATTGTGTGTACATTTGCGAGTACCCGGCTTGAAGGTCGGTGCGAATCTCGGCTCTTTGTGCAGGTTTTATTTTTGGATCCTGCACTCCGTATGTAAATTGTTCAGTTCACGTCGATGCATATTAATCCATCATGGTAAAAATAAAATATATTATTGTATAAAGCCTTGCAATAAACTTAAGTAGTACTAAAAATTGTAAAGAAATAGTAAGTATTTTATATAACGAATTACCATCTAGTAACAGTCGTAAACAAATTATTAAACGTATAATTAGGTTATTATATAAAATTATATGAAAGTATAATATTGGATTTATGTAGATATTTAGAAACAAATTTAAAAATTTAAAATAATAGGCATAACCTATGGTAAAAACGCTGAACTTTTTTAATTGCTTGAAACATAGTTAACAAATATTTATATCTAATGATATAAATTGTTAAATATCTGGAACACTTGAAACATTACATGTGCAATGTGTAATTTATCCATCTTAATTTGGTAGCACAGAAACATCTGTTTAATTATCCTTACACTAAATATGGGTATAATTACCTTAACTTGTAATAATGCGCCATTTAAATAAGTACAGTAGCAATTAAAAATAAATTTCAGTATTCTTTGGCAATAGACTTAATAAAATCTGAACTTCAAGTTTATTGAAAAAGAGTAAGAACTTGTTAATTAGCGTTGGCAACGTGTATATGTTTGGATCATACTGTTTCCTCTTCTACCGGTTATTGTAGCCTCTCATAGGTTAGGTTTTACAATGGCGGCCCAATTGGAATCCCTGCGGTACATCGCCGTAAGTCCTTCAATCTTTTAAATTAGAATTAGTTATAAGTAATTCGGATGAGATACTTCTGCCATAGCTTTAAAGGTTTTGAATAAAATTCAAACACTCACGAGGAGTAGTTGCTTCAATAAGTGATTTGTTTTGTAGTCTTAGTAAGCCTCATTGTTATAGATTTAAAAAATGTTTTCGTATTTTTAAGTTATTACACAATGTTTTAATTAGATTTGTATAAAGCCATAAACTAGAATTAATGAATTAAATAAAAATGTATATGTAGGGTGGGCGGGTGGCCACTATCCCACCCTTCTATTTGTAATACACAAACGAGGGTTTTACAAAATATTTCATACATCAAAAACGCTGAAGTATAATTATTCAACTGGAAAATTTAAATTGATTTAATTTATTTTCAATATAATTGTTCTATATTTTCTAAAGATTGGAGGGTGGATAACACTCACCCACCCTTCATGTTCATATAAAATTAAACTATAATGTTTGTTAATGGTTTTAATTTTAAACACAATTTTAGTTAGTTGTTTTAAAAATAAAAATCAAGGTTTGTGGCTTAAATAAAAATATATATGTAGGGTGGGTGGGTGGCCACTATCACACCCTTTAATCATCAAAACTTTCATATATTACCCTATAAATAATAAAAACAATCACAAGTTTAACAATTATTTATCATATTAAAATCGCTGATGTATTCTTTAATTTTGCCATCAGATTATCAACTTATAAAAAAATTAATTTATCCAAATTGTTGTGTATGTTTTAGAAATTGGAATGTGGGATAGAGGCCACCCACCCACCCTACATATACACAAACACTTAAACTACAATAGTGTTTAAAGTTTTGAAATTTTAATTACACTTTTGTGTTAGTTGTTGTTAAAATAATAAGTTTGTAACTTATATAAAAACATATATATGCAAGGTGGGTGGATGGCTTTTATTATAAGCTCCTATTAGCAGTACATACCTGAAAATTGGTATTATCCTCCAAGTAATAAATATTGAATATATTAAGCATGCTGAAATAATTTTAATTTTTCCAATAGATTATAAAATTTGTGCACAATTTTTAATTGAATTTTTTAATCTTTCATTGATTGAAAAGTGAGTGAGGGATCACACACCCACTCTATATTTACATGTTAACCCAACTACTATTGCATCCTCTAGCCAGTAAAAATAAATAACAGATTTGCTCAAGTTAATATTTTTTATTTTAAAAACTGATGCATAATTATTTCTATGGAAAAAAAACTTAATTCACTCAAATTTCAATATAATCGTTGTTTGTGTTTCATAGATTAGATTCTATATTATTAGATACCCACCCACCTTACATATTCATGTAATATTAAACTAAAATCTATTTGATTTTTTTAAATTTTAAACACAGTTTTAGGTGCTTATTTTAAAAATCAAAAACTAGGGTTTGTGGATTAAATAAATTTGTATATGTAGGGTGGGTGGGTGGCCACTATCTTATCCTCCAATTATTAAAACATTAACGAGGGTTTTACAAAATATTCAAAACATCAAAAATACTGATGCATAATTATTTAAAAAATAATCAACTTGTTTTGATTTAATTTAGGTAAATTCGTTGTGTATGTATTTCTGATTGAAAGGTAGGTTAAAGGACACCCACCCACCCAACATATACATATCGGCTATAATTATAATATAATTTATAATTCATTAATTTTAAACACAATTTTTTAATTAGATTTTTATAAAATCATAAACTAGAATTTGTGGATTAAATAAAAATGTATATGTAGGGTGGGTGGGTGGCCACTATCCCACCCTCTTATTTGTAATACACAAACGAGGGTTTTACTAAATATTTCATATATCAAAAACGCTGATGTGTAATTATTCAACTGGAAAATTTAATTTAATTTAATTTATTTTCAATATAATTGTTATATATGTTTTAAAAATTGGTGGGTGAATTAGAGGTCACCCAACCCACCCTACATATTTATATAAACTTAAACTGCAAAGTTTGTTAGTGGTTTTGATTTTAAACGCAATTGTTTTAAAAATAAAAAACGGGGTTTGTGGCTTAAGTAAAAATATATGTAGGTGGGTGTCCACTATCCCACCCTCCAATCACTAAAACATAAAAGAGGGTTTTACAGAATATTTAAAATATCAAAAATGCTGATGCATAATGATTGCACTGAAAAATCAACTTGTCAAATGTTTTGGAAAATATTTAACATAGGGCTGAAAGACCACCGGTCGATAGCCATGAAACGGAAGACAACTATATCAGAATTTATTTTATTTTATTGTATACATTACATGTATTATAATTTCTTTCTTTCTGTGAATAAAGATGTTTAGTAGTAATATTTAACATATCAAAAATACAGATGCCTAATTATTGCACTGAAAAAATACCTTATCCTATCAATAAATTCGTTGTGTCTGTTTTCTTGATTGGTAAGTGGGTTAGAGGCCACCCACCCACCCTACATATACATGTTTCCGTTAAGTACCATGGTGTTTATATTTTCTAAATTTTAAACACAGTTTTTTATTTGATGTTTTTAAATTCATGAACGAGTGTCCGTAGCTTAAATTATATTGGATATGTAGGGTGGGTGGGTGGCCACTATCCCACCCTCCAATTAATAAAACATAAACGGAGGTTTTACAGAATATTCGAAACATCAAAAATACTGATGTATAATTATTGCACTGAAAAATCAACTTGTTTCGATTTAATTTAAGTAAATTCGTTGTGAATGTTTTTTTTTAATTGGAGGGTGGGTTAAAGGTTACCCATCCACCGTACATATACATATCGGCTATAATTATAATATAATTTATAATTCATTAATTTTAAAAACAATTTTTTAATTAGATTTTTATAAAATTATAAACTAGAATTTGTGGATTAAATAAAAATGTATATGTAGGGTGGGTGGGTGACTACTATCCCACCTTCCTATTTGTAATACACAAACGAGGGTTTTACGCTGATGTATTGTTATTCAACTGGAAAATTTAATTTGATTTAATTTATTTTCAATATAATAATTATATATGTTTTAAAGATTGGAGGGTGGATTAGTGGACACCCACCCACCCTACATATCCATATAAACTTAAACAGCAATGTTTGTTAGTGGTTTTGATTTTAATCACAATTTTAGTTAATTGTTTTAAAAATAAAAAAAAAACAGGGTTCGTGGCTTAAGTAAAAATATATGTAGGGTGGGTGGGTGTCCACTATCCCACCCACCAATCGCTAAAACATAAAAGAGGGTTTTACAGAATATTTAAAATATCAAAAATGCTGATGCATAATGATTGCACTGAAAAATTAACTTAAACTACAATGTTTATTAATGGTTTCGGATTTTAAACACAATTTTGATTAGTTGTTTTAAAAACAAGAAAACAGGATTTGTGGCTTAAATAAAAATATATATGGTGGGTGGTCACTATCACACTCTTTAATTATTAAAATATTCACGAATTATTACCCTATAAATAATAGACACAATCACAAGAAGTTTAACAATTGTTTATCATATTAACATCGCTGATGTATTCTTTAATTTTTTCATCAGATTATCAACTTGAAAAAAAATATTTTTATCCAAATTATTGTGTATGTTTTAGAAATTGGATAGAGGCCACCCACCCACCCTACATATGTACAGATACTTAAGCTACAACAGTGTTTAAAGTTTTGAAATTTTAAGTACACTTTTGTGTTAGTTGTTGTTAAATTAATAAGCAAATAAGTTTGTAACTTATATAAAAATATATATGCAAGGTGGGTGGGTAGCCTTTATTCTAAGCTCATATTAGCAGTACGTACCTGAAAATTGGTATTATCATCTAAATAAAACAAAATATTGAAAATATTAAGCTTGGTGGAATAATTTTAATTTTGCCAATAAATTAGATTGTATTTAAAATCATTAACAAACATTGTAGTTTAAGTTTATATGAATATGTAGCGTTTTTTTAATATAAAATATTTGGTAAAATTATCGTTTGTGTATTACAAATAAGAAGGTGGATCCGTGGCCAC